>CM033651.1:69657657-69922407 GCA_019512145.1 Engystomops pustulosus | reverse complement strand
CCCATCTCCCTAATGGATACCCCTATACGGATCCCTAGTGGGATACCCTATCTCCCTAGTGGGATAACCCCATCCCCTAGTGGGACAACCCCCACTCTCCCTAACGGGATAACCCTATCTCCCTAGTAGTGATAACCCCTAATCTCCCTAACGGGATAACCCTATCCTCCCTATGGGATCACCCCTATCTCCCTAGTGGGAAACCCTATTCCCTAATGGGATACCCCCATCTCCAGTGGTACCCTATCTCCCTAGTGGATAACCCCTATCTCCCTAATGGGATACCCCACTCCCTAGTGCACTATGGGATAACCCTATCTCCCTAGTGGGATAACCCATCCCTAGTGGATACCCCTATCTCCTAGTGGGATAACCCCATCTCCCTAATGGGATAACCCCATCTCCCCATGGGATACCCACCTCCCTAGTGGGATAAACCCCTATCTCCCTAATGGGATTACACCCCATCTCCCTAATGGGCTAACCCCACTCCCTAATGGAAACCCTATCTCCCTAATGGGATAACCCTATCTCCCTATCTAATGGGATAACCCTATCTCCCTAGTGTGGAACCCTCTACTCCCTAATGGGAT
The DNA here is from genome assembly GCA_019512145.1 of Engystomops pustulosus. NCBI lineage: Eukaryota > Metazoa > Chordata > Amphibia > Anura > Leptodactylidae > Engystomops > Engystomops pustulosus. The sequence continues at coordinate 69,921,814 of CM033651.1, read as the reverse complement.
ACCCCCCAGCCCCCTAGTGGGATACCCCTATCTCCCTAGTGGGATCCCCCCTTATCTCCCTAATGGGATACCCCTATCTCCCTACTGGGTTATAACCCTCTCTCCCTAGTGGGATAACCCCTATCTCCCTAATGGGATAACCCCTATCCCCTATGGGATAACCCTATCTCCCTAGTGGCATAACACCCCCTATCTCCCTAGTGGGTAACCCCATTCTCCCTAATGGGATAACCCCTATCTCCCTAATGATAACCCCATCTCCCTATGGATAACCCCTATCTCCCAATGGGATCCCATCTCCCTAATGGGATAACCTCCCATCTCCCTAGTGGGATACCCCTATCCCCCTAATGTGATAACCCCTATCTCCCTAATGGGATAACCCCAGCTCTCCCCCACTGTGGATAACCCTATCTCCCTAGTGGGATAACCCTATCGTCCCTAAGTGGATAACCCCTATCCCTCCCTCAGTGGATAACCCCCTATCTCCCTATGGATAACCCCTATCTCCCTAGGTGTAACCCATCTCCCATGGATAACCCTATCTTCCCTAGTGGGATAACCCTATCTCCAGCCTAATGGGATAACCCCTATCTCCCTAATGGGATAACCCCATCTCCCTCAATGGGATAACCCCTATCTCCCTAATGGTAACCCACCTCCCCTAATGGGATACCCCATCTCCCTAATGGGATACCTCTATCTCTGCACTGGGTGCTCATCCTCGTCTGCAAATAAATTGAAACTTGTTTTTTTGTTACCTACTTATTTACCTAACATGAGAGACATTATAAAAAATCTAAAAATTATTGTTATCCGTTAAAAGTGCTGACACAGATCTGGCTCTAGAGACATAGTTAAAGGGAATATCCCTAAATCACTACATCCCTTTTATTTAATTACTAAAAGTTAGAATAAATTTTTCAATTTGGTAGTAATTATGTAATATGTCCCTATTATGGGGATGATTATTTACTGGATATGGGCTTAGATACCTCAGCTGCAGCCTTCACTTTGGTCATTATATAATCCTCCTCCGCCCACAGTCCAACAGAGGTGGTCGCGCAGGCGCACAGAGTGGTTTTTCGACTGGCACTGGCCGGGATTATCTCAGCGACATGCGCCGTTCACATTTTTCTCCTTCTCGACATCCTTCTGTTCTTCTGCTCACTATAAAGGAGAGGCTGCCCCGGGCGTCGCTGTGTAGCCTCTCGCTGTTCCCGGTATCGTATAAGCAGGACTTGTGCGCTTGTGACCGTGTATCAGCCGGACAGTCTGATTAACTACAGCGCGGCCCCCATGGGACAGCTTCTTTTTTATCTAGTGAACAAGCAAGCGAAGCAGAGGGATTCGTGAGAATGTGAATGGCGCATCGTGAGTTTGTGCGTTCACATAATCCCGGCACGTGCCATGTCAGAAAACCCACCTGTGTGCCTGCGACGGCCACCTCTGCTGGTGAGCGGAGGTATCTAAGCCCCAGTTCATACAGCGCAACCCATGGAAGCTCATCTTATCTGAGTGAGCAAGCAGACGCGAGGATGTCGGGAAAATGTGACGGCGCATGCGTGAGATATCCAGCCAGTGCCATTCAGAAAACCACTCTCTGTCGCCTGCGCCACCTCTTCTGCCGGTGTTGTGGCTGGAGACATTATCTAATGCATCTGTAAGGATGCAACTGAGGTATAACAGTAACGTAATCCCCATTTAGGTACTTTTATTAAATTACAACCATTGAAGATATTTATATCTACAGTTTAGTAATTAAATAAAAGGCCTTTTGTGTTGGGAATATCCCTTAAATACACAACCATAGGCCTGGATAGATTGTTATAATATTCTTAGCTATTCTGTAGTGATACATTAGGATTGATACTAACTTACTGTAAGACGATCCAGTGAATATACATTGATATATATATAATAGTTACGTGCATTGAGTTCATAATAGTCTATTTGTTTGCATTTACTGCACTGAAACCATTGATAACACAAATAAATGGGACAAAACAAAAAACACACCTCTTGTTACCCTTACACCCCACGGTACATAGTAATTAATAGGACAAAACATAGATCACAATTTGAACAATACATAAATACATGTATAGACAAAAACAAGGGAACTCTCACAAAACACTTTGTTTCGAAACCAAAAATACAGCAGTGCATCTGGGTAAGGAATGTGCAGTACATAAGAATCGGGGTAGACCGCCCTTTCCACCTACATACAGCACAACCTTTATCCAGCATCAACGTGCCCCCACTATCCACACACTCTCTAGATCTGTGCTATTAAATACATTGGCCACTTCACATCAAGTTTTATTGTAATGTGGGTGTAAGGGTGACCCGTCTCTACCTTCCAGGGCCTTAAAGGGGTGGTTCCCATCTGGGCATTTACATTTAATTTTAATTCATTTGCCATATGTAAACATTTCTACAATTGGATGTTATTAAAAAAATGTTCTGTGTGAAGCATAATTTTCTCAGAACACGAAGCTTCCTTGGATACGACACCTCACACTCTGGCAGCGGTGGCCAGACATGCGCTATTGAGCCCTGCCTGACTCCTGGACTCAGTGATCATTCCACAGGACGGCTGTGGGTCCTGCAGTAACTCCCGGACATTTCATATACACAAACCTTTTGTTTCTTTTATGCAATCCCTCCAGGCAAGTGGTCGTATCCAAAGGACACAGTCTTGTGAGAATCATCTTCACACAGGTAAAATATTAAATAACACTTAATTAAAAGATATATATATGCATTTAATGAAACTGAATGGTGACTGCCCAGATAGAAAACCCCTTTAAGCGTCAATTCATGAATACTATCATAAGGTAGATTGTCATTGAAAGGATCACATAATCCTCTTTCGGGATCAATTGTAATTGTTGTATTGCATTTCTGGAGGCAGGCATTACTCACATTTCAGGACAGTCAAAAATATTTAATACATATAAATTGGGTATTACTAATATCCTTCCCCCCGACTAACACACACGCGACAAAAACTTAGTATAGTGGCCAACCCCTTTAACTGTAAGGACAAGTGTAACGTGTTAAATATAGACTTGTGCTACTTTATACTAAACTGTATAGAAGAAAGAAAATTATTACTAGGAAAATTTACTACTTTTTTTTTTCTGACCTCAATTTCCTGAATAAAAACCTGAGTAACTTGAATCAAACAAAAACCCCCGAGATTAGGAAGAGCAGAGGCGAATCTGAACTTCCCGATGAGGTTGGCTTTTTAGGTACCACCCCCACGCAACCCAGACTGGCCACATCACAGCACGGCTAGTTATTAGGGCATTAATCTGCACGGCAATGGCTGTTTGGAAGCTTTTCCAGCAATACGTCTGGGGTTGCGCTACGCGTATTCGAAACCCTGAACCCAGCGGACAGTGTTTGCTCATCTCCATTAGGAAGTCTCTCTGGAGAAATTAGACTTTTAAAACAATATTCATATATAATAAGCGTTGGATTCATAACAACTCAAGGGAGCTTCGCAGGTGTGGGCATTCACTAATCTCAGTTGTCATTTCTCTGCCATATTGTGTGTACCGGACCACCAATAACAGTTGTTGTTGTGAAGTACTCTCCGTCTTCACTTTTGCACACCAGTGTCGCCATAGTGAACAATCTACCCCAAACATGCATCTCCATCTCCATTATAAACTGCAGATAATGATACTATAATACTTTTCCCTGTTTGAAATATTTTTCTCTCATAAATGGGCCCATGTCGTGTCCTTAACTTGAGAATGGCCGTTCCGCGTGGATACGACCACCTAACACTTGGCTACTGTGGCCCTAACCATGTGGCTATGAGCCCTGCCGACCCGCCTGGATTCAGCAGCATCATTTACTCACAGACGGCTGTGGGACCTGGGCCAGTAACTGGCAGTAACGAGTCATATACCAAAACCTCTGTTTCTTTGGGCAATTCCCTCAGCAGAGTGGTACGTTCCAAGGACGCAGCTTGTTATTCTAAGGACCATAGTCTGACTACATTGGGATGAGAAATTATCGGCACATGGGAACATTTTTTAATAACATCTAATTGAAGAAAAAAAATGTTTTATAATGGCAGATAATGGAACAGAATGTTTGAATTCCCATGATGAAGAAATACCCCTGAGGCGCCGACCGTAAACGCCATTGGAATATAAATGGTTCAATTGAAACCCTCTGCAAATTTGGGGGATTGGTGCTGCTGGTTGTTTTAAATGCATGCACAAGGTTTCAATCATCAACAACTGCAAACGTGGTTTTGTCATTGAAGAACCACTTCTTCCCGTCCTCGTGTTTGTTCATAAATGTCAGTAAATAAATGACACAGGTGTTGGGGTCCCCCATGTCGGATGGTCGTCCCCACAAGTTCTTACATTATCAGACCTGTACATGCTGAGACGGTTTCAGGCGTCTCATACCTTTGTGGGAAGGGGATGGTACACCAAGGGGGGGGGTGCCATTCCATTGATCATTTTTTGAAGAGCGAGTCACACAGAGATAGAAGTGCATGCCTAAAGAATGGCTATAAGATTTTCGAGTAGTACCGCTTAGAGCTAGTAGATCTGATGGGTAGGCGTCCTCTAACGGCTAAACACCCTACCGTATACCTTTCCTGTAATCCCCCTTTTGTCGATCGGGCCCACTCTACAGATTATGTAACTTGTTTATCTGCTAATCTCAAAAAAATTCTAATTCTCAGTAGACGGCTACTGGGCGTGGTGATCTCTCTCTGGGGCTTTTGGGGGCAATGGGTACTGCTATGGAAGTATAACAGCCTGTGCTGTCCCACCTCCTTGTCTGTGTTCCCCTAGGCCAGAATCACAGGTAAAGTCGGTGTTGCGTTTGTTCAGCTCCTGCCATAACTACAGAGTGCGCGATGTGTGTATCGTGGCTGCCACCAGCTCACTGAGGGTCTACTGCACATGCGCAGACATCGCAAGCTGAATCGGATCAGCACTCAAGGAGTAAGTATATAGTAGCCTTTTTATCAAGCCTAGCCACAGGAGATGCTACTCAGCCCCCAATAACCTCTATAACATTTGGCATATAGTTAAGAGAAATTAGATCAGTTTGGGTTATATAAAATAATTCCAGAAAGCTATTTTTACGGGTTTCGGACATTGTAGGACCTACCGTACTGTTCACCACACCTTAGTAAATCATGTTGCCCTGTCAGCGGGTGAGAGAGAACACTTGCATAGAACTGAGTGGCCAGAAAAGCTATCCTCATGGATTTCACTCTGGACGTCGTGGTATCTATTGTCGCGATAGAAAACAACAAGCTGTGCCGCCATTTTTGCGTTCTATACTCATGTTTACCTTTATCTTACATATTTTGACCCATTCCTGGCTGATGGGATATACCGAAAATTTGAAGTAGCCTATAAACTAAGGACAGAAACTGTAACTCATAAACCATACCACAATAAGAAAGGTAAGGAACCGTTTCCCTTTCTTCTCAAGTCCGATGTGGTTAGGGAAGTTGTGTTCCGACTTACTCGATAGAGTTTTTAGTAGTATTATCACTGGGACTTTAATCTTTCAAAATTTACTATTAATAAAGAAACATTTTGGTAAAATCCAACTGTATGTTATTTTGCTTTCCACTTGCCTCCAGTCAGACATTGCGGCCATTAATGATCTTGAGGAATGTTCCCAACCTTGAACCCCTCTGTTAGGGAGCAACACTTACTGAACGCTATGACCTCCCCTAGTCGTTCATTTCTTGTGAATTTCATGATCTCTCCTCTGCTGTAAACTGCTGGTAATGTCTAACACATCCATTAACAACTGGGATTGGATGGAAATGGTTCATGCACAGACCTCGTATACGTAAACCACGATACTAAACCCATCTCCTGCGGATGAATGAGCCCGGTGACCCCACATAGGGAACTGGTTCATTGGAATACTCGACCAATACGAAAACTCCTGTAGTTCCTCACAATACAAAACTATAAGAGTTTATCCTAACAGGCAGCAAATAAGTAAATGTTTAGGGACACTGTGGACAGATAATGAAGAAAAGACAGTATTATTTAGCATTGGCAGTGTTACTATCCCTTTATCTTTGCCAAATGTAGATCACTGATATACTGACTGTGCTAGCGATTAGAAGTATAGTAATATACCATTTATCTTCGATTTAAGCCTAGTTTTTCAGCACAACAAAAAATGTGTGAAAAACCAAACTCGGTCTAATCTCGAGTAAAAAAAAGGGTTTACGCAGGTGTTTGGTGGTAAAATTAGGGGTCTGCGACTTATACCTTAGGGTCGGCTTTTACCTTCCCTCACGAGTATATACGTACTCTTCTCCAGAAGTTAGATGTGTTGGGGTCCCACACCCATGAGAAATAGAGAGAGGAGATGGAAGAATAGCTGGTCTTCTATGGCGGGACAGTCATCATAGTTTTGTGGTCGCTCTCTGTGGTGAATTTGTTAGCATTTAGTCGGTCTCTGTTCTTGGGCGCTGGAGTAGATCAGGTATTTTTAACTTTGCGTGATGCATGTTCAGTGTATTCCTGGACACACTTACGGGCTCATATTACTAAGGGTCCGAAAAGCGATTTTCCGCAGGTTGTCACGACTTTTTTTCTTTTTGAAGTTTTACTTTTTTTCCGTTTTTTGTGCACACGACGATAATTTGCTGGCTGCCATCGGCGCCGCTTGCCACTACGACACAAATCTGGGCATCGACGTCGGACAACCACGAATTTAAAAAACTGAATTGTCGCAAGATCAGCCTTACATGCCCTGGAAGAATATGGTAACTCCGGGGACCTGAGCGGGGGAAGCGACGGATGCAGGAAATGTGGGCGCATCGACCTAGTGACTCCCGCACAGCATCATTATACATGACAATGCGACGTTAGATGCACCAGTAAAGAAAAGGTTGACTCCCGGGGACACTGAGCGGTGGAGATGACAATCCGCAGATATGGACGCAGATCGTGTGTGAGGTCCCCGCACAGCTCATTATACACTGACATGCACTTAGCAGCACCGGGAAGAAGGTGAACCCTCGGGACCTAGCGGGGAACGCCGACAATGCAGGATATCTGGGGCAACATCTTGAGTATTCCCCGCACAGCGCTTTACACGACAGTCACCTTACATGCATCCAGGAAGAGAGAGGGTGACCTCCGTGGACCTAGCGGGGTAGCGACACATGCGGAATATCGGGGCGCACGATCTTAGTGACTTCCCTCGACAGCGCATTAACACGGACAATGCACTTCCATGCCCAGGAGAGAAGAAGGTAACTGCCGGGACCTTGAGCGGGTTAGCAGACCATCGGATATCGCCAAGACTTAGTGCGCCCCGCACAGCCATTATACATGGACAATGCACTTGACTAGCACCAGGAAGAAGACGGTGAACTCTGGGACCTCAGCTGGGGAAGCGACGGAGGCAGAAATTGGCGCATAGCTTAAGATCATCCCTCGTTGTACAACACAGCGCCAATCGCGACGGGACGTGGAAGTATGTGCCCTCATTTTGTTCGATAATAGTCTCACTCCACAAGAAACACAAGTCATGTGATGGGGGTTGCATCTGTGAGTTGGGGCACTACTGATAAGTTGGGATTTTGAGGCTGTGTCCTGATTTTGTAAGCCCTGTAGTCACGCCCCAGGGAGATGACACAGAGGGCTTGGGTGCACACGTTGCTGTTTGATTGCCATTTTGAAATGTGATTGGGGCGAGAACATGTCTCTGTTAACATTTGCATTTATCAAACATTAGTCACATGGATATTTAACACGAGCGTTAAACGCGCTTTTATGATTGCGTTAAGTAAATGCAATGTCACAAGTAATGTAATTTCTGGCAAAATCCCTCCGCATGCTGTCTAACTAATGGTTTAAAAAATGGCAACTTAAGCGGCAATTGAAAAACCCAACGTGGACCACGCACCCGCAAAGTAACCATAAATTAAACAACACTGTAAATGTAAATGAAAAAAATTTCAGAATTTTTCAAAAAACAGGTACATGTGCAAAATTTAACATTAAAGCGTGTGAATTATTTCAATTTACATGTTAAAATATCAGAGTGCATGAAAAAATTCCTTCCTTTGCACCTGCCCTGGACCAGGTGCGATGTTTCGCCTAAAAAATTCGCGAAAATAAAGCAAAAAAAAGTGACACTAAGGGAAGTCGCACGGAACATCTGTGAAACAAGAAACATAAGGCACAAGGTGCGGACCGAGGCAAAACAAAAAAAAAAAGAACTTGAACAAAACCTGCAGTGGCAAGTCGCAACAAAAATTCAAGAAAATCACCAATACCACAAAAGTTCACCAAAATGAGACAATTTGACAGAAATAATGATACTGTCCCCTACGTGTAGTGACCACTGCACCTCCACTGTCAGCCACTAACCAGAATTGGAGCTGTTTCTAATCGCTCAATCTCTCACTATCTCCTGGAGACTGAAGATTATACAGCTCCCGCTTTTGTGTCGATGCTGGGATACTTTTTCTTTCCTCATCACACATTTCTTATTATTTTTAAGGTGTTTTTTGCCAAGATGCTGGTACACATTTTTTAATAGGGTTTTACAAAATTTTCAGGTAAAGACTTTCACCTGCTTCATTTTATAGATGTCTAGTCTCATTATACTGAACTGTAATTGAACAATTGGGAATAAATCAGTGTAACTGGATTCAAACCAATCAAGTCCTCTGCTTAGCGTCCATGGGCGGCTCACTAATCCCATATTGGATAACACCGTCATAACGTGACAGGGCACTCTATGGATCAAGAATACGAAGAATTTCTACTGATACGGCAATTTCTTGAGTCTTTGCCCTTGCAATGTATATTCATGTATAATCCAAAAATACTACTTTTATATCCTATCATTAACTACTGATACACTGATGAAAATAATAGAAATCAAACTCCAACTCCAAAACAAAGCACGCTCCAAGCCTCCCAATGACCCATTCATCCCCCTACCAAAGACTTACCTGAGTCAGGGTGAGAACTCATGCAAAACTCAATTGCACAAAAACAAAGCAGCACTTCCAAGTCCAAAATAGTGAAATGGGGTTATTTTATTCCAACACAGGCAACTTTCGATGAGTAACCACCCTTTTCATGTTTTTAAAAAATTTTTGGACTTGGAGTGCTGCTTCGTTTTTGGAATTGATGTTTGCATGAATTCTCACCTGGACTCGGAGTCCTGTGGGCAGCCCTCCCCACGTCGCCATAGGGGTTAAAGGGTCTTGCCTGGCTGTGGACTTATTACCTTTAGAAGATAATCATCCCACTAATTTTTACTTCCAAATATGGGTCCTCTGACAAGCAATGCCTTACTTTGGGCATGTGCTTGAAGCTCACTGTTCTATTTGGGTGCAAGGGTGCTGTGGCTATTTATGTACAGGGGACTGTGCTGTGGTTACCTATCTACTGGGGGCATGTACTAGGGCTACCTATCTACTTGGGGGGCATGTGTGCTGTGGTTCTATCTACTGGAGGGCAATGTGCGGGTTGCTACCTAGCTACTGGTGTCATGTAAACAAGAGCTACCTATCTACTGGGTCATGTGCTAGGGCTAAACCTCTCGACTGGGGGGCATGTGCTGTGTTATACTATCTACTGGAAGGGCATGTGCGTTGGCTATATCTACTCTGGGGTCATGTACTAGGGCTATCCTATCTACTGGGAGACATGTGCTGTGGTTACCTATTCTCTACTCTGGGGCATGTGCTGTGGTTACCTATCTACTCGGGGGGCATTGCTGTGTTACCTATCAACTGGGGGGCATGTGCTGTGGTTACCTATCTACTGGGGCTCATGGTGCTGAGTTGACCTATCTACTTGGGTCATATACTGGGTCTACCTATCTATCGTGAAACAGTGCTTTGGCTACCTATTTACTTGGGGGCATTATTGGGGCTACCCTATCCCCTAGAGGGGAAGTGCTCTGGCTACACTACTACTGGGGCCATGTACTGGGGCTACCTATCTATCTAGCTGGGCCATGTGCTGAGGCTACCTATCTCCGAGTGACGCTGTGCTGTGGCTACCTCTTCCTGGGGGGCATGTGCTGTGGCTACCTATCTACTGGGGGGCATGTGCATATGTATGGCTTCTCACAGAACTACATTCAGTCATCCAAAAAGTTCCCGACCCCTGTATTAGGGCTTAGTGCTTGGGTTCAGAATTTCTGTTTATGAAGTCCTGGTGGGAGCTGTTCGGTTATTTCGTTGACACACTGTCTACTACCTCCGAATTATAAATGTAATATATCATTACTTTACTCACGTCGCTTGCTGACTTTCTTTTATCCTCTTGGGTCGTGATGTCATCATGACAAGCCTTGGCATAGAACAACGCACTGTGGAGAAAGCACAAACACATGACTAATAGATAACAGTCATTCCCGGGGGGTTTTTACATACAAGATAGGGTCCATTAGTTTTGTTCTTAAGTTACTTTTTTTTGCCCCGTGATAATTGGATTTTCACACATTTTTTTCTGTAATTGTACACGGTGATTATCCATAAAGCTCCATTACAGACACCATTACAGCGATCATTGCAGTCTGGGACTAGAGTAAACTCCGAGAGGTCACCAGAGGTCACAGGGGTCAGAGGGATCCGTCTGTACTAGGGTCGTCTGTAGTCGGAGTGTCCTTAAGTCGGGGACTACCTGTATACCTTACTTGTCAGTACAAGACACGATAAAGGACATTGCCGGTCCCTATGCAACTAATACACACACCTGTATGACACGTTCACACTTCTGCAGGGCTTCCCTTACACTCGTCTGTTTTAGGTAACTAACTAAAAGCCAAAGGTGAATAGGAAAGTCCACCGCTGACCTTGGATTACTTATACCCTGTAACTTTCAATGTACAGAAAGTCACTGCTGGGGGACCTTGATTACACACTGACTTCATTGTACAAAAGTCACTGCTGACCTTGGATTACCCATGACTTCAATGTACACACAGTCAAAACCGCTGACCTTGGATTACCCACTTACGTTCATTGTACAGAAAGTCCCCGCTCCCCGTATTACTCCACTGACTTCAATTGTACAGAAAGTCACCGCTGACCTCGATTACCCACTGACTTCAATGTACACAAAGTCACCGCCGCTGACCTTGTGCTTACGCCACTGACTGTTCATTGTACAGGAATTCACCGTTTTACCGCTGACCTTGGATTACCCACTGACTGTTCATTGTACAGAAAGTCACCGCTGACCTGGAGTCCCCACTGGACTCATGTCGCAAAAGTCCTTGCTGACCTTGATTTACCCACTGCTTCAATGTAACAGAAAGTCACTGCTGACCTTGGATTACCTCACTGACTTCATGTACAGAAGTACCCGCTGACCTCGGATTACCCACTCTTCAATGTACACAAAGTCAACCGCTGACCTTTGGATTACCCCTGACTTCAATGTCCACAAAGTCAACACCGCTGCCTTAGGTTACCCACTCCTTCAATGTACACAGTCATTCCCCCGCTGACCTTGATTACCCACTACTTCAATGTCAGAAAGTCAACCGCTGACCTTGGCTTACCCACTGAACTTCATTGTACAAAGTCAACGCGCTGACCTGGATTACCCCTGACTTCACTGTACAGAAAATTCACCGCTGCCATTAGATTACCACTGACTTCAAATGTTACAGAAAGTCCTGCTGCCTTGGATTACCCACTGACTTCATTGTAAGAAGTCACCGCTGACTTGATTACCCCTTACGTCATTGTACAGAAGTCACCGCTGACCTGGATTACCCACTGATTCATTGTAAGAAATGTCACCCCGCTGACCTTGGATTCCCACGGACTTCCTGACAGAAAGTAACCGCTTACCTCGGATTAACCCACTGTCTTCCATTACACAAAGTCCCGCTGACCTTGGATTACCCACTGACTTCATGTACGAAGTCACCGTGACCTTGGATTACCCACTGACGTCATTCATTGTACCAAAGTCACCTCACCGCTGACCGTGGATTACCACTGACTTCAATGTACAGAAAGTCACTGCTTGACCTTGGATTACCCCTGACTTCAAATGTACAGAAAGCACTGCTTGACCTTGGATTACCCACTGACTTCATTGTACAAAAGTCCCCGCTACCTCGATTATACCCACTGACTTCATGTACCCAACGTCAAACCGCTTGACCTTGGATTACCTACCCACTGAGCTTCCTTTACATAAAGGTCCCCGCTGACCTTGGTTACCCACTGACTTCACATGTACACAAAGTCACCGCTGCCTTGGATTACCATGACTTCAATGTACAGAAGTCACCGCTGACCTGGATTACCCCTGACTTCATTGTACAGAAAGTCACCGCTGACCTTGGATACCCCCTGGACTTCATGTATCAGAAGTCAAACCATCCGCTGACCTGATTACCCACCTGACTTCAATGTACAGAAAGTCACTGCTACCTTGGATCCCACTGACTTCATTGTACAGAAAGTCCCCATCTGACCTTGGATTACCCCTGAATTCATTGTACAGAAAGGTCCCCAGCTGACCTTGGTATTTACCACTGAACTTCATTGTACAAATTCGCCCGTGACCTTGATACCACTGACTTCACTGTAACGAAAGTCACAGTAGGTTATTAATAGCAGTAATTCCTGCCTATATCTTTTTCTTCTTTCCACTATCTGATAGGGGGAATTGAACCTGATGTGACAATTTGGCCTTATCAGGACCCTGTAGTTAGTCTCAACTCCTATACAGGAGTACCACGTCCCAGAGCTCTTTCTGTAACTCTAGAGTCGTCTGTATCAAGTAATTGTGGTTTTTGGGTTCTAGTGTTTCAATGAAGTGAATCAACACTTAATACTTTTGCAGCTAAAATTGTGACTTGCAGATAATCTGACCCCAATTCTTTAGTAATCACTGCCTAAATCTACGATAGGTGACCACAAAGGGTTTCATTTAATTGTCTTGCACTGTTAAATCCACAAAGATATGACAAAGAAATGTTAATTGTATTTTAACAATCGACAGCGCACCTTACTCACAGATCCAGGCACTTCATCTTTTTATATATGTCATCCCATTGGCCTCTCCTTTCTTCTAAATCCATTTAGAATTATGCTAATTACTAGAATGGCTCGGGGTGCTATACCAGAAGACCTCCCTGCTGTAAGCTTTATGACTGTTAGAAGACCGTCTCATCTTTCCCCTCGTGCTTCAGCACAATGGACGGGGGAAATGCTCCCGCTCAGCGTGGCAACCCTATGACACGGCTCACTGATGGACTCTGTACACCCCCAGATGTCCTTCGGACGTCAATGTAGCATAAAACATCCCCCATCTCCCTAGTGGGATCAACCCTATCTCCCTATTTGGATAACCCCTATCTCCCCTAATGGGATAACCCCTATCTCCATAGTGGTATAACCCTATTCCCCTAATGGAACCCTACCTCCCTAGTGGTAACCCCTATCGCCCTAGTGGATAACCCCTATCTCCTATGGGAATAAACCCCAATCTCCCTAATGGATAACCCCATCTCCCTATTGTGATAACCCCATCTCCCTAGTGGGATAACCTATTTCCTATGGGAATAACCCCATCTCCCTAATGGTAATCACCGCCATCTCCTAATGGGATAACCCCTATCTCCCTAATGTGATAAAACCCTATCTCCCTAATGGGATAACCGCCTATCTCCCTATGGGATCTATTCTCCCTAATGGGAATACCCCCTCTTCCCTAGTGGATACCCCTACTCCCTAGTGGGATAACCACCACCCCTATCTCCCTATGGATACCCCTATCTCCCTACTGGGATAAACCCTATCTCCCTAGTTGGGATAACCCCTATCTCCCTATGGATAACCCCTTCCTCCCTAGTGGGATAACCCTATCTCCCTAGTGTGATAACCCTATCTCCCTATGGATAACCCCATATCTCCCTAATGGGAGTAAAACCCCCTATCTCCTAATGGGATACCCCCATCTCCCTAATGGGATAACCCCTATCTCCCTACTGATACCCCCCCGTCTCCCTATGGGATTAACCCATCTCCTATTGTGATAACCCCTATCCCCCTAATGGATAACCCCTATCTCCCTTGGGATAACCCATCTCCCTATGGTCATAACCCTATCTCCCTAGTGGGATAACCCTATCTCCCTAGTGGATAACCCCTATCTCCTCCCTAGTGGGATAACCCAATCTCCCAATGGGCTAAACCCTATACTCCCTAATGGGATAACCCCTATTCTCCCTAGTGGATACACCCTAATCCCCTAGGGGATAACCCCTATCTCCCTAGTGGGATAACCCTATCTATCTCCTAATTGTGATAACCCCCTATCTCCCTAATGGGATAACACCCCATCTCCCTAATGGGATTAACCCCTCATCTTCCCTAATGGGATAACCCCATCCGCCCCTATGGGATAACCACCATCTCCCTAATGGTGATACCTCTATCTCTGCCTGGGGTGCTCCTCCTCGTCTGCAATAAAATTGAAATCTTGATTTTTTGTTACTACTTATTTACCTAACCTGAATACCATTAAAAATCTAAAAAATTAATTGTTTCCGTAAAATTTCTCTTCCAAACAGATCTGGCGCTAGAGACCTAGTTTAAGGGATTTCCACATCACTAATCCCTTTTATTTCTTACGTAATTACTAATGGAGATATAAATTTCTTCATTAGTGTAGATTATTAATATGTCCCTCTATGGGGATGATTTACTGCTATGGGGCCTTAGATCCCTCAGCATCTGCCAGGCCTCAGTTGTAATTGATCATGCCCTTCCGCCACAGTCCAACGAGGTGGTCGGCCTGCGCCCAAAGGAGTGGGTTTCCGACTGCCTGGCCGGGATTATCTCACGCATGGCGCCCGTTCTCAACACCATTTTCCCCGACATCCTTGCTGCTGCTTCTCACTGATAAGGAGGCTGCCCCGGGGTGCGCTGGTACTTCTCATGCTTTACCTTTAGCGGATTCGGACTGCTGCCATTGTGACCATGGATGCCGGAAGCTAGTACGACAGCGCCCCCGGCAGCTTCTTTTATCTAGTGAACCAGCAAGCAGAAGCGAGGATGTCGGAGCAATGTGAATGGCGTCTGCGTGAGTTAGGTTCGTTCACATAAGCCGGACAGTGCCGTCAGAAAACCCACTCTGTTTGGCCTGCTCGGCCACCTCTGCTGGTGACGGGAGTACTAAGCCCCATTACAGCGCACCCATGAACGCCTCTCTTATCTAGTGAGCAAGCAGAAGCGATGGGGATGTCGGAAAATGTGAACGGCCATGCCGTGAGATATCCAGGCCAGTGCCAGTCAGAAAACCCACTCTCCTTCTGTGCTCCTGCTCGCCCACCTCTGCTTCCTGTGTGTGCGGGAGACATTATCTAATGACATCTAAGGCTGCATACTGAGTATACAGTAATAATCCCCATATTAGGTACATTTGATTATTACAACCAATTGAAGATAGTTATATCTACATTTTCTTAATTAAAAAAAGGCATTTAGTGCGGTTGGGAATATCCCTTTACTACAACACACCATAGGCCTGGATAGATATGTTATAATATGCTTAGCTATTCGGAGTGATAACATTAAGGTTGCATACTACGACTACTGTAGACATCCCTAATAGACATTGATATCGGATTATTTACGGTGCTTGAGTCATTCCATAGTTATTTGTTTGCATTTATTCACTGCCCTTAGAAGCCATTGATAATCACAAATCCATGGGACAAACAAAAAAAAAACTCTGTTACACTTAAACAACCCCGTTACCATCAGTAATGGAATAGGACCAACATCGATCACAATTCACACAGTACATAATCTGTATAGACACAAAAACCATGGAACTGATTCACAAACAGCCTTTGATTTCTACCACAAAAAGACAGCAGTGCATCTGTTAAAGGAATGTCATGTACATAGATCGTGTTAACCGCCCTTTCCACCTACATACAGCACCACCTTTAATCCCGCATCACGTGCCCCCACTATCCACCTAGTCTCTAGATCTTGCTATTTAAATGTCATTGGCCACTTCACCATCAAGTTTATTTGTATGTGTGTGTCAGGGTACCGATCTACCGTTCCCGGTGGCCTTAAAAGGTTGTTTCCCATCCTGGGCATTTACATATAATTTAATTCATTTGCCATAGTAAACATTTCTACAATTTTGGAATGTTATTTAAAAAAAATGTTCTGTTGAAGATAATAATTTCTCAGAAACGAGATGGCTTCCTTGGATACGACCACCTCACCTCTGGCAGCGGTGGCCAGACATGCGCTATTGAGCCCCTGCCTGACCTCCTGGACTTCAGTAGCATTACCACAGGACGTGCTGTGTCCTGCGGCACTCCCTCCCGTGACATTCATATACAAAAACCTTTTGTTTTCTTTATGCAATCCCTCCAGCATAGGTGGTCTATCCAAGACACAGTCTTGTGGAAATCATCCTTCACACGGTAAAAAATTAACTCCATCTAATTAAAGAACTCTATATATGGCCAGATTAATGAACTGATGTGACTGCCCAGATAGAGAAAACCCCTTTAAGCGTAATTCTGCATACTATCTAAGGTAAGATTGGTCCTTGACATCTCACATATCTCTTCGGGTCAATTGTATTGTATGTATTGCATTTCTGGAGCAGGGGGTCATTACTTCAACATTTCTGACAGAGATCATAATATTTATCCTATAATTGGTACTTTACTAATGCCTTCCCCCCCGCCCCCCGCACTAACACCCACGCTACCTACAAACTTGAGATATAGTGGCCCAACCCCTTTTAACTGTAAGGATGCAAAGTGTAACGCTGTTACATTATACTGTGGCTACTTTTATAACTAAACTGTATCAAAGAAGAAAATTATTAACTAGGAAATTACTAACTTTTTTTTTCTGCACTCCATTATTCCTGAAATAAAACCTGAGTAACGTAATCAAACAGAAACCCCGAGATTAGAATAGGAGAGCGAATCTGACCGTCCCGATAGGGTTTGGCTTTTAGGTACCCCCACGCACCCAGACTGGCCAGCACAGCTTAACGCTAGTTTTAGGGGCCAATTATATGCCGGAATGTACGGTTTTGGAAGCTTTTTCCGCTACGTCTGGGGTTCGCGACAGTATTCGAACCCCTGAAACACAAGCGGGAATAGTGTTGCTCATCTCACAATTAGAAGTCTCCTGGAAATTAACTTAAAATATTCATATTAAGAAGCGTTGGAAATCATAAACTTAAGGTGATCCTTCTCATGTGGGCATGCAATTCAGTTTCATCATTTTACTCCTGCCATATATGTGTGTTACCCTGAGACCCATAACAGTTTTGTTGTGAAGTACTCTCCGTATCACTTTTGCCACCGTGTGGCGCCATGTGACATCACCCCAGCATCCACGCATAATATAAACATGGCAGATAAATGATAAATAATATTCTGTGTGAAGATAATTCTCATAAATGTGGCCATGGTGTCCCTTAGAATGGATGCTCCTTTGATCACCACCTAACACTTTGGCAGCTGTAGCCCAGAATGTGCTATTGAGCCCATGCCTGACCTCCGGATTGCGATCATTAACCACAGGACGGCTGTAGGGACCTGCAGTAACTGCTTACCATTTCATATACAACAACCTTCTGTTTTTTTCTTTGTGCAATCCCGCCGCAGAGGTGGTCGTTCCAAGGCGCAGTCTTGTTTTCTAAGGGCCATATGACTACATTTATGAGAATTATCTTCACATTGGAAATTTTTTTATACATCTATTGAAGAATGTTTATATGGCAGATAATGGAACAGAATGTGAATGCCCAGATGAGAGGCTAATAACCCCTTTACGGCCGACCGTAATCCATTGGAAATCAATGGTTCCATGAAACCCTGCCGCTGCAAATTGTGGGGTGATTTTGCTGTGGTTTTTAAATCATCACAGGATTTTCATCATCACAGCTCAACGTGTTGTCAATTATTAACCATCTTTCCCGTTTCTCCTGTGTTGTTCTTAAACTGCATAAATAAATTGACACTAGTTGTTGTCCCCATGTCGGAGGTCGGCCCCACAAGGTCTTACCTTTCAGGACTGACAGTGTGGACTGTTCAGGGGTCACACCTTTTGGAGCAGGGGATGGTAACACCAGGTGCTTCATCAATTTGATACATTTGAAGAAGCGAGTCCCAATTATAAGAAGTTGATTCTAAGAAAAATGAGCTATAATGATTAGGGAATGGTACCTATTGAGGTAGATCTGATGGTAGGGTTTTCCGCCTAACGTCTAAAACCTACACTAACTTTCTGTAATCCTTTTCTATGGCTCCCTGTGTAAACCTTATCTTCTAATTCTAATTATCGGCAGCAGGGCTCCTGTGGGCGTGGTAGCCCTCTGGCTTTGGGGCAAGGAGCTACTCTATGGCAGACAGCCGTGCTGTCCCACCTCCTTGCGTGTTCACTCAGCAGAATACTGAGTACAGCTATGGTTGCCGTTGTAGCGCCGGCCCACTAAACGACAGCAGTGCCATGTTGTACGTGGCTTTGCCACCAGCACTGAAGGTGCTACTGCACAGGCGCAGAGCTCGCAAGCTTGTATCAGAGCACACGCAAGAGTAGTATAGGTAGCCTTTAAAGCCAGAAGCCAGATAGGCGACTCGCCCAAGTAGACTCTCTATCACATTTGCATATAAGTAAATAAAATTTAGATCATTTGGGTATATAAACATATTACGAAAGATAGTTTAGGGTTTTGACATATAGGAGGAAACCGACCCGTTGGACCTACCTTAGAAGATCGTTTTCCCTCCTTGGTGAAGAAACACTTGCTGAAACTGATGCCCAAAGATCCCATGGATTTCACGCTGGCATGTGATTTTTTGCAGGATAAGACAAACGCTCTTGCAGCCATTCTTTTTCTATCTATATTTTATTACCCTTTAATCTTACATTTTCCTTCTCGGCTGGCTGCTATACTAAATTATGGAATGTGCCTATAAAACTGGACAGACTTAAACTCATAACCATACACAATAATAGGTAGAGGACCGCTTTCCCCTTATTCTCAGGTCCATGTGGGTTAGGACTTGCTTGTATCCGATACATTATGTCGATCAAGTTTTAGTATTTTATATGATTTATCTTCAGAAATTTACTATTAATAAAGAAACACTTTTTTTAAACAAATGCCAAATGTTATTTTTCCTTTCCCTGGCCCTCGCCGTCTCAGAAACTCGGCCATGTGGAGCGTCGGAAGGACATGATTCCAAAACCTGAACCCCTCTTGGAAGCAACACTTACTGCCGCTATGACTCCCTATGATACCATGTTCCTATGTATTTCATGAGCTCCTGCTGTAACTGCTGTTTTCTTACACTTCACATTACACAACTTGATTGGATGTGAAAGGTTCATGCACAGGACCTCGTGATGTTAACAACAGATACGAAACCCTCTCTGCTGATGAAATGAGCCACCGGGGACCCCACAGCTCAGAGACTGGTTCATGTGAATCCCTGACCTACGAAACTCGTATGTACTCACAATACAACACTAATAGAGATTTATCAGGCGCAAATAAGTAATAGTGGACACGTGGACAACGAGAGAAAAAACAGTATTATTTAGCATTGCAGTGTTTTACTCCCATACTTCCTTTATCTGCCACCATGTAAGATCATATAATACTCTGTATGCTGATAGCAGTGTAGTAGTACATAATACTCGAGTAATAAAGCCTAGTTTTTCAGGCAAAAAAAAATGTGCTGAAACCAAACTCGGCTTATCTCGAGTAACAAAAAAGGTTCTACCCGGTTTTGGTGGTAAAATTAGGGGCTTCGACTTATCTTTTGGCGGCTTATACCGATATATACGGTACTTTCTCGGCAGAATGAGATTGGTGGGGGTCCCACACTGAGAAATAGAGGAGGAAATTGAGAGAGCTGCTTCTAGGGGGACTGTATCATAGTTTGTCTCTCTGTGGTGATTTTTGAGACATTGCGGCTCTTTTTTGCGCCTTATGTACGATCGTTTTTACTTGTGATGGCTGTTCAGTGGTTCTGAGACCTAGGGCACTTTACTAAGGGTCCGCAAGCGCATTTCGCAGGTTTTCACGACTTTTTTAAGTTTTACTTTTTCTCCGTTTTTTGGTGCACGCTATCGATATGTGGCTCATCGTCGCTGCTTGCATACACAATCTGGGTCATGGACGTCGGACACCACGCCTTTAAAAAAAACGAATTGTTCTTCAGATCCACTACCTGCCCGGTAAGAAGAGGGTGAACTCCGGGGACCTGAGCGGGAGGAAGCGACGGATGCAGGAATTGGGCGCACGACCTTAGTGACTCCCCCGCACAGCACATTATCCCGGACAATCACTTATATGCACCAGCAAGACGCAGGTGAACTCCGGGGACCTGAGCGGGAAGTGAACACATGCAGAATTGGCGCAGGATCTTAGTGACTTCCCCGCACGGCGCATTATACCTGACAATGCCTTACTGCACCGGTACGATGTGAACTCCTGGACCTGAGCGGGGAAGCGACACATGCGGATATCGGCGGGGGCACGATCTAGTGACTCCCCGCACAGCGCAGAATACAACGGACAATGCCTTACATGCACAGGAAGAAGACGGTGAACTCCGGGGCACCTAGCGGTAACGACACATGCGATATCGTGCGCACGATCTTAGTGCTCCCCTCGACAGCGCTTATACACGACAATGCACTTACATCCCATGCAGAAGAAGGTGACTCCAGTGACCTGATGCGGTGAAGCTACACTGCAGGATATCGCCACAGGATCTTAGTTACTCCCCGCACCGCGCATTAATTCATGGACAATGCACTTACTGCCCAGGAAAGAAGGTGAACTCTGGGGACCTCAGCGGGGAAGCGACGTATGTCAGGACATTGGGCCCGCATGAGCTATAGATACGAATCCCTCGTTGTACAACGCACAGCGCAATCGCGACGGGACGTGTAATAAATGTGCCCCTTTTGTTCTAAATGTCTCACACATCCACAAACACAGTCATGTGATGGGTTTCCAATGCTGGAGTGGACACTAGATAATTTGGGATTTGATGCTGTGTCCTGCCCATTTTAATGGA
The DNA here is from genome assembly GCA_019512145.1 of Engystomops pustulosus. Classification (NCBI taxonomy): domain Eukaryota; kingdom Metazoa; phylum Chordata; class Amphibia; order Anura; family Leptodactylidae; genus Engystomops; species Engystomops pustulosus. Next base: position 69,900,709 of record CM033651.1, on the reverse strand, counting down.
AAGCCCTGTAGATCACGCCCCGAAGGGAGATTAACTACAGATGAGGCTGTGTCCACCCGTTGCGTTTGATTGCATTTTGAAATGTGATTTGCCGAATTACAATACTGTTCCATTTGCATTTACCAAACATATAGTAAACATGATTTTACACGAGCGTTACAGGGCTTTTCATATTGCTTAAGTAAATGCCAATGTTAACAGTAATGTATTCGGGAAAACAAAAAAAGAAAAAAAAAAAAAACAAAAAAAAAAAAAAAAAAAAAAAAAAAAAAAAAAAAACAAAACAACAAAAAAAAAAAAAAAAAAAAAAAAAAAAAAAAAAAGAAAAAAAAAAAAAAAAAAAAAGAAAAAAAAAAAAAAAAAAAAAAAAAAAAAAAAAAAAAAAAAAAAAAAAAAAAAAAAAAAAAAAAAAAAAAAAAAAAAAAAAAAAAAAAAAAAAAAAAGAAAAAAAAAAAAAAAACAAAAAAAAAAAAAAAAAAAAAGAAAAAAAAAAAAAAAAAAAAAAAAAAAAAAAAAAAAAAAAAAAAAAGAAAAAAAAAAAAAAAAAAAAACAAAAAAAAAGAAAAAAAAAAAAAAAAAAAAAAAAAAAAAAAAAAAAAACAAAACACCCTCCGCAGCTGTTCTAATGGTTTCAAATGCAATTAAAGCGCATAAAACCACGTGGTGACCTACCCTCAGAAGTAACCAATAATTAAAAAACAATGTAATGAAAAAAATTCAGAATTTTCCCAAACACAGTTACTGTGCAAATTTAAACATTAAAGCGTGTCATTATTCCAATTACATGTTCAAAATCAAGTGCATGAAAAAAATCCTTCCTTTGCACCTTCCTGGACCGGTGCAGAGTTGCGCCTAAACAGAGTCGCGAAAATCAGCAAAAAAAAGTGACACGTAAGGGAAAGAGTCGCACGCACATCTGGGAAACAGAACTAGGCACAAGGTGCGGAAAACCCCCCCCCCTAAAAAGGCGAACTGGAAAAAACCTGCATTGGAAAGTCCAAAAAATTCACAATACCACAAGTCACAAAATGAGACATTTGACAGACTAATGATACATGCCCCCTACGGTAGTGACCACGTGCACCTCCAGGCTGTCCCACTACCAATAATGAGCTGTTCTAATCTCTCACTATCTATGGAGACTGAAGATATACAGCTCACTTTTGTTGTAAAGATGCTGGATCTTTTTCTTTCATACACATTTCTTATTATTTTTAGGTATTTTTGGTCCAAGATGCTGGTAACATTTTATTAATAGGGTATTTACAATTTTCCAGGTAAAGACTTTTCCACCTGACTTCATTTTCTAGAATGCTGTCCTTAACCTGAACTGTAATGTAGAAACAATTTGGGAAAAAAAATCAGTGTAACGGGAGTCAAACCATAAAGTCTCGGCTTAGTATTCATGGGCGGGCTCACTAATATCCCATAGGGGAAGAACCGGCATACAGTGACAGGCCACTCTATGATTTCAAGAATAGAAGGAATTCTACTGATCCAGTGCAAAGTATTGAGTCTTTGCCCTCTGCAGTCTATCCTGTATAATCCAATACTATTTTACATATCCTATTCATTAACATTACTGAAATAACTATGCTATAATAGCAATCAAACTCCGAACACAAAAGCAGCGCTCCAAGCCCCTCCCATCTCCCTTCCCCTATCCAAAGACTCCGGAGTCATGGTGAGAACTCATGCAAACATCAAATTCCAAACAAAGCGCACTCCAAGTCCAAAATGTGAAAATGGGGTTGAGTTTTATTCCAACACATGCAACTTTTCGATGAGTAACCACCTTTTCACTATTTTGGGACTTGGGGAGTGCTGCTTCGTTTTTGGAATTGATGTTTGCATGAATTCTCACCCGGACCCGGAGTCTTTGCACCCCCCACTCCAAGGGGTAAAGGGGTCATTGTACTGCTGTGGACTTATACCTTTAGATAGAGATCTCCCACTAATTTTACTTTCCACTCATGGGGTCTCTGACACAATGCCTTACTTGGGCATGTGCTGGAGCTAACTGTCTATTTGGTTGCATGTGCTTGGCTATTTATGTACAGGGGGCATGTGCTAGTGTTAACACCTATCTACGTTGTCATGTAACTAATGGCTACCTATCTACTGGGGGGCAATGTGCCGGTGTTCCTATCTACTGGAGGCAATGTGCTGTGGTTACCTATCTACTGGGGTCATGTACTAGGGCTACCTATCTACTGGGTCATGTCTAGGGCTATCCTATCTACTGGGGGGCATTGCTGTGGATACCTATCTACTGGAGGCATGTGCGGTGCTACCTTATCTACTGGGGTCTGTACTTACTAGGCCTACCTATCCTAACTGGGAAGACATTGCTGTGGTTTAACCCACCTATCTACTTCGGGGGCTGTGCTTTGTGGTTTACATATCTCCTCGGAGGCATGTGCTGTGGTTTCCCTATCAACTGGGGGGCATGTGCCTGTGGTTTACCATCGACTGGGGCCATGTGCTTGAGTTACCTATATACTGGGTCATATACTGGGGCTACCTCTCTCTTGGAAGCATGTGCTTTGGCTAACCTATTACTACTGGGGGGCAAGTCAGTGGGGCTAACCTATCCACTAGAGGGGAATGCTCTGGCTACCTCTACTGGGGGCCATGTACTGGGCTACTATCCTACTGGGGGCCATGTGCTGAGGCTCATCCTATCTACTGAGGACCAATGTGCGTGTGGCTACCCATCTATACTGGGGCATGTGCTGTGGGCTACCTATCTACTGGGGGGCATGTTGCTATATTGTATGGCTCTTCCGAACTACATTTCAGCCAAAAAGTTTCCCGACCCTGTATTCGGTCTTAGTGCTTGGGTTCAGAATTTCTGTTATAGAAGTCCTGGGGAGCTTCTCGTGTGATTTCGTTGGAACACTGTAACCTTCGAGATTATAAATGTATAGCTTACTCACGTCGCTCTTGCATGCACCATGTTCCTTTATCCTCTTTGGGGTCTGGTTGACGTCATCATGACAGGACTGTCAATAGAAACACACGCAGCTTGTGGAGTCAAGCACAACACATGACTATAGGATTACGGCAGTCCACGGTTACATACAAAGATAGGGTCCCGTTTGTTCTTAGTTTACATTTTTGTTTGGCCCCATGGATTTGGACTTTTCAAACATTTTTTTGCTGTAATTGACCAAGGATATCCATTAAACTCCTTACAGAACCTACAGCGTATAATTGCATTGGGACTATAGTAACATCCAGAGAGGTCACCAGAGGTCACAGGGCAGGGGATCCGTCTGTACTGAGGGGTCGTCTGTAAGTCGGGTGTCCTAATTAGGTGACTAACCTGTATACCTTACTGAACGCAGTACAGCAGCGATAAAGGACATTGCAGAGTCCTATTGCCACTAAATACAAACACACCTGTATGACACTGTGTCACACATGCTGCAGGGATCCCTTACACCTCTCTGTTTTAGGTGAAACTAAAAGCCAAAGTTGAATATAAAGTCACCGAACGTGTACCACGACGCATTTACGAAGTCACTGCGCTGGATACTGACTTCTTCAAAAGTCCACCTGACTGGACATACTAGTACAAAGCCCCGACTATACGCTTCATTGGACAAACACGCTGCCCGGTTACCCGACTATCATTGTACAGAAAGCTTCACTGCGACCTCGGAGTACCCACTGACTTCATGTCACAAAGTCAACCGCTGACCTTGGATACCCACCTTCGACGAATACCTGCCGATTCAGTTATTCAGAAAAGTCAAACCGCTGAACCATTGGATTACCCACGTGACGTCATGTGTCAAAAGTCACCGCGAACTCGTGGATTACCCACTGACTCAATGTTACACTAAAGCACACGCTGACGTGGATTATCACACTCGACTGTCATGTACAGAATCACCGCTGACCTGGATTACCCCAGCTGCTTCAATGTACACAAGTCACCCGATCGACCGTTGGATGCCCCCTGACTTCAATGACAGAAAGTCTCGCTGACCTTGGATACGGACATTACGTCACTGCTGACTGCAAATGTTCAGTACGCAAGGTCACGCGCGACCTGGATAACCCACTGAACTTCATGTACAGAAAGTCCCACCGCTGACCTGGATTACCCAATGACTTTCATGTACAGAAGTCCCGCTGACCGGATTATCCCAACTGACTTCAATGTACAAAGTCACCCGCCGACCCCACTAATGACGACACCCGCCGAGACCCCCTATTCACAAAGCTGACCTTGATTACCCACTGCTACAATGTTACAGAAGTCACCGTGACCTTGGATTACCAACCTGACTTCCCCCCCCCCCCTGTACAGAAAAGTCCACCGCTGACCTTGATTAAACCCCTGACTTAATTGTAACAGAAAGTCACCGACTGAACCTGTGATTACCACTGACTTCATTGTAGAAGTCACCGCTGACCTGGATTACCCCGAACTTCACTGTACCAGAAAGTCACCGCTGACCTGGATACCCACTGACTTCATGTACAAGAGTCAACGCTGACCTGGATTACCCACGACGTCAAGTTAAGACAAGGTCCCCGCGACCTTGGATTACCCACTGACTTCATGTAAGATCTGACTAGCAGAACATGCAATCCGCTGACCTTGGATTACCACTGACTTAAATGTACAGACAGTCAGCTGACCTGCGATAACCCCTGACTTCATGTACGAAGTCCTGCGACCTTGGATAACCACTGACTTCATTTGTCAGAGTAAACGCTGACCCGGATTACCCATGATTCATGTACACAAAGTCAACTCGCTGACCTTGGATTACCCACCAGCCCGCTTCACCTGTACAGAAAGTCACCGCTGACTCTTGGATTACCCCCTGACTCATGTACCACAAGCACACGCTGACCTTGGAACCCAACTTCAATGTACAGAAAATCACCGCTGACTTGGCATTACCCACTGATTCATTGTACAGAAGTCAACCGTGACCTTGGATTAACCTTTACACTGACTTCAATACAGCAAGTCACCGGGACCTTGGATTACACCACTGACTTCAATGTACAGAAACGTCAATGCTGCTGGTATTACCACTGACCAGGTACCAGAAAGTCACCTGACCTTGGATTACCCCCTTGCATTCCATGGTACAAAAGTCCCGCTGACCTTGGTTACCCACTGAATTTCATTGTACAGAAAGATCCCCCGCTGAACCCTTGGATACCCAGACTTCACTGCTACAAAAGTCACAGTAGGTTATTAATAGCACAGTAAAATATCCTGCCCTAATCTTTCACTATCTGATAGGGGAGGGAACCTGATGTGAAATTGGCCTTACAGGACCCTGTAGTCTCAACTCCTAGTACAAGATTTACCAGCGTCCAGAGCTCTTTCTGTACTAGGACGTCGTCTGTAAGGCAGTAATTTGTGGTTTTTGGTTATAATGTTTCAAAATGAGTTGAATACAACATTATACTTTTGAAGCTAAAATTGTGACTTGCAGAAGTATTCTGACCCCAATTCTAGTAGTCACTGCCAAATCCTACGATAGGTGACCACAAAGGGTTCATTGTAATTGTCTTGCAACTGTAATCCACAAATAAGACAAAAAATGTTTATGTGTTATTTTAACATCTACCAGCGACACTACTCAAAGAGTCCACACTCATCTTTTGTATATTGTCATCCATTGCCTCCTTCCTTCTAAAATCAACATTAGAATTATGCTAATGATCTAGTGCTTCGGGGTGCTACCAGAGACCCTCCCTTCTGTAGCTTTATGACTGTTGACCGTCTCATCTTCCCTCCGTGCTTCCACAAAGTGGGAGGGGGAAAGTGCTCCACTCAGCGTGGCAACCTATGACACGGCTGCACTGAGGGACTCTGGTAACACCCCCAGATGTCCTTCTGACTCATAGATAATTTTAAAAATTGATTTAAAGAAAAAGGCTGTGAAACAATATTAGAAGATTACCACAGTCTGTCTGGATCTGTGAGTGTTCCCCATTTTATCATGCTCGATTTTCCTTTACAATGGGATCTATGTTCATCATTATTTAAATAGATTCCCTGCTTTACGAATAAGCCCCTCGATCAATGCAAAGGTTCAAACATTAACAAACATGGGAAGTCTTTTTTAATTCAGAAATCATAGTTTAGTGATAGTAAATAGTAACTTGGTAATAAATCTGAAAACAGAGAAAAGCAGGCAAGATCCTAGGGAGCCCTCTCGCAGAAACAAATCACAAATCCGCATATTGTAAGCAGTGCGGTGGCATCATCCATAAAATCGGTTTTGAAGTGAGATGTAACATGGCTTTATAGAGTCATGGAGGTGGAGTGTTTAGCACTGAAGTCAAGCTCTCCCTCCTTACAAATCCCTCATGATGATTGACATCCATTGCCCAAACATAATAACTGGCTCGCAAGAAGTACTAATGACATAAATTTACATCTCACTCAAAGTTGATTTTCTGAATGATAGCCACCCACCCCTGGTCCAGGAAGAACACACTCTGGAGGGTTTATGTGTTGTCACCAAACTGGTGGTTGGTTTTTAGGCCAATATCTGCTGACGATTCCCTTTAAACCCTTTCCATAACTGGGAAGTGTTCCCTTTATGATACATTACCTCTTCTTCAACATTGGACAGATGTAGGGCATGTTGGGAGGAGACTTCCTGCATCAAAAGCGGAACCGGTACCAGGATCTCCGGTATAAGCTGGATATTACGCGGGCGCCTCCTCCAACACTGATAATCCAGATTGTGGGTGTTAAACTCCCTAAATACCGCAGTCCCTATGAGAGAGGTGACATATACGAGGGCGGTTCAATATAGTCCCGTGTAGAAAATGATTTTAAACAGAGTCCCCTTTTAGAAAAATCCACTTCTCCCGAACTTCCTGCCATTTTTTTAACCATCCAAAAATAGGATTTGTTGAAACTCTCCAAAGTATGCCTCTGCCCTCGGAGATGACTTCCCGTTTTGATCTAAAATTTTTTTAAACCGCCAGCTCGTTTCTTCTGTTTGGGAACACAGAAAAAAGTTCGGCAGGGAACCAGATCGGGTGAATTTGCTGCAATTTGTGGCAGTTTTGGTGGTGACAAGGGCGTTATCGTGGTGAACAGCACCTCCTTCAATTTTTGTGCGAAGCAGTCCATTTCTCACTGCGTTTGTCCATGATCGTTATCTTCCCTTTTTCCTAAAAATCCATGAGGAGGACGCCGTTCGCATCCCAAAAAAATCACCCACCAAATCAAAATCACCCGGCCATGACCTTTCCGGCCAATGGACCGTCTTCTCGCCTTCTTTGGAGCAGATTCAGCAGAGAAATCCTTGTTTCGATTTTTGCTGCTTATTTCTGGTGTGTACGAAAGAATCCAGTTTCATCAACGGTGGCAACTCGACCAAAAACTCCTCGGATCTCGCTTAATGCTCAAAACTCTGCTTCTGAAGTTACCCAGCATCCGCATCCGCTTGTTGTCCCCCTGTGAGCAATGCGGCAGGCCATCCGCGAGCCGACATGTTTTCAATTGCCAACTTATCCTGAAAAATTATTGCCGGCAGGTTCTGTCGCACACCCACAGGCCCTCCTGCAACTTTGTGCACTTTCGTTTGTCGATCCCGACATAACATCGTCGTGGACTTTTTGAATGATTTTCCCTCCGTCCACACGTCTTCCGGTTCGCTCGCTCATCAAAAACGGATGTTCCCCCACATTTAAATTCGTTGAACCAATATCTAACTGTGGTCATAGATGGTGACGTGCCCCATAAACCACATCAAACTTGTGCTTACATACTCCTCACATTTTTCCCATCCAAAAACAAAATCGAATTCCCGACGATACGGCTCTTTTTTTCCATCACGAACCTCATCTGCTGCCAAATCATAACTAATTTCAATCCAGCCTGCAATTGTTTTGCCGTTGTATGATAGATGGCGCACACGATATCCACCAGCTTCCCCCAGGAACACCCCTCTGTCGTCAAACACGGGGACTTATTGAACGCCCTCGTATTTCAAATGATTTTAAATACCACGGAGTCATAGAAGGTTTTTATAGACTTCGGCAGAGAAAAAGGGTTATCTGAAAACTGAACAATGTAATGACATCATTTGATGTATCAGCTACCCGTTTAACTTCCTTGGCATCACTTGCGATGAAGAATCCAAGGGTTCCTTCTTTAATTTACCGTGGTTTCCGGGTTGATTATAAGCCCGAGGACAAATAAATAGGAAGGAAAACGTGCTCGGACTTCTCCAGGAGTTCATTATGTATCCAGTCACTCGGCACTAACATTACCCATTATCCCCTCCAGTTTGGCCTTGTACAACGATATAGACAATGGCTGAGATGTAACAGAGTGTAAGCACCACTTACATGTACCTTTGGGCTCACTTTCAGGGAACCCTAAAAAAAGCAGGATTTTTATTCCAAATATCGAGAGGAAAAAAAAAAATCCCATGAACCTTAAAATCTATTCCACAGAACTGGGAACATTTACTCACATTCTCAAAGTGAGATGTTTATTCCCACCCACCAGACGCCTGGAGTCAGGGGATTGTATTGACCAAATATCAGCATGGCGCAAAATTAGGTATCATCTTTATTTATAGATATAAAAAGGGTTCAGACTACAGCCGCAGAAAATAATCAAAATGTGTTTTAGTAACAATAGCTTATTATGGATCGTCTGTTGAGGGAGGGGTAATGGATGCATTTATCTAAGTCTCTAATAAAAAAACAGGAGCGTAGTGACTGCGCATGGAGACGTCTCCAGATTTTCTCTTACTAAACTAAAAGTTGCCTCTTTGTTATAATTCCAGGCTTGTATTTAAGACTTGCATGTGTTCTAAAGCTATGCAATGGTTTCATCACGGAGAAACACTTGGAAACATTTTAAGATCTTGTTGTGATTGGACCACACTGAAAATACAGGCGGTCCCCTCACTTAAATGAAACCTACCATTTGATTTTTTGCGTTATGAAGCAAACGTACCCGGAGACTGCTGTAGCTACCGGATGCAGGATCATATCTTGTTAATCCCTGAGCTGAGTGGTTTTGCTGATAAAACAGATATACACATCAAGACCTGGGAAAGCTGGGTCAGCATGGCTGCCTCGATCAACACGCTGAACTTGTAATTTCAAATGGAGGTTAGTCAAGACATGACTAATCAACCTGAGTGGATCACTCATACACACAGCATCTGGGGGTGGTGCAGCAATTGATTATTCTTTCTGGCAGGGAGAAACAGTGATTGCATCATCTTCTCCGCAGAGAAACTCACAGGCTAGGAGAAGCGCGGAAGCAGCGCAGGAGCAGCGATAGGAGGGGCAGAGCTTCATTATCATATGTTATGTCTGTTTTTAATCAGCAAAACAACTCAGCTCAGGGATAACCAAGATATGATCCTGCACAGTGTAGCTACAGCATTCTCAAGGTTGTTGCTTCATAATGCATCAAAATCAAATGGTAGGTTACCTTTAGGACACCAACTTACAGACGACCACTAGTTAAAGATGGGCCCTCTTTCCAATCAAACCAGGGCCTGCAGGGGTTAGAATACTTATTATAGGGCTTGGTGTCAATGGCAAGACCCTACAGGGTTAGATTTTATTTGGGGTTGTGCCAATGGCAAGATACCCTAAACGGGTTAAATCTATTATGGGCGTGGTGCCAATGGCAAACCCTACAGGGTTGAATACTTATTATGGGGCTGGGTCAATGATGCCCTACAGGTTCGAATACTTATTATGGGCTGGGTCAGTCATGCCCTACAGGGTTATATTATCTTATAAGGATGGGCCATGCAAGACCCTACAGTTAAATACTTATTATGGGCTTGGTTGCCATGGCAAGACCCTACAGGGGGTTAGAATACTTATTATGGGCTTGGTGTCAATGTCATGACCCTACAGGGTTAGATTAATTATTAGGGCTTGTGTCAATGTCAGTGCCCTACAGGTTAATACTTATTATGGGCTTGGTGTCAATGTCATGACCCTACAGGGGTTAGAATACTTATTATGGGGCTTGGTGTCAATGTCATGGCCCTACAGGGGTTAGAATACTTATTATAGGGCTTGGTGTCAATGTCATGACCCTACAGGGGTTAGAATCTATTATAGGGCTTGGTGTCAATGTCATGACCCTACAGGGGTTAGCTTACTTATTAGGGGCTTGGTGTCAATGTCATGGCCCTACAGGGTTAGAATACTTATTATGGGGCTTGGTTGTTCAATGTCATGCCCTCAGAAGGTTAGAAGTACTTATAGGGCTTGGTGTCAATGTCATGGCCCTACAGGGTTAGATTAAATATTATAGAGCTTGTTTCAATGGCAGACCCTACAAGGTTTTAGAATACTTATTATGGGGCTTGGTGTCAATGTCATGGCCCTACAGGGTAAGAATACTTATTATAGGCTTGGTGTCAATGTCATGCCCTACAGGTTGTAATACTTATTATGGGGCTCTGGTGTCATTATGATTGGCGACAAATCAAAAACATAATATAAGCTCCATTGCATTCATGCTGCCCTGTTTCAAGAGCAAAACAAATTACTCCTTTCACCTTGTTTAAAAAAAAGAAATCAAAAAGCCTCAGACACTGTCATGGCGGGAATTGGCTTCGCTTTCCTTAAAAAAATTGGACTTTTGTGCCAGTTAAAGGTTACGTTCCACTCTCCTTCCTCCATTTACAATATCAGGATGATTGATTCACCGCGGACTGATTCATTATGGTTAAACAAGACTGCTATATGGACGAAGCAACAGCCCGTACCGGACCCCTGCGCGTAAACTGAAGGGGATGGTATCAGGCAGCTAGTAATCAGGTGTGATTCCTCACACGTCGCTCTATATAATTGGCTGCACCGTTGTCAGTCAGCCCCCTATTGTGTAGCCAATTTATATAGAGACGACATGTGAGGAATCACAACTGATTACTAGCTGTCCTGTACCATTTCCCCTTTCAGTGTACGAGGCAGGGGTCCGGTACGGGCTGTTGCTTCTGTCCATATAGCAGTATATTGTTAACCATAATGAATCAGTCCGCGGTAATCATATCAAGTATATTGTAAACGGAGGAAGGGAGATGGAACGTAACCTTTAACTGGCACAAAAGTCCATTTTTTCTTAAGGAAAGCGAAGCCATATTCCGCCATGACAGTGTCTGAGGCTTTTTTGATTTTTCTTTTTTAAACAAGGTGAAAAGGAGTAAATTCTGTTTTGCTTTGAAAACAGGGCAGCAGTGAAATGCAATGGAGCTTACTTCTGTTTTTGGATTTGTCAGCCAATCATACATTGACACCAAGCCCCATAATAAGTATTCTAACCCTTGTAGGGTCTTGCCATTGACACCAAGCTCTATAATATGTAATCTAACCCCTGTAGGGTCATGACATTGACAAGCCAAGCCGCCCATATATAAGAGCTATCACCCTTGTAGGGTCTTGCCATTGACCAATCAGCTCTATAATATGTAATCTAACCCTGTAGGGCCATGACATTGACACCAAGCCCTAATAATATCTAACCCCTGTAGGGCCATGACTTGACACCAAGCCCCATAATAAGTATTCCTGACTCGCACCACTGTACGGGCATCTCCCTTTGATCCCCAAGCCCCATAATAAGTAATCTAACCCCTGTAGGGTCATGACATTGACACCAAGCCCCATAATAAGTATTCTAACCCATGTAGGGCCATGACATTGACACCAAGCCCTATAATAAGTAATCTAACCCTGTAGGGTCATGACATTGACACCAAGCCCTATAATAAGTATTCTAACCCCTGTAGGGTCTTGCCATTGGCACCAAGCCCTATAATAAGTATTCTAACCCTTGTAGGGTCTTGCCATTGGCACCAAGCCCCATAATAAGTAATCTAACCCCTGTAGGGCCATGACATTGACACCAAGCCCCATAATAAGCGCAGGCGCACAGAGAGTGGATTTTCCGACTGGCACTGGCCGGGATTATCTCACGCATGCGCCGTTCACATTTTCCCGACATCCTCGCTTCTGCTTGCTCACTAGATAAGAGAGGCTGCCATGGGTGCGCTGTAACTGGGGCTTATCACTAGATAAGAGAGGCTGCCATGGGTGCGCTGTAACTGGGGCTTAGATACCTCCGCTCACCAGCAGAGGTGGCCGCGCAGGCGCACAGAGAGTGGGTTTTCTGACTGGCACTGTCCGGGATTGTCGTCTCTATATAAATTGGCTACACAATAGGGGGCTGACTGACAACACAGATTTTCTGACCTACTGTAGATGAACCTTTTTAGATACCGATGTGTGTCCCTTGGCAAGTCTGTCTTAAGAACATTATAAAGATACTCTGTTGTAGAAAATAGAAGCTTATCCATGAACAACAAAGCACATTTCATGATCATGCTTCAGACAATCCAGAGTGTGCAGAAAAATGTCATGCCATCCATTTCCACAAGGGAAAAAAAAAGTTCTGCGACGTGTCCCCTCCTGTCCGTGGCACTGAGCTACACCAAACAAGGTGCTGTCTGTCTGGATGTCGCATCTACTTGACAAAAAGCTACGGGAGATCCTGGCAGATGATAAATGGCCTCTCTCGTTTCTTGAAGTTTTGATAGATCTTTCAGGTCCAATGGGAGAACCAGCTATTTAAATCACAGTTCATCGTTTGAGTCTTAAGATAAATGGGCCTGACAATTTTTCACCGAGGCAAGGTAATCCTACATCTTCCCTGGGAGGCTCATTAAGATGGTGGAGGACAATTTACAAAGTGCCAGCGCTGTCTGAACCAATACATGGGTTTCATTTACATCTCGTAAGCAAACAATCCAAGGACGATTCCACGGGACGTGGTCCTGCCATCAGACTGACGTATAAGTCAGACACGGCCCTACATGAAGACCAGGAAACTTGGGGACTAAACTAATTTGGATTAATGGTTTAGAGTTTTTAAACCTTTTACTATATTTCTCCTATAAAACCCAGATAAGCAGATGGGAGAAAGGAGGGGAGGGGCAGTATGGAGAAATCTTTTTTTGGAGAAATTCATGCAAAACTGAGCAAACACAAAATAAAACGCTGATGTTATGATCTAGTTATACTGTACCATTGTCCCCATGCAGTAAGGCCAGGTGTATAATGTTATAGGCAACCAGCGGCATACGTTGATGCATACTGTGCTTGCAACCCGTATCCAGCCCAATGTTACAAAAAAATAAAAATGAATAGAGCAATGAAGGGATTTATTGGGTTACCCCTTTGCCGGCTAACGAAAGGCATTTTATAAACAACCCAATAGATATATTTATATTGTTAAAATTTTTTTGCAAATAAGCCAAACTACATTTGTCATGCATGCGATCAATACAAGCCGGAGCAAAAATGTTGCATTCTGAAAGTAGGATATCGCAACATTAGTTTCCCCAGTAGAAGCTTCCTGAATCTGCAAATGATGCAACGCATGCAAAGAATTGCCGAATGCATGACTGCACGACTAAGGATTACCGTAAAATCTATTTTATTTTTGGAAAAACTGTGAAAAACACCCATAATCTGGGTCCGAATTATTTTGATGGTGGGCAAAATCATTAAAATGGGGGCAGAGTTGGCCAATTAGGGTATTTTTTTTCTGTAAGTAGCATTCCTTACCTTGCCAGGGTCTCAGCACTGAAATCACTACTGAAGTAGAAGCAGGAAGTGGCACGTGGGTTGTGGTGTAACCACGGCAGAAAGTGCCAGGGCTCAGCCATATGGAGGAGATACTTTTGGAAACAATTCTTAAATCAATGACCATCTTAAAATTGTATCCAAAATACTCTATGTAAATCAAGGCAAACTGTTCATTGTATTCAGTCTAGTTTATAAATATGTTCTTGATTAATTTTGCTCCCGCATCAATTAGGGCATCAAACTCGGAAAAAATATGATATGTGCAATAAACTACACCAGCCGTGGTAATTTATGGAAAACCCATTGACTAGTGATGAGAACAAGATGACTACTGATTATGCCCCATGTTTATACATCAGTACCAGGGGTAGGCGGGGGTAGGTGATCACCTAGGGCACCACACTTGCCTTCTACCCTTGTGGGTGCTGTGTTGGCTCTCTATAGCAATCAGCAATATGTGTGTCTTTAAGACGCATATACCACTGTTTACTGGACGCTGTTACCGCTGCTTCCACCCTCTGTGTGACCCAGATGGCAAAGGTATCATTGCGAAGGCAATGGCATCGTCTGGGTGATAGAGAGGCATCTGCCAGCACCTGAGAGAATAACCCAGGAGCGAGGCGCAGGCTGTATGCAGCGCAGGTGGGGAAGGATTAATTTTTTCATTTTTTTGCTGTGCTACATGTCTAATGGGGGCATGGGCTTGCTATATACTTGAGACTTATATACTGGGGGCTTGTACGGGTATGGGCTAAGTATATATGAACATCATGTGCTGGCATGGGCTACCTATATACTGGGTGCATGTGCTGGACTGCATATCTAAATTAATGAGTAGGTGCTGGTATTAAATATTAATGTGGGGGGAACTATTTACAATATACTGAGGAGTTGCAGTGTATTATCTGTATATGCAGGGGGAACATTTTTTGGGGATGGAGTATGGAGATGTTCTCCAGAGCCAAAAGTCATCAGGGTAGCAAAAAAGTAAATGCCTGATGGAGAAGGATTTCCAACAATGACTACACTGCCAGGAAGACTGATGTGATGCCAACACAGAAGTAGAGATAAACAGCTGCAACTTAATGAGAACAGTAAGTGATGCCTGTGTCTGAGCTGCAGTCCAGATGTCTAGTAAATTTAATGCTGGTATACATTTACCTGAGGTTATTTACTGCTGATATATATTTATGTTTGCAGTTTATTCATTTCTGGTAAATGTTTACATGTGTGGCCTTAGAATCATGTGTCATTAGCATCTAGGTGTTTGGTGTATTCACTGCTGAAACTTATGTATGCGTTTACTACATTCATTGCCGGTATATAATTATATTTGAGGAGCTTTATTTACTTTGACCTATTTTTACTGGAGGGACATATTTTTCTATTTGCGCTATATTTATTAGTATAGTTACAGCCTTATTGTAGATGATCCTCTTAAGATTTTTTTAATTAGGAATGGGATCCGTTTCATTTGTACCTCTCAGGATAGGCCCTGTTTTGGAGCAGGGGGTGGTGGGGGTTGCACAAATTTGCTTGTCTGCATTGGGCACCAAAATGTCTAGTTCCAGCTCTGATCAGTACAATTTAATTTTCAGTGGAAAGAGAAAATTTGTCTGAAGCACTAGGCAAGGCAGGAATGGGCAGTTTTAGTATGTGTTTGGAGGCTTTACATCAGATGGTGTCAGTAAACCCATTTTTCTTGTGAGAAAGGCCACCGTCAGAGGCATTTATCTTCTATACCCGTTTCAACATGTGCTGGATCTTGGCTGAGCAAGTAGTAGGCCATTGAAGTAGTAGGAGTGCCCCACCTGGTCACAGTATCTTTTGCTAGATTTGCAGCCATGGCTGCCTGGCTCCTATGGAGGGGGGAGGGGTGGGGAGCGATCCCGCGTCTTCTAGCTTTGAGCCTATGTTAAACTTACTTTCAGAATGCAACGTAAATTGCCGACCATATATAACATTACACTGTTTGTATTGCCCATGCTTTACCAAACACAAGGCTGTCCGTGGCTCCTTTAGCCAGCAGTTTTCTTGGCACTCCACAGAAACAAATCATGCAGACACAAAATAAGAAAAGCATCTAAAAAGACAGCAAGACCGGCCATAATGCAACTCCCTGTGTTGCAATAACTTCTCTGCAGTTCTCAAACTTGCAGGAAGCTGTCTTGTGGAGAATCCCAAACCACACCCAAAGGAAAAGGACAGACAGATGTCGGATGAATTCTGATAAAACACTGCACACAGACAAGACAAACCGCGGAGATGGGCAGGGGAATTGCTCGCTCAAGGGAACATCAAGCTGATGGCAAACAGTTCAAGTTCAGGAAAAAGGTTTAATAATGAGAAGATGAAGCTTTTTGGAGAGTGAACCTTAAGAAAGGAATCCGAGAAGAAAAATAATGTCCATGTTTTCCAGAACCACCATGAACAACCATGAATTTTTTTCTTTTCAAGGGATAATAAAAGTCTTGGGAGAAGCCCTTGATAGTGGTATATAAAGATAACACCGCACCACTTATAGAGTCATGGCAAGAACATCCTTTGAGTAAATTCTTAAAAATTACTCAATAAAATACAAAAAATATAAAAAGATTTTTTTTTTTTTTAAATAAATTTCAATAAATTTGCAATAAAACAATCATAAAAAAATGATGTTGGTTGTATCAACTAATACTTATATCATGCAAAAATTTTGCCACAATAACTGTTGGAGAAGAGATGTTATTATTATTATTGTTGGATAATACAGGAACGCATTGATTTTCAGCTGTCCAACAGGTGTATCCTAAGTAATGAGATGTGTCTGTGGATAATGCAATGTTATCGCCCTTATTAAGACAAGAATTACCGATACATCGAATAGAAATAGTAGAAAATAATAGTAGCAAAAATAGTAAAAATAGTAGTAGCAGAAAATAGTAGCAAAAACTAGTATATCCAGGACAGTCAGTAAGTTGTTTGTATCCAGGACTAGTATATCAGTAAAACTATACAATACAAACACATTGGGGCAAATTTACTTACCCGGCCCATTCGCGATCCAGCGGCGCGTTCTCTGCTCTGGATTCGGGTCCGGCCGGGATTTATGAAGGTAGTTCTTCCGCCGTCCACCAGGTGGCGCTGCTGCGCTGAAAAGCATCTCATCGCGCCGGAATGCGCCACCTCGGACCAGGTGAAGGTAAGCGCTCCCCAAGCGACACTTTTTCGGTTTTTAAATGCGGCGGTTTTTCCGAATACGTCGGGTTTTCGTTCGGCCACGCCCCCCGATTTCCGTCACGCGCATGCCGGCGCCGATGCGCCACAATCCCGGGGCAATTCAGGTACAATCGACGCAAATCGGAAATATTCGGGTAACACGTCGGGAAAACGCGAATCGGGCCCTTAGTAAATGACCCCCATTGTTCTTACTGACTGTCCTGGATATACTAATTTTTGCTACTATTTTCTGCTACTACTATTTTTACTATTTTTGCTACTATTATTTTCTACTATTTCTATTCGATGCATCGGTAATTCTTGTCTTAATAAGGGCGATAACATTGCATTATCCACAGACACATCTCATTACCTAGGATACACCTGTTGGACAGCTGAAAATCAACGCGTTCCTGTATTATCCAATAATAATAATAATATCTCTTCTCCAACAGTTAGGCCCCTTCTACACTCGCGAGTGTGATGCAATGAACTCGAATGTTAGAAATCGGAACGGAACTCAGCATGTCAGTTCAGTTCCGGTTCGCAGCGTTCGGGTTGTGGGATCCGGGCAGCACGCGTTGCGAGTGTGCTGCGAGTTTATTGTTGAAGATCACGTCAGAGTCTGATCAGGGGGCGATCGGGGTTTGGACAGTGAAAAACTGACATTTTCCATCAGAGTGCAATCAGTTTTCAGTCTGAGTTTCTTCAGTGTCTCAGTTTTTCACGCGCGTTTTCAATGCATTTTTCACGTGCAGATAACGCAGCTGAAAAGGACTCAGGACTGAGCTGTGTCTTTTCTATGGCAATTGATGCGTGAAAAACATCTTGCCTGTGTCTCAGTGCGATGCGTTTTTGATGCATCTCCATAGACTTGTATGGTGCGTTTTTCAAGCGTGAGATTTAAACACACGTTAAAAAAAACTTGCGTGTGTGCGTGAAAAAAAAATGCAAGTCAGAATAAGACCATTTATTACAATGGGTCAGAGTGCGATGCAAGTTCTGCGCGTCAAAAGCACGCGCAGGACATGCGCTTGAAAAACACAAGTGTAGAAGGGGCCTTATTGTGGCAAAATTTTGCATGATATAGGTATTAGTTGATACAACCTGATACAACCAGATAAAACAATGATTGATACAATCATTTTGTTTATGCTTGATTTATTGAAAATGTATAAAAATTTTAAAAATTTTTTTGTATTTTATTGAGTAATTTTTAAGAATTTTCTGTATAATAAAAAGGATGATTTTGCCCGGACTCTATAAGTGGGGCGGTGTTATCTTTAACCAGTAGATACCCTGGTACGAACATCGGCACACGTGGTAATTGCTCATTACGGTCGCGCCTTCCATATCTATCTATGGTATAAAATAAGTAACTGCTGGATATTGGAGAACAAATATATCACTACTACAACTTGTGAATCAGTCACCACAGAGTAGATGCATTATACTACTTGGTCACGTGGAAAGGACAGTGCAGCAATGGCAAACACAAGTCTTAGGGACTTGCAATCACAATGGAGTAGATAGACACCAAGGGATGGATATAGTACGTACATCTAAGTATCTATGTAGGCGTTAAGGCGCTAATTAATTCTGCCAGCACTAGATGTGTGGGTATCATCCTCACCCAGAGAAAAGATGGCTGTACCATCATCATAGTCAGCGATTCCTTTGGCTACCTGCACACAACGAATGCAGTTATCTGTGACGTAATCGCCATTCTAGTCAATCGTTGTTGGCATCCAGTGTGTCACCAGCGGCTGAGCCTGGGACGCACAGACGGGCAGGAATAAGAGCTGCTCTATCTTCTGCTTCTGGGCAGTCAGTTCATGCATGGGTCTGCGGAATCCACAGCCGTGTGCATGCGCCCATGCGTAGTGAATAGAAACTTGTGGTAGAGTCATCTAACAAAATGGGTAGTCCTTAATTCCCTTAAGTCCTTAAGCTGCATTCACTCCTCCTACGGCCAGGCGGTCATATGTGATGGAGAGGAGGAGGGGTGACCCCTCTCCTTAGAAATGCCCGGCATGTCCTATCTTTTTCCCGTGTACGGAGCGGTAGGGTGCCACACGTGTGCAACACCATATCGCTCCGTGCAGCCAGTGGCGTCTCTGGGGGGCGTATGTACAGCCGCAAGCTTGCAGCCCTACATACCCCCATACAGTAGTGTAAATGCAGCCAAAAACAGTGAGACTATAGAACTGACTAATCCATTGGTCAGTTTTGGGGGGATTTTTTCATCTGCAAATAAACTAATGGTTTAGGTTTAAAAAAAAAACGGACTGCATACAAGGGCTCCCACACACTAAGCCTACTTTCACACGGCCCCGTATGGGGGTCGTATATATATATGTCCCCCATAGAGGGCAATGGGCACACGGCGCTGTATGGGAGCGATATGGTACAGCACAAGTGTGGCACCATACCGTTCCGTACCCGGGAAAGAGATAGAGCATGTCCTAACTTTCCCCATAATACACCGCCGTGCGCCATATATCACTTCTCCGGGCGCTGACGTGTGCCCACCGTGCTGCAGTATGGCGGGCACACCGTCATGTGAATGTAGCCTAACATGGTCATCACGAACCGACCAAATCTAGCACATGGACAGATTCATTTCTATGGGCTCATGCACATGGCTGTGGTTTCCATAGTCAACTGCAAAACAGAGAAGGTCCTATTCTTCCCCGCGTTGGTTGTTAGGATGTTAGGACAGTCTAATGAGCAGACTTCATGGATAACAGATATAAGAAGATAACCACAGTCCCGGTGCCTGGATCTATGAGTCCCTGCTTTATCATGATGGACCTTGATAGCAGATTCCCTTTAAAGCTGATCTGTCACTGCTTATTTTAGTAAATAATTATTCTAATGAAATGATACTTCATGCTAAGACCATCTCCATGAATAAATACTATTTCACGCTGTGTGTGGACCTTATGACTGAGAAATGGCATCAATGAGTTTTTTATGTGTATTTATTAATCTCTAAGACAATAACAGCAGAAATCAGGAAACGCTCCAATAGACGGAAGAGAAAAGAACCTGAGCATCAAACAGGAAAACAATAAACTACATGTCATTTTTAAAGACTTGTACAAAGGACAATCTAACACTGATTTAAATCTATATTCGCCTCTGATGCTGCTGCGTAGCTTCCGGCAGGGGACATACAGGTTTATTAGCAGCTATGATTCAGTGGTTTGGTTGAAATTTACTTTAATGTTTATGTAAATGAAGTGGAAAGGCTCTGGGGGGGGACGGTCTCTGGGGCTCTTACACGCCCCCCTGAGCACTTCTGTTCCCTTCCACTTCATTTACATAAAGACTGAAGTTCATTTTAAACCACACTACAAGAGCGCTGCGTGTAATAAACCTAGATCTGTTATATAATTTTGTATTGTTATAGTTTTATGTATTTGGGGTAGCATTGTTATCCATATATACTGTATTCTATTTTATATACTGCGCCTTCCAAGTGTTGTTGTTTGTGTTTATAGCGTACAATGCTCTTTTGCAGTCTATACAACCAAAGCTTTCCAAGCTAAAACTATTGATAACAAATCTATTCACAATATCTGGCTCCTCCACAGATCAGCTGCTCTCATCTGCTGAGAAACAGAGAATGATTTAAAGGGGTTGTCCGATCTTTAAAAAACTATAAACTTGACCTGGAGTGGCTGTAAAAACAGAAAAATGTGTATTCCTCCCTCCTCCGGCACTCACGTTGTCCCATGACGTTGTGCTGCTGTTGGTTGTGCTCCTGTCCGACTACTTCTGCTCATCTGTTACTGCACTGAATATAATGCTGTATCTGGTGAACGGAAGTAGTCGGATGGAGGTGTCTGACGGGGGCACGGCACTGACAGGGGGCGTCATGGGACAACAGGAGCTCCGGAGAAGGTAAGTATTCGTTTTTTCAGCTTTTACAGCCCAGGCCCAGAATAAAGGTTTTTTTTAAAGGCTGGACAACCCCTTTTAGAAGAAAACCTCTTCATTCTCAGTATAGTGGTCAGACCAGGCTACTGCAAATCCAATGTTCATCACTGGTGTCATAACCCAGCAATCTGATATCAATGTTTTAAGCCCATGAAACACCTTTAAAGGAAACCTATCACCACGGATCTACCTACAAAGGTAGATCGGGTGGTAGGTGGATCTATAGGACGTGAGGATAGACCTTTTAAGTGCTAATCCTCATGTCCCCACAATCTTTTAATAAGTTTTATTTACGTAATATGCAGATTTACTAAAGCGGCAACTGGGGCGTGGAGTAGGCGGAGCTAAGGCTACACGGTGTGGTTACTCCACGCCCCAGTATCCTCTTTGATCCTCCTACCAGATGTCTTCGGTGTGTAGCTGCACGCCCTCATCCGCGAAGCCTGCCATCTGACCACGTCTGCGCGGTCACTGCCCGAAGCCGGAGATACTACGCATGTGCAGACTGCAGGCTTCGTGGACAGGGGCACGCAGCTACAAGGATCTGCACGCCAAAGACATCTGGTAGGAGGATAAAAGAGGCTACAGGGTGTGGAGTATCTGCACCGTGTAGCCTCAGCTCCGTCTACTCCCCGCCCCAGTAGCCGCTCTAGTAAATCTGCATATTAGGGAAATAAAAGTTATAAAAAGATTGCGGGACGTGAGGATTTGCCCTTAAAAGGTCTATCCTCACGTCCTATAGATCCATCTACCACCAGATCTACCTTTGTAGGTAGATCCGTGGTGGTAGGTTTCCTTTAAGACTCATACTACATGTAACTTTGCTCAGGTAAAACCATGGAGAAGTACAAACCGAGGGACAATAGGGCCAGGTAAGTATCGAGTAACAGGTTACATATACTGAATATATCCTTATGCCATAGATAAATGTTATTGTTTGCAAAGAACAAAACATATTTAATAACTTGATATGCTGCATTCATAACTAACAGGACAACCTCAGATTCTACAAATGACACGTGGAATCACAACTTCAGAGGGGGATTATTATGAAGATTAAAGGGGTTGTCTGGGATGTAAAAAACAAATGCCCCTTTCCCCCTATGGGCTCTTTCTGGTGCGGTAGTTCATCCCCATTAAAGGGAACCTACCACCATAGATCTACCTATAAAGGTAGATCGGGAGGTAGGTGCCTCTATTGGATGTGAGGATAGACCTTTTAAGGGCAAATCCTCACGTCCCCTGTATCTCTTTCAAACTTTTATTGTGCTAATATGCTAATTATCTAAAGAAGCTACTGGGGCGTGGAGTAGACGGAGCTCAGGCTACACGTCGCGGCTACTCCACGCCCCAGTAGACTCTTTGATCCTCCTACCCCCATATCTTTAGTGCACAGCTACGAGGAGCTGCGCACCCTCATCCGAGAAGCCGGAGTTCTGCGCAGTAGCTCCGGCATCGGAGCAGTGGCTGTGCACCCGGGGGCCTGCGTTCGCTTGCTTCTCGGACAAGGGTGCTCTGCTCCTCCTCGTAGCCGAAGATATAGATATAGCCTAAGCTCCGGCTACTCCACGCCCCAGTAGCCTCTTAAGAAAATGAGCAAATTAAAGTTATAAAAAGATACAGGGGGCGTGAGGATCAGCCCCTAAAAGGGCTATTCTCACATCCAATAGATGCACCTACCCCCGGATCTATCTTTGTAGGTAGATCCATGGAGGTAGGTTTCCTTTAAATAGGGTCTAGCTGCAAAACTAGACAAAGCCCAAACAGATATGTATCATTGTGGTTGGTGGGAGAAAGCAGACCCTTCATTTTTCATCCTGGAAACCCTTTTAGAAGTTTGGGGTCATCTGTGATATTGTGACAATGGACAGAATGTGATCAACAAATGGCAACTTATGACTGAAGACGGAGACACTGGGGAGAGATGGGGAGCAGCGTGAAAGACGGAAACAACGACAAAGACATAGACAGAACATCGCCACAAAAACATCGAGTGTCACCCGGGGGGAACAAAGACCGGAAAATGATCATTTGCATTATTCACAGACAACAGAAGCCTTTAACCCCAAAGATGCCAGGGGCCAGAATGGATGCAGCCGGCTGGCAGTGAAAGGGATTAACCAGATTCCTGCAAAGAAGTTAAAGCGACAGTGGGAGGTCAGAGGTCAGAGGTACACGGAGATCTGATAGCAGAGGAGAGAACACTTGGTTGAGTCATATTTGTCTTATCTTGATGGATGTACATATGTATCTTTGCACAATACATATATACGTGCAGTATTTCTATACAGACACATACAAATACAGGTGCATGTGTAATGTTTGCATACATATGTGTAGGGATATAGGTACATTATCCATGCACTTTTATAGGTATACACCTATATACACTGAATGCATCCGAGAGATGATTTCATAGGAAAGAATTTGCAAAAAAAAAAAAATTACAAAATACTAAACGAATTGGTCTACAAACTTTAAGAACTCATCTTTGGCCACATTATCTCTCACATCCATGGGTGCATATAAAATATATCCGAAATATATATATATATGTATAGTCATATATATGTTTGGTATATACGCGCATATCTATATATATACATATGTATGCATGTATGTATTTGTATACAGATGAGGAAATAGGAGACAGCCAGAGATTTTGTGTATGTTTTCCTTCGAAGGGAACTCCTGATTATGAGTCCAGAGGTGAGGAGGAGAGGTTAGGGTGAAGTTTGGTGAAGGAGGGTTAGGCACAGTTAATGTTGAAAGCCATACCGCTTTCTGCTTCTGCAAACAACAAGAAAAAAAAAATATAGATTTCCAATCAAATATTTTGATAAGAAATTCGTGGACACCAAGACATCACCCCCCCTCCCCCCAAGTCAAATAATAGAAACTAAAAAAAAAAAAAAACTTAATTAAAAACAAACAACTAAAAAATAGACACAAATACTATAAACAAAACCTTTGTGCAGAAACTACTGGTTCATACCTCTCCACCAGATCTCCCTCATGTATGGGGCTTATAATACATTAAAGGGGTTGTCCGAGTTCTTAAAAAAAAACTAAGGGAGGCCGGGAGGGCGCTGCTTAAAAAATAAAGTCCTACTTACCTTCCGGTGCCCTCCGGTATCCAGCGCTGCTGTTGCTCTGGTAAACAAACATAGCCGCCGGAGCAGCGCTGAACTCAGCCTCCGGCTGGACCCGACAACCTTCCGGCCCGCATTCACAATGCTGTGAATAGGTACGGGTTTACATGGCGCCCGGACGGGAGTAACAGCAGCGCTGGATACAGGAGGGCACCGGAAGGTAAGTAGGACTTTATTTTTTAAGCAGCGCCCTCCCGGCCTCCCTTAGTTTTTTTTTAAGAACTCGGACAACCCCTTTAACCTGAAGATTAGAATTTTTGATAAAATTTGTATGTATATTGTTCCAATTTGTTACAAAATAAGCAACTTTGCTTTTATTTAAAAAAAAAAAAAAAAAGGTGACCCCTGTATTTATCCAGCTGCTTAGCAGATATGTGAGTCTCCATGGTAAATGACTACAGTCCTGTATAGTCTGATTTTGCAAACATGGAGGGGGGTTTATAAGGGTTTTTTCGCAGTTTTCTGGCATTGAACTCCTGAAATAATTGCAATGACTTGTGAACTGGATTATTTTACGTTTTACGCCAAGTTGGCATAGAGGGGCGTGAAGGGGGTACGGAGGGCGGCAGAGTGGGGCTCATTCACTGTAGCCGGCAATCGTTCAAGCCTGGGAGGTCCCTGGTCATAGTGCAATTTTACATCAGACAAGGTCTGGTCTGGCTTTCATCATGCTTTGTGCGGGGGCGTATGATAAATCTCCGCCATACTCTCTTTTGTCCATCCTATATGGACATATGCTAATCAACCAAGGGCATATAAATGCGTAGTAGGGGACAAAGTGAAGGCAGTTTGATTGGAAGATCTGACTATACAGGGTTTGTATGTAGAAGAGTTTTGGGGGGGGGGGGGGATTGTTTTTCCATTTTCGAAGTAAAAATGTATATAATAAAATCATAAAACAGCAATTCAACTGCTTCTTAAAGGGGTTTTCCCACAAACAAAACTTAGGCCCTATCCACGGGATAACTTAACGATCAGTGGGGGTCTCAGTGCTGGTGACCGCGGCGCGCGGCAATTTCCATCAGAGATTAATGGAACAGGAGGGTCATGCGCGGCCACCTGCTCCATTAGTCTGACGGAGCGACGAGGGCTCCGACTGACCCCTCGTTTTTGCAACCTGTGACCCCCACAGATCAGCAAGTTAGACCCTATCCCGTGGATGTGTAGGAGCATAACTTGTGCCAGATAAAGTAATTTTAACAAAAACTTGGTTAAATCTTGATGGTTTCGCTATATTTTACTCTTCCGAGGGATGGAGTGTGGAGAGGTATGCGAGTATAGTACATGGTTTTGAAAAAGCAGAAATAAACAGCTGTGTTAGGTCTAGACAAATAAATGAATAATAGTAATCAACATAAAATAGAGGTAAGAAATTAACAAAGGGTCAAAACATAAGGGAGGGGACAAGTTAGTTATAACAAAACAGCAAATCAATTATTAGCGAGTTGGGGGGGTTGCTGGTAGATCGGCTTTATGTGACTATGGTTGAGCAATGTTAGCTCCATGCACATGAAGGTGTTTGTGTTGCACACATCCTCATGTCTTTCTATGGGCTCATATATATGGGCCTAGTTTCTATGACCCCGTGCGTGAGCCAACAGCCAATGCCACAGATTATGGAGCAGGTCCTATTTCTTCCAATGTTTGTGGTCCGGTGCCAATGACACGAGGGCCACAAACAACAGTCTATGGGGTGGCGGCTTGTGGAAAGTCCACATTCATGTGCATGTAGCCTTAGGGTGCGAAGAAGGGTCCGGCTGTGAGGATTCCCAATGCAACAGGGGTAGTAATGTCACATGGTAACAATCATGTGACATATCATTCATGAGGAGGACTTAGCGTCAGGATCTCATATTCAGGGGCCAAGAATGAAAATCTGTTGTCCATTGCAACCAGTCAGATGTTAGGATGAAAGGGAAGTTCTTCTTTATACTTTTGCCAGATTTCATAAGAATAAGAAGACTCAATGTCAATGATTATATTATTCCATAACTATCTCCAAAAATGTCCAATATTCCTTTAGTACAATTCAGTCTAAAATATAACAATATTTTTATACACATATATATACATATACAGTATATATATATATGATAATTACAAAGCTATGAAAAATTGGACTTTGATGACTGCAACTTAATTAATATTAATTTCCATGGTTCAGGTAATAAGATATTACACTGTCATCTTATGTAGCGCTTCATTTCTACAGGATTAGAAAACCATGGATGGGAATCGGTGCCACTCCTGAATCTCAACTCAATCAATGTGAATGGGATTACCATAGCGTGACAGTGGGACAGTAGCCATGTTTTCCTATTCCCGGACAACCTCTTTATTTATGTGAAGAATGGCATAGAAGGAAATCTACCACCAGGATGTAGGATTGTAAACCAAGTACACTGACATACTGGTGTGTCCTCTCTGGCAGGTTCTGCTTTTCTTTTTGCTTCTTAGGACCTTGTTTTCACATTAAATATGTTTCACAATTTATGCAAATGAGCCTCAGGGGCTCCAGACTCCATATATGGCAATGGAGCTTGGAGCCCCGAAGGCTCATGTGCATAATTTTTAGAACCTCTTTTTCTTAAAAACAAAGGCATAAAAAGCTACAAGAAGAGCATCTTCTGCCAGAGGGGGCACACACCAGTATGTCAGTGTGCTTGGTTTGCAATCCTTCATCCTGGTGGTAGATGCCCTTTAACTGGTGGACTGAAATTGTCTCGGCCAAAAAGAGGAAAGCTAAATCTGACTTTGTGACTACATGATCCTGAACATAGGAAACTCCGGTCAAGCATTACGATATTCACATGTAACAACAATATCCCGCATTGACATGTACAATGAAGAAAAGTTGGATGAAAAGAAAAGTCTGATTCCCTTTAAGAGATAGAGCGGAGATCTGGAAAGGGACTTACCTGCTCTCGCCTTTTTCCGATTTGTATTCTATGGCTATCATCAGCAACTTCAGCTTGACAAAGCACAACCTGTAACGTCCAAGAAGATAGCAGAGAGTTTGGGAAACATGTTTAGTCATTACCTCTATAGGATTATATCTGTCATTGCCCTTGGACTATTTCCACTTTTTATTTCCGTGGCCCAGTTTGTGGACTGTCAGCTTTCTTCTATGGGGCAGTTCGTACTTACTCACAAACCGCAGGGAAGGAAAGTCCAATAAAGGCGGTGGAGAGGTACTCCGTGTACATCTCATTGGCCACTCCTTCTAAGTAGTACTTTTGCCACGTGTCCTCTTCAATCTGCCGGACACAAATCATGTTAACTTATTACATTAAAAAATACTAACTAATAAAGTACAATGAAGTAAAAGTCAGCTACTAAGTTGTCCATTCACTTTTAAGTTTGGAAAACAACTATTTTCACCATTGTGATCAGGCTCCAGGGCCATAAGGGTCTTGTATGTAATGTTACGGCATCTTCTGTAGCTGTGATTTGTGCTTTACTGTTATACAGGTTTTGTTTCCATTAAAGATATTCAACCTCTATCTCCAGGATCAGGGCCGGATTAAGGGTGGTGGGGGCCCCTGGGCGCAAATTGGTGGGGGCCCTTCCAACAATGTTTATGGAAGTATATCGCGTGCCAGCCTCCTGTAGTATATAGCGTGCAGCCCCCTGTAGAATACAGCCACCAGACCCCTGTAGTATACAGCCCCCAGTAGAATTTAGCCACCAGTCCCCTATAGAAAATGGCCACAAAATAATAAACTTCATACTTACCTCACCTTCCCTTACAGTGATCCCACAGTGCTGCAGGCTCTTCCACTGAAGACACAGCTGCCATCGCGTAGGGAGATTGCCGATGCACGGTTTTGGCGGCAGCATGTAGTGATCGGACGCCAACAGCGTGACGTCATCACTCGCAACCGGCGTCCAATCCGAACCGGCTGCTGCAAAAACAGTGCATCGTCAATCTCCCCCAGCGATGGCAGCTGTGATCCTAGACCCCTATGTGCGATGCAGGCAGCCATGGGCTGAGCTGAGTTGCTGACTGTCGGAAACTGGTGGGGGCCCCTTAAAAAGTGAAAGTGGTGGGGACCCCAGGGCTCGAGCCCCAGGAGACCCTCCTTTAATCCGGCCTTGTCCAGGATATCTGATTACTGGGGTTCTTTCTACTGGGGCCATCAACAATTGGCCGAATAAGGGACCAAAGTTTCACCTGAGCTACAGGACTTCCAGGATCATTTACCTTGAAAGCCATCCCAAATATAGCGATGTGGCTATGCACATGATTAGGGGAAGTACATTCTTTTGGAAAATTTAGCTTTGTTCATCTTTCATAGGTTCTTCTTCTTACACTTACTGCAGGTTTGCTTGTTCTATTTGTAGTCCATGAGCCTAGGTCTGGCATACACCTCAGATAAGTTTGTTTGCAAAAATTATTGTGAGCCCTAATTGTCACCCGAAAGGTACTGCAGGCGGACAACTTTGGCCATTTCTGACATGTGTTTCATGGCCAATTTAAATACGTACAAGTCATATGATTATGTGATTACGGCACATTATATATGAATATGAACATATCTATGTGTATGTAGATTCTGGGTCTCTACAGGCAGGGGGATCCTTCTGCTTTTGCCAGTTCAGTTTAGTTTATTGTATATACTGTAAAATATGTAAGGCAATATCGAATAAATTATTAACCTCTTATTGCAATTTGCCGTAACTTTATGTCCAAAATGACGGTGAGTTGCCACATCATGTTGGTGACATGAACTTACGTAGACTAATTATGGAAGCTTACCTTTATAAAAGAACGCATAGAGAAGAGGTTGGCCAGCATGGTGGACAGACCCTGTGCTAGGCAGCTCTGAGCGATGAAACCCAGCTTCAGCTCAGCCAGACATATGGCATCATCTCCTTCCTTCCAATTCCAGCTGGGGATGTTTAGCAGATGAGCCTGAGAAATCCATACATTAAGGTTTATTACAATGTGAAAACAACATCAGAACTTTACTCTCCATCTTCTCTAAGTCATCACTGCATGTGGGCACCATCCAAAGACGACAACGTTGCCACCACTTAAACTTAAAGGTTTTCCATCTATATTATTATTATTATTATTATATTTGTCATCTATATTACTATTATTATTATATTTGTCACTATATTTCTCTCTAGAAAGTTTCCCTTCTGGAAGTGATGAAGAAGGTGACAGTACAGAGAAGTTCCATGTCACAGGCGTCTTTCCCAGTAAAAACATTGCTGTGTACCGCTAGTCCAATGTAGCTTTAAACCATATAACAATGCAAATAATAATTTATAACCCACCTTGTTATGATACTGCAACATCTGAGTGATGATCCGTATCTTTGGATGATAGTTTTTTATAGAGATGACTCTGTTATACAATGAGAGAGACAAAAGGTTGTTACTATGTTGTCATTTTTTTGATACATTCTATTAGGAATAACCAAGTACAGGCAGTCCCCGGATTCCATAGGTTTGTTCTTAAAGGAAACCTACCATTTAGAATGGCAGGGGTAAGCTGTAAGTACCGAGCACCAGCTCAGGGTGAGCTCAGGGTGAGCTGGTGCCGGTACTTACTTTCGTTAGTGTTATAAACCGCGGTATCGCGGTTTTAACACTTTTTAAACTTTAGAGCAGAAGAGGCTTCGGCGCTGCGTGCGCACGATCGTGCGCGCGCCTACATAGGAAATAGCGGAGATGTTGTGCGCGCACGGTCGCGTGCAGCGCCGAAGCCCCTTCTGCTCTAAAGTTTAAAAAGTGTTAAAACCGCGATACCGCGGTTTATAACACTAACGAAAGTAAGTACCGGCACCAGCTCACCCTGAGCTGGTGCTCGGTACTTACAGCTTACCCCTGCCATTCTAAATGGTAGGTTTCCTTTAAGTTGAATTTGCATGTAAGTCGAAACTGTATATTTTATAATTGTAGTTCTAGACAAAAAATTTTTTTGCCCCAGTGAAAATGGGAGTCAATAAAACTTCATTACAGACACCTTACAGCTGATCATTGTAGTCTGGGTCTATAGTAACATCCAGAGAGGTCACCAGAGGTAACAGTGGGCAGAGGGGTCCGTCTGTAACTAGGGGGCGTCTGTAACTTGGGTGTCCTTAAGTAGGGGACTGCCTGTACATCACTTATGAATGATAAAACAGAATTGTTAAATTATTGGAAATACAATTCCAAAGGGGTGACAAATTAAAGTTGCCCGGATACAATTCATACAAGGACCGAATTGCAGTCATTTCTGGATTAAAAAAAACATCTGTTCATATTTATTGGGACTCAGAACACGTACACGAGTCTCCATTCAAATGAATGAATGATCAAAACCTGAGGGTCTTAATAATTGTAAAAATTAATGAGATTAATGGGAAGTTAGGCAGGTCGGGGTCCCATTTAAATGGAACCTGTCAACACATTTTCACAAATACAGCTACTGGCAGGTTCCCATGAAGCCCTATTAATTAAATGACTCCCTTCTTTTAGCTAAGAATTGTTTCCCTCGTATCCCCATATCTAGAGCGAGTCGAGGGGGGAATGATCTCCTCGGGCTGGATCCAGCAGCACCTCCACATGTCCTAGGCCTCTTCTGCAATTAACCCATTAACGCTGAGACCCATTTCCATTTGTTACTCCCCGCCTTCAAATATCTGTACATTTTTTATTTTTCCATGTACAGAGCTGTGTCAAGGCTTGTTTTCTGCATAACAAATTGCACTTCATAGTGACGGTATTGAATATTCCATGCCGTGTACTGGGAAGCGGGAAAACAATTCCAAATGCCATTTGCACCATTTTCTTGTGGGCTTGGATTTTACGTATTTCACAGTGCGCCCCAAATGACAGGTCTGATTTATTCTTTGGGTCAGTACGATCACGGGGATAACTAATTTATACAGGTTTTATAATGTTTTCATACATTTACAAAATTTAAAACTTTCTGTACAAAAAACAAATCTTAATTTTGCCGTCTTCTGGCGCTAATAACTTTTTCATACTTCAGTGCCCGGAGCTGTGGGTGGTGTCATTTTTTGTAAGATGAGATGATGTTTGGGGACTGTGCGGCCTATTAATTACATTTTATAATTTTTTTTTTATTTAGCAAAATGGCAAAAAGGGTCATTTTTGACAGTGGCCACTATTTTCTATTACGGGGTTAAACACCGGGAATAACCATTATTATATTTTGATAGATCAGACATTTTGGGACGCAGCGATATCTGACATATTTATGATTTTTACTGTTTATTTATATCTATCAGTTCTAGGGAGAGGTGGGTGATTTTAATTTTTTTAAGGTTTTTTTAAATGTATTTTTTATATTTTTCATACCCCCTGGGATACTTACACCCTAGGCTGTCTGATTGATCCTACCAAATACTACGGTATGGCAGTACATGGGGATTTTGGTAGACGCACCCTTCATGGCCGATTAAATATCTGCGGCCAATCGGACACTGAAAAACGGTGTAGAGAGTCCGCAACTTTTTGTCTCCATTTGAAGATACTGAAAGTAATGTGGCTAATGTGATATATCTTAAGCGAACTCTCCATAGGCCTTATTGTTTTCTATGTCCATGGACTCTTTGTTATACTGGTTGTTTTAAAACAAAACTTTCAATAAAAATTATTGAAAACAAATGACATCATCTCAGGTCCCTTTGCATCCTAAGCTTCACAAACTGTACCTGAAGTATGTATCTGATCAATTGAAATCACAGCATGCCTTCATGGAGGATGGAGAGGAGTACAATTTCATGTAGAATGGGGAAAAATGGAAGTCCATGGATTCTGCTGTGATTTCATGTGATCAGATACATACATGGGGTACAGTCTGGAAAATTTAGGATGCAAAAGGACCTGAGATGACGTCACCTTGGCCACATGACATTAATTGCAGAAGAGGCATAGGACATGAGGAGGGACCATGCCCCCTCCACTCGCTATAGATTTGCAAGCCAATTTTTGTGGCGATGTGAGGGAAAAAAAAATTGTTAAAAGAAGGGTGTCAGTTAATTAATAGGGTTCAAGGGGAACCTGAATGTGATGATTGGTTCCCTTTAAAGAAAATCTACCATCAAAATGAAGTATGATAAACTAATCTTCGTATATTAGTTATTAGTGACCTCCTTCCTTTTAAAATAAACATTTATAATTATGATAATGAGCCTGAAAGGCTCTGGGAGCGTAACCAAAGCCCCTCAGTGCTGCAGATTCCCAGGCTGTTACAATGAGCAGAACCTGTCTCACCTAACCCCCTGCTCTCTCCCTCCTCCCTCTGTCTATGTAATTTAGCAGCCGTAGGAAGTGCGGGGGGAGACCTGCGCTGCTCATTGTAACTGCCTGTGAGGCTACCTGGCGGAAAAACACGATTCGGACCCTTAGTAAACGTGCCCCAATATATTTATATAGTAGCGCCCTAGCACACACACATAACAGGCCATGGTACCTCATTATGTTTGATGCATCCTCGGCATCTGGATCAGCACAGTACTTGTTTGCGAGGATTAGGCAGGCATCTGCAGACTCAATCTGACAAAGCAAATAATAAAAGTTATTAGATAACAAAGAATAAATGCCACACTAAAAAGTGAAATCATTTTACGAGGAGTGATAAATCTACCCCACATGCACTGTGGAGGCTAATTATAAGGTCAGGACTTTGGCTCTCAGGTAGGTCCCTTGGTCCTGTACTGTTTGATGCTGCATTCTGGACACCAATTCCATGTGACACAAGCTCATGGATGCACTTTATAGTGGTAAGTCCTATGTACTGTAAATTAAAAGTAGTGCAGTGTATCATATACGAAAGCAGAAGAAGTTTTTCAAACACTCCACCAAATCCATAAAAATTTCAGTCAAAAACAACTTTTATTCCATTATTTAAAAAACATGAAAAATGCCATGACAAAAAAAGTAGAAGAAAACTAACGCATTTCAGATCTATATGATTAAGGATCGTCTAGATCTGAAACGCGTCACTTTTTTTCAGCTTTTTTGTCATGGCATTTTTCATGTTTTTTAAATAAGGGAATAAAAGTTATTTTTAACTGAAATTTTTATGGATTTGTTGGCAGAAAAAAAAATATTTCCTTCTTTTTACCTTAACTCTTGCAAGATCGTGAGGGTTCAGGACAGATCCCTGGTAAAATTCTACCTGAGTAAAATGCCTCTTAAAGAGAGCTTCTAGCTCCAAGTTCGGAGAAATGCTGCCAAAAACAAAGAAAAACATGATTTAATTTACAATAACAAAGTGGAATAATATTCTTACAATAGTAGTGCCCTGAAGAAGAGGAGCATTGAAATTTGGGCATTTGAGAACATTGGAATATTTCCCTTATGATAACTCAACAATTCTTACTTTATTTTACATCATGGGTTAACTTGCATTAATCGATAGTAATTTGCTATATCCAATCTGTTTATTATTACTGTATCTGTATAAATTTGTTTAAAGGACTAACAAACACTAAAAGACATTTCTGACTGTGTATTTCGATCTTTTAGAAGTCAGTAATTTTTTACAGATTGTTTTGCAGAAGAAAAAATTACTTGTTTACAAGACAAGCAGGAAGATTGACGATTACAATGACAGGTGCTGTCTGGAAAGTTGTTTATGCTGTCTGGAAAGTTGTTTACACTTTAGAAACTCTGCCATTGAATATTATAGGGACTCAATGTAAGTCTATGAAAAAATGCCCTGTCATTGTTTTTGTGCTAAAATGTAACCACTCCTCCCCTGGTTGAAGGTATATTAGGAGGACAATCCCAGTCCTAAGTGTATGCAGTTAGGGAACATCTCTTGCAGTTAGAAAACAGAGCTTGGAGGAGAAGAATGGCAGTCTACATGAGCAATCAGAAGAAGAAGCTCAGACGGGGATACTGTGACCAGGGTACCAGGCTTCTAAGAAATAGATGGAAAGCTAGAACATTCTACAATATAGAACCCTTGTTCTGCCAGGGAGAAGTTGTGAGGAGTCAGCCCTGATTTGCTTATATTAATTTGCACCGGAATTTTTTCAGTAAAGAAGGAAACTGTTTATTGTAGACCCTAACTCTATGGACTGACTCCTATGGTCTTAATTCCCATTGGGGTTCACCACACCTTACCCTCCCTTCTGGAGAGCAGCAACATGTGGTGACACCTTAACGATGCCAGGTGGAGACAGCATAGCTTTGGGACCACCCCTAACCCGGGCGATGCAAAATTTATGCGACTGTACAAACATGCTTTTGAGCTGTACTGATCCATTACGCTCCATAACATTACCTTCTCTTCCAATTTACTCCTACCAGCGGCAAACGGTGTTTGACAAAGACCTACATGGGTCGAAACGTTACACTTTGTAATTATAATTATGCTGGGTGCCTGGGGCTAAGCAGAAACGATTGAATACTGGGGTACGGTATATAAATTTATTAAGCAGGGTCCAATGTGATTAATAGATTAATTGTAACAAATTCAGGGAGTAAGATGTATATAATATAATAAATTGGCTGTATGTATTTTATTGAATTACTGAGCACATATAACATATTTTGGTAAAAGTTTATTTCGTTTTATTACTTATTAAAAAAACTTTAATCAGAAAAACGACAAAATTCTTAATTATTATTATTATTTTTGTAATAATTTATTGTCTAATTTTATTAAGCAAAAATGCTGTAATTAACCCTGGTGTTTGGAGAGGCTTCACTGGCTGAGCTTACTCTATAGCCGGAGAGGGTTTGCTGCATATTACATGTTAAGGGTGTTAGCTCTTCGATCGCCACTGGCAAAGCTCCGCAGGGGCGCCACTCCCCATGATGTCATCGGTGAGCGTCAATCAATTGCTATGACAGCCTCAGGTCACACACAGACCCGAGGCTGTCTCGTTTCACACATTGTAATAGATGATGTGGAAAATCCTGCCACATAGATTCAGTATGACTTATAAACAGATTTATCATTCCCTTACAATTCTTGGCTCAGGAGTCTAGTGAATGGCATCATTGTATAAGCATATGTCATGTACATACTGTCCACTGGTCTCCTTAGCCCAAAAAGTGCAGAAAGGCCTCATTCAGACAGTCGGTGTGGGAGTGTATGTCCGTCAACATCCATATAGACGACTATGGCGACCTGGCCTGGTACGGTGTCACACACGTGTGGCACCAGGGGCGTAACCTTAGGGGGTGCAGAGGTTGCGGTCACACCCGGGCCCAAGAGGTTTAGGGGGCCCTTATGGTGACACTTTCCCATATGAGAAGACTATTACTATAATCCATACATTATAGTCGGGGGCCTGGCACAGACTTTGCACTGGGGCCCATCAGCTTCTAGTTACGCACTGTTTGACACCGTACCCCACTGTGCACAGGGAAAGGACAGAGCATACCCTATGATTTCCCCGCGTCTTTGATCGTGAGGCGCTATTTCCTATAGAGAAAGGAGGGGTGGGCAGCACTATCCAGCGCACGGACATGTGATTGGCCAGGCGAGCGCACATTCTGTTATGTTCGTCTCAATGGAGCCTAACAATGTAATTTTATATATTTTTTTAAATTGTTGTAAGCAGATCAAATGTTTTTTAAAATTATGACAGAAATCTATTGGCAAGGTAGAAACAGGGCCCAACCACTGTACATAGCAATCATTTCATACATCATTAGACGTTACCCACTTGTGCAAAAACACGATTTCCACGTTGACGTCATCTCGATCTTTGTGGAGGAAGTCCTTTAAAAAGTTGGAAACACTTTCTAAAGTGATGTGACCACAGACCACAATATGCCTGAAATATAAAAGTATCAGATAAGTAACAAAATCCGGAGTTTCTCTTGGAGAGTTGGGAACCCATTGAGATTCGCCTGGTGTGTAGGTTTCTTCTAGGAAATCAAGGGTTACAGGTTAGGCACGAGAAGCCATTATTCAACAATCGATTTTATGCAAAAATACATTAAAAATTTTATAATGCGCTCTTCCATGTGTACTGCAATCAAACTGTGCCTGAAAGATAATTGCACAAATGTTAAAGGGATTTTCTCGTCTTGGCATTCACACTCAGTGTCATTAATCCGCCATATTTAAACATTTCTTCAATTAGATTTAAAAAAAATGTTCCTGTGTGAAGATAATTTCTCATAAATGTAGTGATATGGTCCCTTAGAAACAAGATTGTGTCCTTGGATACGACCACCTCTGCTGGAGGGATTGCACAAAGAAACAAAAGGTTTTTGTGTATGAAATGTTCGGGAGTTACTGCATAACTCACAGCCGTCCTGTGGTAATGATCGCTGAATCCAGGTGGTCCGGCAGGGCTCAATAGCGCATGTCTGGCCACTGCTGCCAAAATGTGAGGTGGTCGTATCCAAGAAAGCCATCTCGTTTCTAAGGGACAACATTACTACATTTATAAGAAATTATCTTCACACAGGAACATTTTTTTTAATAA
The DNA here is from genome assembly GCA_019512145.1 of Engystomops pustulosus. NCBI lineage: Eukaryota > Metazoa > Chordata > Amphibia > Anura > Leptodactylidae > Engystomops > Engystomops pustulosus. Next base: position 69,864,360 of record CM033651.1, on the reverse strand, counting down.
CATCCAATTGAAGAAATGTTTACATATGGAAAATGAATTAAATTAAATGTAAATGTCTGGATGGGAAAACCCCTTTGAGTATAAATGATCTGTTCCACTATACAAATGCACCATTATTACTGTTATCTCAAACCAATAAACAAGGCAATGGTAAAATCAAAGCTAACATTAATAGGATTACAAGGTCTTTGTCAAAGGAAATGAAACATTCTTAATACTTTATTACTTGCACTGGTAACTAGTGAATTTAATATTAATGTTTGTAAACATTGGGGGGGCATTATGGTCCAGATGGGATCCCTTTAATCAATTGCTTAAAGATTTTGCCATTCTGAAATTTCAATTTAGTGCCAGAAAGCAACAATATAACAAATATTTTTATATTATACAGTATATAATATTACATTATTGTATAGATTTTATATAGTAATATAAAGACATAACAACATAGTAACAAAGTAACAATATGAGTTAAATCTGCATTTTTATGTGTAAACACATTCACATTTTTAGTTGACTACCTGTTACTATTTCATTGGATAACAGATCTGTAAAAAAAATAGACAATCTGCTTTTGCCTTTTACATATGCGAAAAATTGAAATTTGCAGCAATTATCTTCATTTTCTGATAAATATCAATATAATTGTGTTACATCTTGAGCCATATTTTGCTACATTTATGTTGTATGTTTCGGAGATCTGTAAGTTCCTCAAACTTGTTCCTAAAGTCATCAAAGCGCTTTTCAGTCTTAAAAAAAAAGATCAGATGAGTCAGAAATCATAAAACCTGCACATTATACTGACAATGATGTTCCCTGACTGGGGCTCGTTTTCTCATTTGCCTCAGTATTGCCTGTATTATCTTATCTTACTACTCCTGCTGCAATGGAAACCACATCTCCCTGCGCTGCCTTCTTCAGGACTTACAGTACGTACAGAAGCCAATTGGAGCATGGCCTAAATTTTAGACTATTAGACTCACTAACTAACTAAACTGTAACTAAACCCAAATCCCTGATACATCTTACCATGTAACATGGTCCAGTTCCCCATTGATCATAAATAAATGACCTTTCATTGGAATCTTATTGGATTAGAATGGATGTAAGGTTTTTTTAAATCAGTGCCGATTTTTTCACCAAAAATGGCTACCTATAGCAACGTTAGCCAAACCCTCAGTTTTATCTATCTGTATATCTCTCATCTGTTAAATTGTGATGTTCTAGTGACCATTTCTAAAGGTGTCTGGATACAACTAGTGATGAGCAGCGTTCGGGTGAACCCAAATTTTAAATCCTTGTTTGGTAACCCCCAACATTGACATCAATCGTGGTGTTAACGGTTAAGATGCCACTGGCAAAGCCATATAAATTACAGGAAGAATCAGCACTCCTGATGATGACCCCTAAAATATCAGTGCCCTGTGCTGTCGGCATTAAAATAAAGTAGCCACAGCAGTTAAAACGGCGCTAGCGACTATGCCAGGAGCATAGAAGAGTCAACACTTGCAATTTGGGGTGCTAGCACCATCACGGTTATTAATGGGGGAGAAACGGAGATGAGCCAGTTCCAAACATCTATTAAATATCACAGAAGTGTACTAGGAATCCGAACCCGCAAGGATCGGAGTCTGCTCATCTCTAATGACACATACTACCTTCTCCCCGTTCAGAACACATAAGCTCAGTGGAAGTGAACATAGATTTTATGGTTGGGTCAGTGAAAAATCACTCAGCCGACATCTACTGAAGAGCTTTAAAGAACAACTGTAAAGTAGTTTTTTTTCCCATAGATCAATGGCTCTTGGGTTGTACAACCACTTTGCCTATCATCTTTGGTACCTATATCCTGCAGTTTCTTTGCTATACCCCTCAGATGATCTCCGTGCTGAAGTAGCTCCTCTCTCCTCCTGTGCTGACAAGTCCTGGTGTAAATGTCCTTTAAACAATTCTGCAACAAACCTATGGTCTCAAAGAATAGAAGGAGCTGCTGCTCCCTGCTTACAGAGGCAGAGGTTATGTGACAGAGCTCTCTGTGTGTATAGCAGAGCTCAGTGTGTTCAGGATTAGAGAAAAATGTCTCCTGCACAGAATAGTGAGGTACAAGATCTCCCCTGTTCCCTATCAATCCCTCCATCCCAGTGTTTTTACAGAACATTCTCTTTTTCTCTCTTCACCTCATGTTCCTCCCTATCCCCAATTTTTACTTGGCACTTTAAGCTCTGTGCAGATAAGCTATTAACCCTTAGTGCTCACAAAGCACAGACTATACACTTCATGTAACTGTTTTATTTATGATTTATTCCACTTATTATAAGCTTCATGTTCCTCCATGTGATGGAAGCTGGCTCATCACCATATACATCCTGTATGTGCACTGTGCAGTGTTCAGTGCATTTACTTGTTAGGAACTAAATGGATTTAATGCCAAATTACTTTGTGAGAGAACACAAGGCGTCATGGGATCTGTGGGCAAAGTCAATTGGACACAGCTTCGGGGCAGGTACAGGAAGATGTTAGTCTCCGCCCACTTCCCCTCTGTTGAGAAAGATTTTTGTTAAACACTTTCAGAACAGAAAATACCTTGGAAAGAAAAGGGTGAGTGGCACAATATGGGCATTGTTCTCGTGTATGAGAATTTGGTAAAATCATTAGTGCTAGCTTGCCTTATTTGGAAACCCTACTGATATGCATTTACATAAACAATGTGATTTGATCTGCTCTTCAGTGAGGAAGAATAGACATGATTCATGCTCATGGAAAGCCAAATATCCAAAATTTGTGGGTTGCATATATACTAAGTTTCCTGGCTCTCATTAGTTTGATCATTTTATTCACAGGGAAATAAGTTCACAGATTTAGAAATGTTAAATTATTTAGCAAAATCAGGGTATTTCCAATTATAACAGCTGTAAGATAGATCCTTAAACTTTCAAAATACAACATCTAGCTTAAAGGGGTGTTCCAGGAATCAGCAAAATTCATATGCAAATGGGTCCTTAAAATAGAAGCTAATATGTAGTTAGTTGTTTTTTAAAACTTTGCTCCCCTTAGCAGAAAAATGCTGTGGACATGTAATGGAGAATTATTATGCTCCTGGCCCTTTAATCAGTCCGTTAATTTCCTCCACGCAGAGAAGACACAGGACAGAAGATGCCGCTGGTCACATGTCCACATCACATGTCCTGCAGCTGCCTGGGCAGGTCATGTGATCACCACTATGTTTGGCTGTAGTCGGTTGGTTGCAGTGCATCCAGTATGGCCGGTGTGTGGTGATGGCAGTTACATATCATTACTATGGTAACAGAGCAGGACAGTCTGTTACATCATCACTGGGGGCAGAGCATAAGAGGGAGGAGTTACTGAGAACTAAAGGATCAGGGGACTTGTAGTTTCCAGTGCCCACCATCTTGGTGATAACTCCTCATACTTTAGAGAGGCCATAACATTTTTGTGAATCCAAATTCTGGTCCAAATTCTACATTCTCTTCTAACAGCTGATCGCCTGAAGCGCCTGACAATTGACCAAAGATAAGCATCCAAAAAAATCCTGCAATACCCTTTAACATGACGGTTTACCAATGTATAATTAAGAAATATAAACACACACTACAAAGGGGAACATCGAAATTCTTACAGGTCATACAACAAAATTTAAACTTTATCAAAGGTTTGAAAACAGCCAATAGTCTGCCATGAATTTTTAAAGATCTGCCCTATATTTCTCGAATAATCCACCAGGAATTCAATAGAAATATAGGTCAACTTTTTATGCAAGTGTCTTCCAATTGACATCAATAGGAGATGGAATTTGTCACAAATTGTACATATAAAAAGAACCCGAAAGTTGTCAAAAGTCTAAGTTGTTTCGAAATGTTTGGCATTGGCCCTTTGATAATTTTTTGGCCCAAAAATCGTAACAAAGATCCGATTTTACTGCTCTAATCCTTTTTCGCCTTCTAGGTAACATTTCATTACTTTGAATTTGTGAGACCTTCTTAAAATGTAGATTAAAGAAATTTTTTTGTGCCATTTATTTTGAGGCGCCACAACCTAAATATGCAACCTTTACAGAATCATAGGTGCAATCCCATGTAGCCTGGAAAACAAGTCATGAAGATAACAAGATAAACCAAAGACATGAATATAAAAGATGAATACAGTAAATCACAGAAGGCACATTTGTTCACATTTGCCTTTGGACTTTCGTTTGGCAAAAAGGATATGAAAAATAAATGCCCCATAAAATACTTTCATAGGCAACACCATTTCATCCGCTTTACACAAGGGCTGGTTATGACAACGTTTCACAGTCAAATTATGATCTGGTGCCAATTCGAAGCCCAATCACCAAATTCAAGAGTTGCTGTTTGATTGGTTGGAATATGGTCATAGAACATTTAATAATCAGACACTTTCAGTTCCCACAACAAGAATGGAATACGATAATCCAAATAGAACGATGGATTACAATGATGAAACTAATAGCCATTCTTCATTCTGAGGAGTAGATCACTTTTGCAAGTCAGAGGAATCCACAGTAGTAGCGCATCTCCGTTAAAATCATATCCTTTTTATTATTGTATAGAGGAACTACGCGTTTCGGCGCTGGACTAGAGCCTTCGTCAGGTTCAAGATAACAAAACGGAATACATTTATATGTTTTTATATATTTTTTATATGTTTTATTCCATTTTGTTATCTTGAACCTGACGAAGGCGCTTGTCCAGCGCCGAAACGCGTAGTTCCTCTACACAATAATAAAAAGGATATGATTTTAACGGAGATGCGCTACTACTGTGGATTCCTCTGACTTGCAAAAGTGATCTACCTCCTGCCGCGGGATAAACCCTTGGACGCTTATTCCTCGTGGCTGCCTTCCTCCACAAGCTGCTCTCTGCTGATGCCACGCTAGATCACAAGATAGCGTAAAGGTGAGCACCCTATCTCTACCTGCTACCAAACAATTTGTAAATACTACACTTGAGTCGTGGCGCCCTGTGTCTCCCTATCCTTGTAGTGTGAACAAATATTGTCCATACCAGATCCTGTCATTCTATGGAATATAATGTGAACAAACCATTAGGGGAACAAAAAAGATCCAACCTATGGTTGGAGACCATTGTTCTTGAGAGCACTACAAAAGGTCCTGTGTCCGTCATTGCATCTTGTCTCCCAGCTTTGACGTTTCTACATATAAATATGTGACCTCTGATGCCAATCACTGGATAAAAAAAGACACCTCTCAAGCAGAGCCATTACCTAGATATAAGATTTTAGGCCAATATACAGAGACCGGTGGGGGGCGAACCAGTCGGAAGCAGCAGGGAAGTTGTAGGTTACCAATTTGCCAATTTTTTAAATTAAATATTGCTCAAAGTTTTGCTAAAACTTCTACACACTGGATAACACCAAAGAAATAATGTATTTTCACTATTTATTGGCCGTTATACACTTGCTATCAAGCAATGAAATAGCAGGCTTAGTTCATGATGGGGATCCATATGGACTGCCATAAAATGTCTGGATGAAGGGTCCTACTTGTATATTAGAGATGTTATAGAGGTTTTGTTCAAGAACAATTTTTGTTTGCATAATCATCATTTTTGCTCTACGCCAGCTTCTACCTGGATATTATATGTTCCATTTCGCATTTGTCACCTTGGAGGGCTTATTCCTCTGGGTCATTGGTGACGACACTTATCTGATGGTTTGGTAAAGGATCTGGTGGTGTATTTATCTTTATACCACGTATGTATGCAATACATTGGGGGGGATTTACTAATTCTGGCACAGGCACGACTGTCGGCACCGGAGATCAGTCTCCGGAAAGCACAGCCCGATGTATTAAAGTGGCGCACGGCTGTAAGTAAATAATGGGTAGACGGCAATAATCAGTCGTGCGCCATAAAAATGCCGACATCAATGAGATGTGCGCCAAAATCTTACATGGACTGCGCCTTAATTTTGCTCTCTGACCATTTTTTTCCTGGTCTATTGTGCGCCAAAATTTGTGCCTAAAAATGCCGACAAAATACACATACATGTAACACATAATGTGGAAAAGTCAGACCACGCCCACTTGTGCCAAAAAAAGACGGAGGAGTCGGGATAGTCGGAAACATCTGTTCTTTCTGGCGCAAACTCATTATAAATGATCCACAACAATTCTGCGCCAAAAAAAACCTAAAATCCCGGCATTTTTTTGGCGCAGATGCGATAATACATGTCCCCCATTGAGTTATTTTGGTAGGGTATGGGGAGTATATATGTGGGACATTGCTTTGTATTGTTCTCTGTCCCCATCCAGGTGTTGATTGTGTGTGCACCTTTTTAGCCGTCTTTATGTTTTTTGTGTTGTTGCATTATGTATATCAATGATTAAATACATTTTGATATTGGTCATTTGTTGCATGACCTATTTACCTCTAGCAGTGCCTGCCTCATACTGTATGCTTCCGTAATCTAAAATCTGTCTGAATACTGGGGATCTTTTGAATGCATATATAATACATCCAATAAATCCTGGATGCTTGCCTAGGGTCCACAACTTAAACACAAGCTCAAAATGAAAATAGAGCGTATAAAATGGTGCTGCCAATGAACTTCATCCAATACAAGCAAGAGTTTGAGGGGCGGCATACCACTATACCACTATACACCACTATGCCACTATACACCACTATGCCACTATACACCACTATGCCACTATACACCACTTACCATTAACACCATATGCCAATATACACCATATGCCACTATACACACTTATACCACTATGCCACTATACCACACTATGCAATATACACCATATGCCACTATACAAACTATACCCCATATACCACGAGGCACTACAACACTATACCACTAGACACCACATCAACTAGACACCACTATGCCACTATACACCACTATGCCACATAACACCACTATGCCACTATACCACTATACACCCACATGCCACTAACACCACTATACCACTATACACCACTGATGCCACGATACACCACTATGCCACTATACACCACTATACCACTATGCCACTATCCACTATTACACCACATACCCCACTATGCCACTATACACCACTATGCCACTATACACCACTATGCCACTATACACCACTAACACCATATGGCCACTATACACCACTATACACCATTATGCATATACACCACTATACCAATATTACACCAATATACAACGACACACCACTATGCACTATACACCACTATGCAACTAACACCACGATGCCACTTATAACCACTATGCACTATCAATATTACACCACTCTGCCACTATACACCACTATGCCACTATACCACTATACACCACTATGCCACTATACCACTATACACCACTATGCCACTATACCACTATACACCACTATGCCACTATACCACTATGCCTGGTTTGTGTGCTGAGCGGATTGCATGGATCAAGTACATTGCAGTAGACTTATTGCATCACAGTGAAATATGATACAATGAGGCACATTTACTAAGGTCCTTGCACCAATTTTCTGGCAAACTTTGCACCTTTTTTTACGTGCAAATTCTTTCTACAGGTATTTAGGTGCCTGCGCCACATTTGACACAATTAGGAGCCATTCCAATTAGGTGCTCATTCGGAACGTGCACTCAATTTATCATGCAAAGTCAGACAGAATTGTGTATATATGTCTTTTCATGAATTAATAAAGATTATACGATTTTTTGGTCCATTGTAGAACACTTCCTTCTTTTTAGTGTTTATTCAAGTCTGACATGATTGTGTCATACGCCCCCCAAAAAAGTGGTGCACTCTATTGGAGCTGTGCATGAAGAACGTGCACCAGAAATCCTGAGTCTGGCGCCCCCTGTACACTATACAGGCAAACTGCATTTAGTACAGTTTGTTCTTTTCTTAGTAAATGTGCCCCAATGTGTTCCTGCCTGCTGGGGGAACAGCAACACAGAAATAGGCAGGGACATCATATTTCAAGGACTCCGAGTCTGAGGAACTGTACTCGGTCCATGAAATCCGACCAACACACAGTCCGGTGTCTACGGACCGAGCTCGGGCGGGAGCCACTTGCCTTATTATGGAGCATTTTGAGCACAGTTCTCCATCAGACAAGATTACAATCACTTGTGCCTGATAAAAACCTGATAAAGCCCCTTTTTATCATTTAAATAAAATTTTACTTCTGGTACTGTCAGAGCCTCAATTTACTGCTCCAATGGCCCCTGTGTCTGAGAGGTAAGTACATGAAGAGCTGAATCCCACTTACACAGCAGGATTGGAAAACTATGAGTATCTCAATTACCAACAAGGATACAAAGTATCAGCCACAGACAAACTGAAGCAAAGGAGACTAAATAATCCTGGATCATTCATTATTTTCCCCTTCACTGATCCTGTTTTTCTAGCTAATAAAGTAACCTACCTGCATTATTTATTCCTATACTCTGCGCCCTGTATATCCACTGACTAGCTGGGGTTCTGTATAATGATACCTAGGGCTAGCAGCAACACTTCTCCAAACATGACATTATTTTCCTGTAAAATAACTGGACTTGAGAGATTGGGGGTCATTTACTAAGGGCCCGATTCGCGTTTTCCCGACGTGTTACCCGAATATTTCCGATTTGCACCGATTGTACCTGAATTGCCCCGGGATTGTGGCGCACGCGATCGGATTGCGGCGCATCGGCGCTGGCATGCGCGCGACGGAAATCGGGGGCGTGGCCGAACAAAAACCCGACGAATTCTGAAAAACCGCCGCATTTAAAAACTGAAAAAGTGTCGCTTGGGGAGTGCTTACCTTCACCTGGTCCGAGGTGGTGCATTCCGGCGCGATGAGATGACTTTCAGCGCAGCAGCGCCACCTGGTGGACGGCGGAGGAACTACCTTCATAAATCCCGGCCGGACCCGAATCCAGAGCAGAGAACGCGCCGCTGGATCGCGAATGGGCCGGGTAAGTAAATCTGCCCCATTGTCTCCATTTTGATTTTTCTGATTTTTTATTTTTTTTTGGTATTTAGCGACTTTTTTATGGATTTACCGTATGTAAACCTCATTCTATTATTCACAAGACAATGAGATAATGGTACAAGTGATCAGCAAAAGCATTTTGTCTATTTTTAATACAGTCTGTACGTTTATATATGACAGAAATATGACGACAGATCCAGGAAAGATAAGTAATATTTATTGGAAATATAAATGACAGCAGGTTAGAGCTCTATGAAAGGCGATAGACTTCCTAGAATACAGATAATAAGATGCATTATTTACATGGTTACATTTCATTTAAAGATTGTTCTGAAAATTGTTTATTTTTATGCCAAGTTTTTATGTTAAACATATTTTAAGACATTTTTTTTTACCACTAGTCTAATAATATAGCGACTAGTGATGAGTAAAACGCAGTTCAACTGCCGCGCCAATAGTTAACACCCGAAGGTGCCATCAGGTAACACCAGCGATTGGGATTAATCCTTTAAATGTCGCAGGCGAAGCCTCCAGGATACGGTGGTCCTGGGGAAAATGGTGATGTGCATGTGATGCCGGCATTAATATGCTGCAGGTGACATTTAAAGGGTTAACAACCACAATCCGTGCCACTCAAGGGTGCCAGCGGTGTGTGCAGGCTCAAGGACTCTACGCACGTGTTCTGCACTAGGTTTCTTCAGACTTGCACTTGTTAAGAAGAACACGTGTGAGAAGTGTTTGCACTGTGATAGAACAGGACTCGCTAAGGTCTACGGGAGTTTGTAATATGACCATTGGATATAATTAGAAGGACATTGAAATATACATAAAGCAGAAAGAGTTAAAAGAAGATATCATGCGAACCAAAGCCTAAAAGACCCCGTAGAGACACAATGCAGCTTATAGGTGATGAACATAAGCTCTTGGGTAAAACTTACCTAACTTACATTTCTAGCTAAGAAGGACCTGTGATCAAAGCATCACAAGAAAAAAAGGTTTTGTACCGTGTTCACTGTAATTGGAGGTATTCTTAATAGAACATAAAACGTAGCTTTTAATTCTAAGTTAAAATTATAAGGACGAAACTGTGCTGATAATGTGAGTGGGTTTCGATTTCCATCCACATTCTATGGGTGGGCATGCGGTGTCATGAAGTAGTAGTCTCTAGATCATCTCTGCAAAGACCACTGCTGTCACTATTGTGGGAGTTTGCAGGGGTCTATTTTTTGGAGCGAAAGACTATCTGCCTGCTCCTATGTTACTAGATTGTTGATCTAGACTTCCTTAAACTGACTTTGCGCCTGCCATATACCCTGATAGACCCTAGGACCCTACGCGTTTCATTCTTGCCATAAACTCATCAGGGGTCTAAGGTAAGGCTTAATTAACTAGGGTTCATAATTTTGTGGTCTGTGCGGTGTGCACCGTGGCCAATGTTAGCCATGGCGCGCGCCGGTACAGCCTCGTTTAAATCTCTGATCCTTAGCTCGTCACCGCTGGCGAGCCCCCCCAGGTCAGCCAATCCCAGCGTACGGTGTATCTGATGACGCTTTTCGCGTCACACGTAATTACGCCCAATCGGCTGGTGACACGTCATTACCGGCACCAGCCAATCCCAGCGCACGGTGTGTCAAATGACGCTTTACGCGTCACACGTAATTACACCCAATCAGCTGGTTATACGTCATTCTCGACGCCTCCCCTGGGCGGATTTGCCTATCCTGCCGTCACCGCCTGGTAGGCGGTGCATTCGGAGATGTAACCCGCCTCCTGTCATATCCCGTTATGAGACGTATTCCCTGAAATTCTATTGCAGGTACTGTGCTTAATCACACTATAAACATAAAATTATTATAAACTAAAATTATTGTGAACTAAAGTGTCCCTGAGAAATAGACCTTATAGAAGAGGGAGAAATCTGAAGGACCTTCTAGTCCACAGCTACTTGCCCCCCCTAGAACCAAGGGGTACATGGCTGCAAAGAAAACCAAGAGGAACATTCAGATGCGGGCACTGCTCAGCATGTAAGTGGATAACTCCCTCTAAACAAATAACAAGTGCATCCACTATGATGAGTTTCGAGATTCGGGACTTTATAAACTGTGCATCGATGGGAGTGGTATATGTAGCCACCTGTACCTGCCCTGCAGATTATGTAGGGAAAACATTTCGTCAATTCAGAAAGCGAATTCAAGAACATATGCAGAGCATAAAAGACAGAAAAGATACCCCACTAGCAAGGCATATGTGGCTGCATCACCAAGGGAATCAACAAGCAATATCTTTCAGAGGGATGGAGGAGGTGAGACCCTCAAGAAGAGGAGGGGACTGGGATAAAATGATCCTCAGAAAAGAGGCCCAGTGGACCTTCAAAATGAATTCCGTGAAACCACATGGAATGAATGACTTCATTTCATACGCTAGTTTCATAGAGTAGGTATCACTCTGTTAGAATATATGCCTCATAATTTATGACGAAGCTACAATGATCGTACATGAGTGGAACAACTGTGTTTACATTTCAACATATAATCCATCTCAGTGAATACCGATGCCTTGGAATGTACTAACTTTACCAACATCTATGGTACAGCATAAAAGAGAATAGTAACACTATGATCCGATGACAACACATTTATGCAAAACACCTCTGTGCTGATTCATAACCAATACTACCATTCACAAAAGCTGTCATGTCGACTGCAATAAAAGCACTGGAAGCAGTGCTGTTCCTGATGATTAATAAAACATGACTCCTGATCCCTATATTGCCCCAGTATTGAACATCCAACCCTTAAGGCTCAATTCAGCAATACCCCGCCTACAGTGCAGGTACTAGAAAAGGTCCCCTAAATAACGTGAAGTTCAGTACACACTGATACTATGACTTAGAGTGACCATACGGTGTAGGGAGATCTCAAATAAACATATGACAACTCCATAAATGATGCCTATGGTCTATTTCTCAGGGACACTTTAGTTCACAATAATTTTAGTTTATAATAATTTTATGTTTATAGTGCGATTAAGCACAGTACCTGCAATAGAATTTCAGGGAATACGTCTCATAACGGGATATGACAGGAGGCGGGTTACATCTCCGAATGCACCACCTACCAGGCGGTGACGGCAGGATAGGCAAATCCGCCCAGGGGAGGCGTCGAGAATGACGTATAACCAGCTGATTGGGTGTAATTACGTGTGACGCGTAAAGCGTCATTTGACACACCGTGCGCTGGGATTGGCTGGTGCCGGTAATGACGTGTCACCAGCCGATTGGGCGTAATTACGTGTGACGCGAAAAGCGTCATCAGATACACCGTACGCTGGGATTGGCTGACCTGGGGGGGGCTCGCCAGCGGTGACGAGCTAAGGATCAGAGATTTAAACGAGGCTGTACCGGCGCGCGCCATGGCTAACATTGGCCACGGTGCACACCGCACAGACCACAAAATTATGAACCCTAGTTAATTAAGCCTTACCTTAGACCCCTGATGAGTTTATGGCAAGAATGAAACGCGTAGGGTCCTAGGGTCTATCAGGGTATATGGCAGGCGCAAAGTCAGTTTAAGGAAGTCTAGATCAACAATCTAATGTAACATAGGAGAAGGCAGATAGTCTTTCGCTCCAAAAAATAGACCCCTGCAAACTCCCACAATAGTGACAGCAGTGGTCTTTGCAGAGATGATCTAGAGACTACTACTTCATGACACCGCATGCCCACCCATAGAATGTGGATGGAAATCGAAACCCACTCACATTAGTTTTTATATCTTAACTCCGTCAGTAGATGCGCCAAGAATTACAGCGCGAAAAAATTTTAAGAGGGGGTCAAAGAGCACACATGCTCAGCTACCTACCAATAACTGACGAAGTGTGAATTTCCTTATACGTTTGTCTGTCTATCAGCACAGTTTCGTCCTTATAATTTTAACTTAGAATTAAAAGCTATGTTTTATGTTCTATTAAGAATACCTCCAATTACAGTGAATTTATCAATTCTAGGAGATATTGTTAAACTAATACACCGCTATATCACCATTCAGTGAACGCGTTTGTACCGTGTTCGCCAGTTGAAGAAATTCTTCTAAAGTCGCCTTCTTGAGATTGTGATACCTTTTAATGGCTAACTGATATATACAATGTAACAAGGTTTCGGGGCGGCTTAGGTCCCTTCATCAGGCCTTGTGTAATAGACTTACTGAAACAGATTTTATACACAATGAGCAGAGCAGCAAAAAAAATGTAAACAAAAAGACAATAGCAGTAACAAAGTTGAGACATGGGGTCCTTAACCCCTACTCGCACTAGGACGTTATAGTAAATCCCTGCAGGAAGATACTTCCTGCATGGGGACGTTCTATAACGTCCCACTTCTGGCACCGGCTCACGAACGGAGCCGGCAACAGAAGCAGCGGGTGTCAGCTGTATATTACAGCTGACACCGCACTCTAACACCCGCAATCGGAGCCAACTCTGATTGCGAGTGTTAACCCCTTGCACACCGCGGTCAAGCATGACAACGGCGTGTAAGGGTCTTCCCCCTATGGATGAGATCCCCCGTGCCGCTTACTGGGGGATCTGATCCTCTCCTTGGCAGCCCCGAGGTCTCCCAAGTGCTTTGGGGCTGCCCGATGTTCTAAGCAGTAAGACCCCTTCCAGGTCTGACTGTAAACTGTCTGCACATGCGTCTACATGCTCAGACAGATGCTCCTCAATGAATAAGTTTGTAGAAGTAAAAATTGTTGAAAATACAAACGTTTAATCATTACAATAAATAAAAAATAAATATAGCGTTCCAAAGCAATTACCACTTATAGTGACACAGGGCAGATTTGAAAAATGGGGCCGCGTCCTAGAGGTCAAAATAGGCCGAGTCCCGGAGGGGTTAATTAGATGACTTGGGTGGTGTGATATTATATTGCCTCCAAGAAATTGCTCTTTAATGCTAGAACCTCCATATCCAGGGTGTTATGACCAGGACTGCAGAAGTGTTTGCCCACAGCTAGATGTTTCTGCTCCTCGTTTATTTGGTGGCGATGAGACCTCTTCCGGGCTTTAAGTTGTTGTCTTGTCTCTTCAACATAAAGACCCCCACAGGACATTTTGTGCACGTTAGAAGTGGAACATGAGAATGTCCCTGGGATGTTATATTCCTGCTGTGTGTTGGGGATCTGTATCTTGTCTCCTGACATTACAGGGGAAAGTTCCTTTGTGTATGTTAGATGGTCGGGAGCTCCAGATCACAATGTTCCTCAGGTCTGGAGGTTGCCTGTAGCACAACAATGGAGGGTCTGGGAACATTGTCTTCAGGCGGTCATCTTTGTGGAGTATATGGTGGAGTTTTCTTGAGGTTGTTCTTAGTATTTCCAAATATGGATTGTAAGTCACAACCAGTGGAGCACGATTGTTGTTCACCTTTCCTTTGTACTGGAGAAGATGCTCCTGGGTATCCTGGTGGCTCTACTGATTTGATTGTCAATCAGCATAGGATGGTATCCTTGATTTAGGAATGTCTTCCTGAGATTGTAGAGATGTGTGCCTGTCTTTTGGACTGGAGCAGATATACGATTATATCAAATGGCCTGGTTTTTTATATATATGTTTAGGATGAAAACCGTCTCATCTCAGGTATGAAGGCCGACCAATTGGTTTCTGAAATAGAGACGTCTGGATGCAGTTATTTTGGATTTTTATGGTTGTGTCCAAGAAGTTTATTCCACTGAATGAGAAGTTTAATGTCAGGTTTATAGGGGGATGGAATTTGTTGAAATTTGTATGAAATATATTTAGCTGTTGTTCTGAACCAGTCCAGATGATCAAAATATCATCAATAAACCGGTAGTAGGCCAAGGGTTTGATGAGGCAGGATTCCAGGAAGTCAATTTCTAGTTCTGCCATGAAGAAGTTGGCATATTGTGGTGCCATCAGTGTGATTCATTTTGGAAGGGGACCAAAGGAGCAGTGTGGAGGGGATCCAGCGCTCAAACAGGTTTGATGGCCGGATCCCCTCCTCACTGCTCCTTTGGGTCCATTCCATGGTTACTCCGCGATCCTGCATCTGGAACAGGATACGCTGACATCTCGGGAGGCTGCTGGCTGCTGACACTGCCTACTACTACAAGGCACTCATAGCAGTGCCAAAAGGTGACGATAATTCTAACCTTGCTGCTAGTTTTTTGCTAAACTTATTACACAAGGCCAGCACTTCTTTATCTCCTTATTTTTCATGTACCTCCTGGTCCTCGGAGAATTCCTTCCACGACTAGAGGCACGTCCAGCCCTTTAATAAGTGTGATACAAACCCCCCAAATGTGTAACTGGATGCTCTAGAGCAGTGGTGGTGAACCTATGGCACGGGTGCCAGAGGTGGCACTCCGAGCCCTTTCTGTGGGCACCCAGGCCATCACTGCAGGACAGAGTTCACCAAATAGGACCAAATTCACCAAAGCGACACTTCACTGGCAGTTTGGATCTGCGAAAAGTGAGAAGGTGTGGACAGAACTGCACTATCTTTGGAGGTCATCCTGCTGGAGCCACCATTCTTCCTGTACAGAGAGACCCTGGAGAGAAGCTATTTGCCCACTTTCTTCCAACTGTATTAGTGGCATTAGGCGGCCGATACAATTGAAAGATGTGGAAGAACACACAGCAGTAAGTTACTGCTTAAAATGCCACGTTGGCACTTCACTGTAAATAAGTGGATTTTGGTTGTAGTTTGGGCACTCAGTATATAAAAGGTTTGCCATCACTGCTCTAGAGGGATCTCTTGTCTCAACTTTGTTACTGCCATTGTCTTTTTGTTTACATTTTCTTTTGCATCACTTCTCTGTATGACTTCAGTAAGCCTGTTATTCCAGGCCTGATGAAGGGCCCCAAGCTGTCCCGAAAGCTTGTAACATCTTATATTTCAGTTAGCCACCAAAAGGCATCTCAATCTCAAGAAGGTTTCTTTATTTGTCCTATCAAAACCAACAGGAATCATTGACACAAATGTAAACAATCTCTGCTTTTAGTGGGACTATAGCAAAACGTCTTTGTGTATGTTGGGAGCTTTCCTGCTATTGACATTGAGAGTTTACAAAAAACCCAACAAGGTAAACAATGATAAAAAAAAATATCTTCCTGTTATTAACGATGGAGAAAGGAAATGTCTGCAGGACAAACACTGAACTTTTATAAGGAAAGACTCATTACAACTACATATAAGCTTCTATGGGACATAAGGCACTTCATTATATTTACAGGAGGTTTGCTTTAAGAAAGACAGATATAAGAGAAACATAAAAGTTTCCAGCAGAACAGTAGATACACTAAAGCAGTGTTGTCCTACATTGAAACTAAAGCACCTAACGCATGAGAGTACATTTTAACATAAAACATCTCAGTAAAGTAGTTGCTTGATGGTATTTGCTATTTTTTTACTTCTTCAAAATTTCTAACATTCTTTTACATGTCTGCTTTCTGGAAGACACATGGACACAGGCAAATGTGCTAAGGTGTTAAAGGGCACCTACCACCCCGATTCTACCTTTAAAAGGTAGAAGGGGTGGTAGGTGGATGAATGGGACGTGAGGATAGCCCTTTTTTGGGCTAATCCTCACGTCCCGGGTGTCTTTTAGAAAACTTTATTGCATGTATATGCAAATTTTTTTATGCGGCTACTGGGGCGTGGAGTAGCCGCGACTAGTAGCCTCATGTCCGGCTACTCCACGCCCACACCCCAGCATCGAAACATCTGGAATCACAGGTAAACCTTCACAGCCAGGACTACTGCAAATACATCACAAAAATGGAACATAATTTCCGATCGTTACCCACCTTCAAATAGGATAATACAAAAGGGGGGGGGGGGGAACAAAAAAAAAATGTATCAAGGGGACTCATTAAAATAATAAATAAGAAATAAGGATGATGCATTGCATACGAATTACTTCCCACTTGTACAAGAATATACACTATAATACGCCCTATGTAAAAGATCTAACTACTCTAATACTGCCCCTATGTACAGGAATAAACTACCTATAATACTGCCCCCTAGTACAAGAAAAACACTACATAATACTGGCCCCTATGACAAGAATTATACATAATATAATACTTTACCATGTACAAGAACGAATATAAAACGATCTGCCAGATGTCAAGAATATAATAAATAATACTGCCCGTATGTACAAGAATATAACTACTATAATACGACCCCCTATGTACAAGAATATACACACTATACTATGCCCTCTATGTACAAGAATATAAACAACTATAATACTGCCCTATGTACAAGAATAACTACTATAATACGGGCCCTCTAGTACAGGAATATAACTACTCTAATACTGCACCTATGTACAAGAAGATAAATACTATAATAAGCACCTATGTACAAGATGATAAATACTATAATACGCCCCTATGTACCGGAAAAAAATAATATAATACGTTCCTCATGTACAGAATATAACTATCTAGAATTTATGCCACCTATGTACAAGAATATATACTACTTAAATACTGCCCCACTATGTACAAGAATAGAACACTATATACTGCCACCTATGTCACAGGAATATAACTACTATACTACTGCCCACTATTACAGGAATATAAAAAACTTAATACTGCCCCATATGTACAGTAATATAACTACTATACTACTGCCACGATGTACAGGATATAGTACTAAATTAATGCCTCCTATGTACAAGAATTATAACTCCTATAAGATGTCTCCTTTGTACAGGAAATATAACTATATTAATACTGCCCTAATGTACAAGAGGTAACTTAATATAATATGCCCCCTATGTACAAGAAATAACTACTAGAATCTGACCCTATGTAAAGAATTATAACTACATATACTGCCCCCTATGACAAGAATATAGCTACTATAATACTGGCCCCTATGTACAAGAATTAAGACTATAATACTGCTCCTATGTACAAGAATATAAACTACTATTAATACTGCCCCATATGTACAGAATATAACTACTAAACTACGGCCCCTATTGTACAGGAATATCTACTATAATACTGCCCCCTTCGGTTTGTTTCTCTCATGATATAACAGGTGTGTATTTCTTGGTGATGTTCCTCTTAGTCCTTTGGAGATTGTGTATGATGTATCAGTTATTAATGTGATATAAGTGGTCTCCGCTCCGGAAATGTTTCCAATCCGACTGATGTGGTGTTGCCCGGGTTGGGTCGTGGCGGTGCTTTATCTGGAGGGGTGGCAGGAAGCGCGGAATTGACGTTTTGGTCTCTCTCTGATTGTTCCCGCTTCTTCGCTCTTACTCGGCGGAGCATTACACTTAGGGAGACTCCTGCACTGATCCATGGGTAATATCGCCCGGTGATGATTAACGATACCACTCCGGTGACCCCCGGAGTTGATGTTTTGGGCATGTAACAGTTGTCAGATGAAGGACATGGCCCCGGTCATGGGACTGGACGCCCGATGGTAACCCTCCTACTGTAGCTCGTTAATCATAAATGAGTAATTACCGACCCTGGGATCATCCTTAGGGACCTAGAGGGGGGAGCCGCGGTTAATATGTTATCAGCCTGGGAGTCTGTACATGTTTACTCATGACAAAGTACAAGTATGAACATAATATACAAGTGGAACATTTCATCAGAGAATAATCTAGAAATTTTTGTTTTCTGTCAATTATGGTGCGGATTTATGTAAGAGTTATTCATTGTTTAGGATTTAGCGTTTTTTTTATTTAATTATTATATGTAGTTTTGACTGTATCCATTTACTGTTGTACTTTTCATTATTATTTTTGTAGTTTTCATCAGAATTATCCATAATTATAAATGTATTTTCTCTTTGAGTATCCAGACGGAAGGAATTATAGTGTGGAAAGCTATCCGACTTATTCAGATCGGAATGACAGTGCTTACGTTTGTTTAGGAAACAGATGATTGTCAGTTAAACTTGGGTGCAGTCACACATTTGTCTACACATGGCGTTTTTTAAAAACATTGCAAAAGCTGAAGAGATTGACAAATTTAAACAGTGTTACAGTGCGTTTACCAAAAACACAAAATGTTAACAAGTGTATTAAGCACGCCAATAACAAACGCAGTATTAAAATACGTTAACTTTGTTTAACTACCACTTTAACGGTTGGTTTTGTAAAACACAAATGTTCACAGATTTCATAATTCGGCAAATCTCTCTCCAGCTCGGTAGAATTTTAGAATGTGTTTTTAAACCCGCATCGACGCAACATGGGAGGTTTGTCAGGTATAGACAACTCTATGACAGTGAAGGGCGCCTGATCGGAATGGGCTTATGTGTGACTTTGTACCCCGATTTGTTGCCAAACTGCGACTACTTCATTACGTCCCATCTGACTTTAAACGAAATATCAGGCAACCACCACCTGAAAAAATTGGGACAAAAAAAGCAGACAGCGCCGTTTCTCGTTATAGTGTTGAAACAGGTAAGAACGCACAATCCCCAGATAAATAACTAAGAGGAGCTACAATGCAGTAACCTGGCTTGCCATACACATAGCACGGTGCTGTGTCTCCCTGTGCCATCTCTCGTAGATCGGCTTATGTACCACTAGAACGAACTTGAGGAGTATTTATGGCTGTCGGAAGCTCTTACATGTGTAATTTAGATTTGAGCCATAAATGCGCCAGGAAGGAATTCACAGCATCGCCAATAATGGGGGCGGGGGTGGGATTTAGCAGATCAGAAGGGCGGCGGCAGGGGTGTCTTTGAGATCCAAAGGGGTGCCCACAGGGGTTTTGAACCCGTTTTTGGGCCATTTTTTACGCAGTCTTCATCTGTTAAAAAATGCATGCATTTTTGCAAAACGCATACGTTTTTGGAAAGACATCTGTTTTGGAACGGTTTTTAGTTACTATAATTGGGAAAACGGTCAAAACACTGATGCGTTTTTCATGGACTACTTAAACTGCCCACATTGGGTCAAAACGACCACAATGTGACCACCCCTAAAGTAAACGAATGATGATCAAACATCCAACGCACTACAATTCGCCAATGCACTCCACAGGGCCCCATTTTTTGAAGTCTGGGGTTCTTAGTGGTGGACCCACTAATGCTCTGACACTTGGTCCACATCCTTGCCACAGGAAATCCAAGCAATTTGTTGGACAACCCCTTAAACTTGATGCCGGAGCAGAAGGAGAAGCTGTTCCAGATGAATTGTATCTAGTTTCGGCTGAGTTAACTATGTTTGGCCGTTATTAGTTGCGCTTTAGTGCATTTTCAGATAGTAAAAAAGGCATGCGTTAAAAAACGCTCCGTTTTGAAAAACGGCATCGTTTTTTGAAAACAGGAGTGCGGTTTGTCCGTTTTAATTGCGCACTTCGAAAACCCAACAAAACGAAATGCGTTTTTACGATCTGAAAATGCCCTATCCTTAAACAGGCCCCAACCCCGGGCCCTCCCAAAGCAGTGGTCTGATATCACCCTTACTCACGATGAAAACGCAGGAGGAGTTTAACAGAATTTGGTAAGGGTTCTCCAATGTTGTGTGTTTTGGGTTCTCCACGATACCAGACGATAAATGCTCGGTCAGACTGCCTTTTAGATACCTGGTATCACCTCATAGGCCGTGCCAATTTGCAAATTCTATCTGAAAATGAGCAATTTGTACACGCTTGCATGAAAATACTTACAAGGCGAACTCCAAGCCAAAAATTTCTAGTAGGACATGATGAGAAAATCAACCCAATTATCGACTATTGTCGGGAAGGAGAAGGCAGGAGACCCCATCGACGACTGTGTATTCCAAGTCTCGATAGAACAGTAAAAGTGAGGAATAACAACAATTGTCTTTACATTCTCGTGTAACCGTGCAGAAGTTATCATTGAACACTTCTCACATATGTGCACATATTATTGTGCACTCAATAGGGACACCGGACTGGAGAAGCTTCCCAAAACTTTTTCCCAGCATATCATTCATGGGGTTAAAACCATGGAAAACTTCTCACTCTTCGCTTGGTTCAGAGACAACCGGTCACACTGCTCAGCATGTGCAATAAGTTAGAACGCGCCACCACTCCTTGTCAATCAGCTGCCGTAAGCAAAACCTTGTCCTTAATTAAGCCAATGAAAAATTCGTTCCCATAGATCGGTGTGATGCATTCCTGTCTTGGGGGGGGTGGGGGTGTGTAGAGTGATCCAAGTGCTCCCAGTCATGAGGGTTCCCCACTGCTGTTTTTTTAATGATTATATTGTGTTTTCGATGCTCTGCTTCTATGGCAACCACAGGTGAACATTTTTCGTGTTTGTAGAGTGCAGAATCTCTTGTCATTACACATGCGGCGGAATTCAGGAAATTGCATATTTCACTCGCTTGCAAGATTTCTACACGTATGTGGCTCCTGTTGTTTATTACATTTTCGCCGTCTAATAATAGATCTCATTCCCAGGTGGCGGAAGTCCAGCAGCGGACCCCAACAGAAGGCTGTACGCTTCCTCTTCTTCAATCTACGTTGGAGATGAAAAAAAAAATTCCCCTTTCGAAGCATTGAGGAAAATTGGCCTCACAGTGAGGGACAAATCCCAAATTGGCTCGGAAAATAACAAAATTGCAGAAGTCCCGTCTACGGAGCAGTTTTTTTCCGATCTGTCTGGTCCTGTTTTGTTGGTGAGGCGAGAGTTGTTTTTTTGCCTCCTCCGACGAGGAAATGTGAAGATCGGGTGATATCAGGCCCAAGTCAGAAACATTGATGTCGGATCCGGAGGACTGTGCTGTTCTCTGCTTTTATGGGATGGTTATAAAGGTTATGGGAGCTCAGGTCACGCGTGCTTGAGTTTATTGTTACCTGTCTATAGTCGGGGGTGAGGATAGCGCCCGCAGTTCCGTGTTTGCAATCTTGACGAAATGAGAACTTTTTTTTATTTCTGTGTTGCTTGGCACAAGGCCGAGAAAATTGAGACTAGCTCTGTGGTGTTTAGGGAGGCGTATCACCCCCCAGCGGTCACTCACAGGACGAATCTGCCAAAGATTCCTAAGGCTGTGCCAGATTCTCCCCTCCGCAACCCAAAAATAACGTGAAACTCCCCGCATAAATTGTGGGCAGGAGAAGTTGTCGACACAACGAGTTGTATAACAACCCCAATAGCAGGTGTTCACCAGGTATAAATAGCTAGGGGGTCAGTTACTAAGGGCCCCCGATTCGCCCGTGTTACCCGAATTTTCGATATTTGCGCCGATTGTACTGAATTGCCCTGGGTGTGGACATGGCGATCGGATTGTGGCGCACGGCGCCGGCATGCGCGCGACGGCAAATCGGGGGGGTGGCCGAACGAACACCTGAGTAATTCGGAAAAAACCGCGCATGTAAAAACCGAAAACGGTCGCTTGGGGAGCGCTTTCCCTTCACTGGTCCGAGGGGTGCATTCCGGCGCGAGAGATGGACTTCAGCGCGAGCGGAGGTGGACGGCGGCGGAACTACCTTCTTTAAATCCCGGCCGGACCGAATCCGAGCAGAGAACCGCGCCGCTGCGATCGCGAATGGCCGGAAGTAACATTTGCCCTATGTTCTTCTGTGGTTTCCTGTGTGCAACGTTGTTTCATGGGGCAAATTATTCAAGCCAGTTGAAAGTCAGAATATT
Source organism: Engystomops pustulosus (assembly GCA_019512145.1). Lineage (NCBI taxonomy): Eukaryota > Metazoa > Chordata > Amphibia > Anura > Leptodactylidae > Engystomops > Engystomops pustulosus. The sequence goes on along the minus strand of CM033651.1, from coordinate 69,841,759 downwards.
CTAAGTCCCCTGGCACCACATCACACCTCAGCTTTAAAATATTCATGAGCACTGGTAAAATGAAGCTGAGCTGTGATTGGTGCCATGTGGCAACTAGAATATTTGATATCAGACGCTTGATAATCTGCCCAATATTTTGTAAAATATTGGAAAAGGCAAAATCATTATTTGTTCCAAGATCATTACAAATAAAGACTTCCTCTCTACACATCCGTCTTTGGGTCAGTAATCAGTTTTTTCAGGTCAAACAAATACATAGACTATCTGCAGGTTTCTATCTGCGAAGAGATATGGACGCTGCGCATGCAATCTTTCCATGACAACCTCTAGAGAGCTTGGGGTCCAGTAAGAATCAAACTCATTACAAATTTCTCAAGGGTATCAGATTTCGCAATATGGATGTTTTATTCATTCAGTACAAATAATGATCTGCGCCTAGATTAAAAGTTCTTGGCCTGGTGGATCACGTATCATGAAAGGTTTGGTGGGTCACCACCGATCTCTTGCGGTTGGTCAGCAGTACCAGTTCGTGTCCACGTACTGTAGGTCTCTATTATCAGCCAGGGTTTCTCAGAATGATTGCGTCATTTAGCATAATGTGTCTTCGCCTTAAGCTCCAAACTTGAATTTGGAGTGTGTGAGATAGAGCAGTCTAATATGCCGAGTGGATGAGTGGCCCACCTATTATGAAAATAGGATGCGGGAAGAGGTCATGGGATTGTTGTTGGCGTCAGTGAACTCCTCTTGTGGCTAGGGGCTCAAGTTTGCAGCGCATCTTTTAGTTTGGCACCTGAATTGACTTGGGCCAACTGTATACATTATTCTGGGGTCCAACTCCCATAAATTCGAGGAACAGCGCCTAGACTGTCACGGGCCCGGGTTGTCCACTGCAACCAAATCCCGTGCGCAGGCGCACCGCGGGGCCTACGTGCACCGAGCATGCCTGTTAAACTTACCTCTCGAGGCTCCAGCGGCTGCCTCCTGCTTACGTGTCCAGCGTGTGCTCCCCTCCTCTAGGACGCAATTGCACGGTTCTTGTAAGATTTAAAGGGCAGCGCGCTAATTGGCGCTGCTGCTGCAAGCTATAAGTCCTGCCCCTAACTATATCCCGGCAGATCTTTGTGCTCATAGCCTAGAGAAAGCTTCTGATGCCATGTGCAGATTACGATTTCCATTGTTATGACCTCGATTCCGTGCCTGGCCCTAGCTCATGTGCTGCCATTCCTGACTTTGCTGACATACCCGACTTGATTCACTGCTGCTGCCTGTTATCGACCTCCGGCTGTCCCAACCACGGAAGTTTGCAGGACGTTCTGTAATAACTTGGCTGCCACCGCGGCCAAAGTGCGCTGTGGACGACTGGTGTACACGCCGCAGCAAGTCCAACCCGCTTTGTGGTGGGCTATGGTGAAAACGTGGTACCCTTAGATTCCGGTCCAGGGTGTCGGCTTACGTATTAATCCTTGGTCGTCAGGAGGATCCACTTCTCAGATACTGACATTACCTTCAAAAGAGTTGTTTTACTAGTCTTCTGAGGCCAGGTAACGGGTTAGAGTCTGGGCCCACCATTATTTGGGTCCTCTTATGGGCGGTCTGAGTCACATGTGCACGCGGAGCACGGAACACTACCACGGGGTTAACAGCTCCTTCTCAGGCCGCTTCTATCCTGGTGTGCATCCTAAAACACTAACAGGGCCGCTGGGACAGAACACCAGTCAGCAGACATAGTTGGTTTTTTCATTTTAACTTTTTGGCACAACTGTTCCATCATAAGCTAAAACGGCCCTCAACTGTCCAATGGGAGCAAGTGAATGACACGTTCGCTATAAGCTACCGTGATAGCAGGCGCACTAGAGGACCCCCCCTTAAGTTGCCCCCCCTGTCAGACACCCACCAAACCAAAGCCATATTCCATCTGAATTAGAGGGAATGGGGGTCAAAGACGGACCACATGCAAACATCGGAGTGTTTGGTAGGGGCGTAGCAGAGCATCGCGTCCTGACCCAGACGGATCGATAGAGTAAACAGATGAAGATGTCTTGTGTCCAGACGATTTCCCTCGGTCTTTCGCCCTTTTGGACTGGACGGGACCCCCCACACCCTCTTAAATGTCGCAAATTGATAGGACATATTTTGCAAGCAGCAAAGCTCTTAATTGTGAGAGCCTGGAAATCAATCCAGCCCCCTAATATTCTAGAATTATTAGAGACGATAAACCATCATTGCCATCTGGAGAGAACTCTTGCTCTTAGAAACAATAACCTTAGAAATCACTACAAAATGTGGAATGCATGGTATAACAACACAGGACTTAACCCGGATTAAATATATAGGTTTATATTAAAATACCCTCCCCTCCAATGCCCTCGACAGGGATAACAACAAAATATATATTATTCTATGTAACATCTCTGGCACCTTTATTTTACCCCTCAGTTAATTACCGCAGTAGTTTAATACTGCACAGTTTCTATGTTAACCTTAACTTTTTCAATGTAACATTATAATATAAAACGAGTCTATGTCATCAACGAACTGTATATATGTAACATCTTTCTATGACTCAATAAAAATATTTGAAAGAGAAAAAAAAATTGCATATACATGCAATAAAGTTTTCTAAAAGACACCGGGGACGTGAGGATTAGCCCAAAAAAGGGCTATCCTCACGTCCCATCCATCCACCTATCACCCCTTCTACTTTTATAGGTAGAATCGGGGTGGTAGGTTCCCTTTAAGAGGAACCTGTCACCAGATTTCACAAATAAACTGAATGACAGATTGCCACTGCTTTTAGCTAAAAGATGCATAGTTCCTATCCCCAGAAAATGGGCATAGGAACTATTAATTTTTTTAGCTATAAACAGTGTGGGCAGAAGCTAGTATAGTGCTATGGGGACTTGTTATTAGGCTATAAGTGAAAATCTGGTGACAGGTTCCCTTTAAAAAACACATGGGGGGGACATGTATCACTATTTCTTCTAGTTAAATTGTCTCATTCTTGTGACTTTTGACGTCTTTTTTCTCTGTCGTTTTTCCAGTACGCCTCAGTGTGCACCTTGTGCCTTATGTATCATTGTTTCCCAGATGTTCCATAAAACTTTTCACTTATGTATCACTTTTTTGCTTATTTTTGTGACTTTTCAGGTGCAAATCTGCACCTGGTCCAGGGCAGGTGCAAAGGAAGGATTTTTTTCATGGACCCTATTTTAACATGTAAATTGGAATTATTTCACCTGCTTTAAATGTTTGACATTTTGCACAGACACCAGTGGGGTCATCCTGCTACATGAGGGACACTTGTCTGTAGTATCTGCAAAATCCTGCAAACTTCTCTCCTCTCCTGCTCTGAGCTGAGGCTTCTGCAGATTGTTTAGTAAATAGAAGTATGAACTACGCGCGTCTGCGTGTCTGTATTCGGGACATTTCACACGCGGATGCCCGCGTGGGGCCATACGGCTGTGTGCTGGAGTGGAGGAGGAGGTGACCCCTCCTCCCTCCATAGAGAATAGCGGCGCACGGCCGCACATACGCCAAAAGATAGAGCATGCTCTATCTTTTTGCGGTGTGCGGGCCGGATCAGTGCCACACATGTGTGGCACCGTATCTGCGCTGTGCCGCTATTGCCGTCTATGGGGACGTACATGCGGCCGCAAATATGCGGCCGCATGTATGTCCCCGCAGACGGCCATGTGAATGTGCCCTTATCTGTACTGGTGTCTGCAGTGTCTGTATTATCTGTTCTAGTGTCTGCAGTGTCTGTATTATCTTCACTAGTGTCTGCAGTGTCTGTATTATCTGCACTAGTGTCTGTATTATCTGTACTAGTTTCTGCAGTGTCTGTATTATATGTACTAGTGTCTGTAGTGTCTGTACTTGTGCCTGCAGTGTATGTATTATCTGTACTAGTGTCTGTATTATCTGTACTAGTGTCTGTATTATCTGTATTATCTGTACTAGTGTCTGTATTATCTGTACTAGTGCCTGCAGTGTATGTATTATCTGTACTAGTGTCTGTATTATCTGTACTAGTGCCTGCAGTGTATGTATTATCTGTACTAGTGTCTGCAGTGTCTGTATTATCTGTACTAGTGTCTGCAGTGTCTGTATTATCTGCACTAGTGTCTGCAGTGTCTGTATTATCTGTACTAGTGTCTGCAGTGTCTGTATTATCTGTACTAGTGTCTGTAGTGTCTGTATTATCTGTACTAGTGCCTGCAGTGTATGTATTATCTGTACTAGTGTCTGTATTATCTGTACTGGTGTCTGTAGTGTCTGTATTGTCTGTACTAGTGCCTGCAGTGTATGTATTATCTGTACTAGTGTCTGTATTATCTGTAATAGTGTCTGCAGTGTCTGTATTATCTGTACTAGTGCCTGCAGTGTATGTATTATCTGTACTAGTGCCTGTATTATCTGTATTATCTGTACTAGTGTCTGTAGGTTGCGCCCATTTTTGCGCCTGAATGAAAAGTCGCAAGTGATGAACATTATTAGGTGCAGCAAAACATCTGGATCGGTAGGATAAATAAGGGAAATATGTTTTTTTTTCTGTGCGGCTAGTTTGCCGTTTAGTCGCAAAAATGGTGCAAAAACGGTGTGCCAGTATGAAAAGTTGCAAAAACAACAGAAAAAACTAGTGATATAACTGGCCCCAAATATTTAACCCTCTCTAATATTTCACCCTAAGATATCACAGTCTCATAGATAAATCAAACAAGTCCAAAACCTGGACAAAGCCATTAAAGACAAGCACAAATGTCCAGACTAAAGATGAATGACCCCCCTAGGCCTACTGCATGTGTGTTTTGTGTGCACGCCCTGTGACCTGTGAAGAGAATACTAACTGAGGAGGAAGAGGAGGTGATCTGCGTCATCACTGTTTATCATTAGTACGACCCATGTTATTTGCTGACAAGTTTATGATATAGCCGTTACCTTGTCAATGAGATGGCAGCTGAGAAAAGTTCTCTACAGAACAGGAAGAACATCGCTATTGGGCTGCTGAGTGATCAGTGTAGAATACTACGGAGTTTAATTATTTTTATTATCCATCCTTTATTCTATTAAAAATATGTTTAACATAAATATAATAAAACAAGGGGGCAGATTTATCAAGCTGTCTGATAGTCAAAATATTTCTAGTTGCCCATGGCAACCAATCACAGCTCAGCTTTCATTTTACCAGTGCTCATGAATATTTTAAAGCTGAGTTGTGATTGGTTGCCATGGGCAACTAGAAATATTCTGACTTTCAGACACTTGATAAATCTGCCCCAATATGTCCCTCTGTTTTTAAAAGGGATATTTCCATTTTATCCTCTAACATCTGAGATGCGAATATTCGGTCTGTTGTAGCCTGCGGTGACCAGGAAGTAAATAAAGAAAAGTCAACTGGAATTACGGGGCCGGTACAATGACCGGTGGTATTTCCATAAACACCCAACTCTGGCCACTGCAAGTCCCATTCATTCATGTGGAGTAATGGAAACTGCGGAAGAGCCTATGTCACTATTTTATTGTTCCTGGATACCCCAGACTGAGCAGAGGTTTTCCAATATCAGTCAAGTAAGAATGAAGCAGGAGAAGTAGAGTAGGCGTCTTCTCACACACTTTGTGGTTAATGGTTGACTGGTGTGGTTCTGGTTGCAGTGTGTAGCCCATGAGCGGGTACTTGCTAGGCTGCCCCGCTCATTAGGTAATTGGTTATGTTTCGAGAAAAAACATCAGAACAGGGGAGAATATTATTATACGCCATGAAAAATGTGAAAATTCGCTGGCTGTGGCGAGTGCACAGGCGCGGGGACAGTAACGCTCGGCCGGCCCACTCCCGGCCACTCCCTCCGCTCGGCCGGCTGTACCACCCGCGTGAAGGTGGCAGATTGGGGTAAATAATCGGAAGTGCTAGCATTTGCAATTATTTCAGGGCTTGTACACCACTGACGTGGCACAGAGGCCCTGATGAATATCCCCCAGTGTCTTTATCAGGGCCAGAAAAATAACAGCAGCAGGATACTGAGACTTTGTCTGCCCTGACGAAGACGCTGTCCTGGCATTGATACCAATAAAAATGTTACACTCTACTGAGGGCACATTTATTTACCCAGTCCCTCAGAGATCCCGATTCCCGACATGCTGTGATTCAATAAGATTGTGCCCCGATTTCCTGAATATGCCGCTCCCCCTCTCATGTCCGCCGGAGCTCACCATCTTCCTCCCGGTGCATGTAAGTGCTTGGCTTGCAACACAATTTTAAAGTTAAATCTCGCTCTTAGTCTGAATCCGCCCCCCGATTTCTGTCGCATGAAAGCCGGCGCCGCTGTGCCAAAATCCGATCTCGTGCACCTAAATCCCCTTCTAAATGCCTGTCCCAGCGCCGCGATCCCCGAAAACGTCGGAAAACCCAATGGAAATGCGATCCACGGTCCCTTAGTAAAAAAAGCCCCATTATTTTTTTCCAAGCATAACCAATTATCATGAAAGAATGGCAATATCCCTTTTGAGCAGATAACATTACACATGTTTACAGATGAAGTCAAATTTAGACAAACAATTTAAAATGTTTCACACATTTTCTAGCATCAGATTTTACATTGGGATGTACGTACATATACATTTAAATTCTACATTTTATAATAAACAGAGATGTATATCTTACAACAGCTACACAGGACAGTGTCACTACTACAAAACATAGTTTCCATCTTATGAGGTGGGATTTTGAGTTATGTACTCAAGTTTTTGAGAAAGTTTACAACAACAGCTTCTAATACATGACACACAGTATATGAGGTTTGATTCTCATTCTTAGGCTACTTCACATTGCCGTTGCCCGCTGTACCGTAGTAGGGCGGGTACACGGCGGTGTCGGGGAGAGGAGGGGGAGCAGCACTCACCCCTGCCCCACTCCATAGCCTAACATAGAGCCCGGTACCGTAATCCGTTGAAAGATAGGACATTTCCTATCTCTCTACGGGCTATTGAATGGTACGGTGCCGCACATGTGCTGCCCCGTACCTCTACCATACAGCACCGTGAGGCCATTGCGATGTATGGGGGACCTATATACGTCGGCCGTATATACATCCCCCATACATTCGTGTGAATGTAGCCTTCGGGTGATTCGGGCCAGATGCTATCTGTATGACAGATACTTCTAGTTAAAAAAAATGAAGACTACAGTTTGTGGCTGCATGGGACTGCACCTCTGGAAATTGCAAGAAAAGAACTGAAGAAGTTCTGTTACGGTTTCACTACATTCCCTCCAGGGCATAGAAGCACAAGAAGGATCGGCATACTCAAAATTGGATTCATTGAGAAATTTTAAAGGTATTCCAGTCTCCATGTAAAGAACACAGTATACTACATGAACAACAAAGTATTTACAAAAAAGTATCATTATTTCTAATGTAACATTTAGACAGTCACTTTCATTCACATATTTCTTTGTTGCCTCTGTGTTTTATTCTTCTTTCCTGCCTTATGTATTTTATGGTTTGAAAATTGTAACCTTACATTTGTGCAGTATGTAGTTTTCATTTACTTTGTTTGGGAGGGGAAGGAAAGGATCATGATTTACACATTTTTGGTAGGGATTGAACTGTAAAAGGGTGTGAAACGTTGACTTGTTTCCATAACGCCATTACGGATGGTTTATAAATACCGCATTTGGAGTCGGAAAAAAGTGGTTTCTAGTATTACTTAAAAATGGTCATTCTGACCTAAACAGACCTTTACCTTGGGGTATGTAAGCTGATGCTGGAAGTGGTCGTGTTAAGGCAGATAAATCCGCAGTTTTGCCAAAAAATCGATTTTTACACTAATCAAATGACCCCATTCGGCGCTTGGTCACAATCATAATAATGCACGCGCCTTGCATGTGAAACTTCTCCCCCCAACCTCACTCCCGAGAGCCGGTGAGGTCACCGAAAGCACTGGCGCATGCGCACTGTATCCGTGCAAAATTAAGATACGGTGCGCATGCGCCAGTGCCTTCCGAAAGCTTGGTGACGTCACCGGCTCTCAGAGCTAGGGAGGGAGGGTGGGGCGAGCAGTTTCACACACACAAGGCGCGTGCATTATTATGATCGTAACCAAGCGCTGAGCGCCCTATGCCAGGGACACAGGTGCGCTGAATTTGATTATTGTATAAATAGATTTTTTTGCCAAACTGCGGATTTATCTGCCTTAACACGACCACCTCCAGCTTACATACCCCAAGGTAAAGGTATGTTTAGGTCAGAATGACCATTTTGAAGTGGTAGTGGTAGGTTTCCTTTAAAGGGAACCTGTCACCGTTGTTTCAAAAAAATTAATCTAAGACAGGTTCCCATAGAGCCCTCAAGTCCTAAGGCCTCCCCTTTTTTTAACTAAGACCAGCGATGCTTACAAAAGCAGAAAATCAAGTTTTATTCTCTACATGGTAACTAGGCAGAGAACCCAGTGAGTGGGGTTGGCACAACGCCTCGGCCCGAGTCCTCGCCCTCCTCTCTGCATGTCAGCCAGCACACGCCTCCATCTGTCCTACGTCACGTGGCCCCCTGGTTTTAGTCTGGTACAATACAGCCCTGTTTTTGGCCTTTCTGGTGACATAATTTTGTATACTGTATGATGTTACTATTTAGATACTGCATGTTTCTGAGTATATATATATTTATAATTATTTTGCATATTGTTTGTATACATATAAATAATTTTCATTTTATAATTTTTTGGTAAACTTAGAATGACTTCATATGGAATATCAAATGGTTCCATTAAGAAGTCATGGAAGGCAGGAACTAAAGAAAAACAAGGCAAAAACTAGTTTTACTGCCAAAGCTGTAAACAAATTTTATTTTTAGAATTTTCACTGTACTTTTGCCCTGTGTAGTCTTAGCCCTTTTGCACACAAATGCATATTTTGGCTATGTTCAAGCTGTTTTTGCAGCTAACTCCTTCTCACTGAGCTCTATTGGGCACAAAAACAGCATGGTATATGTGCGTCCAATAGCGCCATGACTACGACAACTGCCTGTGCTGCAAATTATAGAGCAGGTTCTACAACTGCCCATCTGTGCTGCCCGGGCATCAGGGGTGTGAGCAGTGATCATCTGCCGATAACGGAAGGGTTTAAGGCCTGGAAGGATTAAGGTTGGGTTTGCATGCCATGGTTTTGTTGCAGTTATTGCAGCAATTTCCATAAATCCATTTTACGACTGTGGCATCTTACTGCAAAATACATAATAGTATGGAAAACCCAACTCAAGGCTTGTTTCATCCTTTTTTTGTCAATATAGAAAGCAAATATATAAAACAATCCTACACTAAGTTCATTTGAAATTGTGGGTAGAGACGAGCGGACCCAATCTTTAGGTTCAGGTACAGGGCTTGGGTGCTCCCCAGTTACATCGCTGAATTTGCGGCCAAGCAGCAAATCCGGCAAATTGATGCTCCTATCTATTGGCCATTGCTTTGATTGGCCAAGGGAGCCGCCCGATCTCTAATTGTGGGACAATTTTGAGGCAGATTTTCAAAGGGTTTCTCATGTAGAATAGTGATAGGTTATAATAGCCATATACTTCCTAAATATTCCATGTAAAATCCACTCCTGACAATACACTTGTCCGGAGCATAGTGTAACCAAATATAACAGACGTATAATCTTAGCAGATGATCTACTGTGGTACGGAAAATCCAACTGTTGCCTTAAGATGTAAATGCAACTTTTGTATCGATTTTGATAGCAACTTGTGAATGAAATCCCTACGTCACACATAATAAAATGAGTGCTACATGGAATACCTTTAAAATATCCAAAATTTACCTTCCTCTAAGATGAAAAAAAAAATAAAAATAAAGCAAAACCAAACTTACTTTCTCCCTCTTGTTGAGTTAAACGTCCCGCCATATTTCTTCCGGTTAAGGATGAGAGCAGCAATTTCGGGGACGTATCGGGCAAACATTGCCTGAGTGCGTGGAACGAGAAATAGGAAGAAAAAAACAAAGGACAAATAGCATGCAGAGAGGTTCGCCCTGCAGCAAGGACACCACGCCTTGGTCAATACTTACTTCCGTCCACTAACTGCACTATAAGAACCACCATATTTCTTTCGGTTTCCTATTAACTCTATGATTTCGGGGACGTAGCTGGCAAACATGGCCTAGGAAGGAAGACAGGAGACAGAAGAGAAGACTAAAAAGAAAGAAAGGACGTCTGTTGCAGAAAAGGACACGCTTGGCGTAGGGGGTGGAGTTGGGGGAGCAGCACCAGCTTCATAAACCAGGTTTGGATTGATTTACTTTATAAATAATAGAAATATAGGAATTTTTTTTTTTGCATGTGTACTACCTACACCAGATGAAAGGAATGAAACTACACCTACAGTTCTGACTTAGCGCAAGTGTAATTAAATAAATCCAGCTATCTAATTGGATTGTCAAACTGTGGAAGTACATAACCCATTGACCAGGTCTATGGTAACTTTCAGGGGCGTAACTTGAAGCTGATGGGCCCCAGTGCAAAGTCTGTGCCAGGCCCGACTATAATGTATGGTTTATAGTAATAGTCTTCCCATATGGGAAAGTGAGACCTTATGGCCCCAAAGCCTCTTGGGCCCGGTTGCAACCGTACCCTCTGCACCCCTTCAAGTTACGCCCCTGGTAACTTACATACATCTTTACGAGGGATAACAAAGAAAATGCACAAAGCGGATTATTGTCAAGCACTTCTGCGTTGTTACCTCTACTGGGGAATACTGGAGAGATCAAGTCGGAGAATATTACTGGGTCATTATAGCAATCTACTAAATATTTGGTGCTGTCAACTGAAAGGTGAAAATTTCTCACTATGTAAGAATACAGAAAATAAATGAAGTTAACATAAAAGGGAAATTTTAATTGTAAAGAGAAAACAAAACTATCCGGCTCACTTGTCTTCTTAAAATCCATAAACTTCTTTATTAAATGGACATCTTAGACCAGTGACGGCAAATCTTTCAGACACCGGGTGCCCAAACTACAACCAAATCCAATTATTTTTCGCAAATTGCAGATGCGACAATTTAAGCTTATTACTCCCTGCTCTGTCACAGGTTTAAATTGTATTGGCACCTGATGACACCAATACAGTAGAAAGAAGGAGAAGAAGTTTGGATCTTCATTGTAGCTTCCTTCTAGCGTCTGCAAGAGGCCTTGAGTCCTGTCTGGCGAACCCTGCCCTGGGGTGATGGCACAGGTGCCCATATAGAGGGGTCTGAGTGCCACCTCTGGCACACGCGCCATAGGTTTGCCACCACTGTCTTAGACATATACTTCATAGGTTAACGGCAACGCGTTTCTGGCACATGCATTCGCCCTTTCCACTATGAAGGGGCTTGCGAGCACCAGAAACACGTTGCCGTGATCCTATGAAGTGTATTTCCTTTGATAAAGAAGGTTATGAATATTAAGGAGACAAGTGAGTTGGATCGTTTTGTTTTCTCTTTACCATTTCCGTTGGACGTTTGGGGTGGGGTTCTTGCTCCCGGCATGGAATGAGGGAGAACTGGAAAGCCTTACAGCTATTTGTGAAATTATTATACCAAGTATCCATAGAAAACATCTCATGTAAAGCTGCATGGTGAGAGAACAGATACATAACCATTGGCTATATAATCATTATATGTAAAATTCTGCATAATAATATGTTTTTATTATATAATAACTTAGAAAGGGGCAAGAATTAAACCTTTTTCTATCCTTAGCCTCTATCTAGTACTAGAGCGTTCTGTCCCGGACGGGCTGAATATCTGTAAAAGACATTTTTGCCACCAGTTACAAAACAAGTTTTAATAATGAATGAATAGAACAGGTACATATAAGTAATATATCCTATTAAAAATTTATGTTCAGCCTCACACACACAATAGTCTAGGCAGAGGGTAGAGAGGCGGAAGAGGCTACCGTCATATAGTTAGTGATGAATTATTGAATTCCAGTCAGTGGTGTAACATCATCTTAAAGGGAACCTGTCATCAGGAGCCCTTTTTCTGTCTCCTACATGACCCTGTGCAAAATAGTGTACACACTGTCAAAATGTTATACTAGTAAAAAAAATATATAATAAGTTAGATGAAACTTTGTCCCATGGTAATGGCCATTGAGAAGTGTTCCCCCCCCCCCCCCCCTTGGAAAAACCACTCTGTCATGCATCGATTTGAAATTAAAAAAACCTCCCATGTCCCTTATATCTCCTCCCCCCCAGTTAAAATCAACACACAACGGAGCAGTTTCCTGGGGGTGGAGTGTAAACCGCTCCTCACTGGCCCCTCCCATGGGACTAGGGACACAGCTCTGCATACAGAAAGGTAAAGCTTTCATCTAACTTATCTTTTTTTCAGAAAAATCTAGTTTAACTATTTGTCAGTGTGTACACTATTCTTTATGGGAACATGGGGGAGCCAGGATTTTTTAACATTTTATTTTACTTAACAGTTTTACTATTTTCATTCCTAAAAATCTGGTGCAGTTCAGTTCAGCAAAGGGCTGATCAACCCTCCAATCCAACATGTCTACCAATTACTCAAATTCCCAACCCAAGCCCTGGTTGCTCAATCAAAGCATGGAGCTGATCTCCCTTTGCCGAGCGTGTTTGAAAGAGTAAAAATACTTGGGTCTACCAAATAATACCCAAATTGTAAGAAAAAAAAAAAAAAAAGGGGGAATGTCACAAAAATCCACAAAAAGGTATACAATACAAAAATAGAATCGTAATAAAAAGGATAAATGACCATCAGGTGTCTTTTCGGTGAATTGGTGTTCGAATTTTGCAAGACATTGCAAGATTAAATTCACTCGTTTCCAAACACAACACGCAGCAAATGGTATAGACTATCCTATGGTATAGAGTGTAGCAGGACAAAGGAAAACGTGCAGCAAATGGTATAGACCAGTGATGGCAAACCTTTTTGAGACCAAGTGCCCAAATTACAACAAAAACTCACGTATGTCTGGTGAACTCCATGTTGGGCAATGTGGCCTGGGTGCCCACAAAGAGAGCCCTGAGTGCCACCTCTGGCACCCGTGCCATAGGTTCTCCACCACTGGTATAGACTATCCTATGGTATAGAATGTAGCAGGACAAAGGAAAACGTGCAGCAAATCTGGCAAAGTGATGTCCCTACAAGGGAACAGTAAGACCTCTGTCTGCGGCTTGTATTAAGATATAGTGGGTGTGCATACAGAGACCGAAGGTGAAGGGAGGCACTATGGCAGGGGCGTAAGGGGGTGCAGAGTTTGTGATCGCACCCGGGCCCAAGAGGATTAGGGAGCCCTTATGGTGTGACTTTCCCATATGAGAAGACTATTACTATAAACCGTACATTATAGTCGGGGGGGCCGGCACAGACTTTGCCCTCTCTCTTTCAGCTTCTAGTTACTCCACTGCACTATGGTCTACCGGAGCGCTGGAGACAGCTGAATATTTATTCCCTGGAATGTTTTATTCCCTTGGGCCCATATTAAAAAAGGAATATTAATCCCATGATTACTTTCATCTGGACCGGCATATAACATTTTTTTCCAGGATGTATTGTCTGGCCTATAGGACTTCAGAGTTCAACCCAGAGCTGTAACAGAGGCCCCTTATCCAGCTCACTAGTGTGTGCTCTGTATTAGGTCGCATCCCCCAATAGGTGGCACTATAATAGTTAGCGCCTAACCTACAACAATCCTCTTGGTGGTTTTATTTACTACGGGTCGCGCTGCACTTTTGTTGGACTGTTCACCTTTTTCGGGGCTAAAACAGCTTTCACAGGTACATAATAAGTGTGTGCTTGGGATTGTGGTGCCTGTGACTTTTTTGGGGCACAGGTATGCAACACAAATTAGGGGGCGTGCTGCCGGACTGTCTGACTGATTGGGACCGAGCGCCATATTTAATTTAATTGTGTCGCAAGCCCAAGCACTTAGATGCAAAAGTTTTTGAACTCTGTCGGCCTTGAGCGGGGAAGAGACACATGCAGGATATCGGGTGCACGATCTTAGTGACTCCCCGCACAGCGCATTATACACGGACAATGCACTTACATGCACCAGGAAGAAGAAGGTGAACTCCAGGGACCTGAGCGGGGAAGCGACACATGCAGGATATCAGGCGCACGATCTTAGTGACTCCCCGCACAGCACATTATACACGGACAATGCACTTACATGCACCAGGAAGAAGAAGGTGAACTCCGGGGACCTGAGCGGGGAAGCGACACATGCAGGATATCGGACACACGATCTTAGTGACTCCCCGCACAGCGCATTATACACGGACAATGCACTTACATGCACCAGAAAGAAGAAGGTGAACTCCGGGACCTGAGCGAGGAAGCGAAACATGAAGGATATCGGGTGCAGGATCTTAGTGAATCACGGCAGATGTGCATGATCGTCGGACAATGCACTTTCGGAGATCGCGCAGGCCGGGTAGGTAAATGTGTCCCACTGTGTGTAAGTCCCTGGATTTAACTTTGATGTCATCACTTGGACTGTCACCGTGACTCACGAACACCGCACAGGATTCCCAAAACTTCCTTGGCTCCTGTTCCTCGAGTTTTCAGTATTTTTGGCTCCTTTGACTGTTTGTGATGTTCTCATTATCATATTCCATTAATATTTCTCCTTGGTCAGCAGACTGCCGCTCTCACCCGCTTCTCTGATATTATTGTTTCCATGATAAAATAGCAGTCATTATAATTAACAAATAATTAATTTTCTTGCTTCTGGCGGAAGTAATTGATTTCTGCCCGATTTGTAGAATATTCCGGCTCACACATCACTTAGCAGCTGATTAAAATATCCATTTCTAATCTGCATCTCTCTTTCTTAATCACTTGCCTCTTTGAAGATAATGCGAGTACCTGAACTTGTTTTCATGTTGGTTTTTTTTGTGTTTTGGCTGAGAAATTCTACGAATATATATTAATTAGATAAATATCAACAACCAGAAGCTAAGAAAGTTCTGAGAGGGAAAGAAAGAAGTTATAGTTTTCATTTTTCATGATTAATCAGAAAATAATAAACTGTAATCACTATAACTTTATGATTTATAGCTAAAAAGAATCAAAAAACAATTTGTCACCAGCTTATAAGTCCTGAGTAAGTCCCATAATAATATTGGGGGCTACCAGGCCATGGTGGGTGTCCGTGAGCCACAGACTAGGGACACCTTGCTGTGGACAGAGATCAATGGGTCAGAAGAAAAGAGGATTCATGGCTACTAAAGCCTCTGCCTACCAGTATCCGAAGGACAGAGGATAACATTGAGATAGTGTAGACATCATATATGGAGTGCGTAGGCTCTTCTGCAGGGAAGTGTATCCCCTGTATATTATAGCAGTATAGCTGAGGCAGTGTATCCCCTGTAGCAGTGTGAGGACAGGGCACAGCAGTGTGAGGACAGAGCACAGCAGTGTGAGGACAGAGCACAGCAGTGTGAGGACAGAGCACAGCAGTGTGAGGACAGAGCACAGCAGCGTGAGGACAGATCATAGCAGTGTGAGGACAGGGCACAGCAGTGTGAGGACAGGGCACAGCAGTGTGAGGACAGAGCACAGCAGTGTGAGGACACGCCCCCAGTGCACTTGGAAAAGCTACAATCCTGGAATATAAATTAGAATGTCATCTGCAGGGGATCAGCAAACAGTTTCCATCTCAGTTTCATTCACTTCAACGGAGCTGCTGTGCAATACCAGACACCACCTATGGGCAGGAGTGGCGCTGTTTCTGTATGAGGGAAGATTTATTAATCAGGCGCAGTCCCTTTAAGTGACCGGCCGAGCTCTGCTACATCACTGTGTGCGATGCTCAGACAATCAATAGACGGGAGGATCCTGCATTATATCTCCTGTGTTTACATATCACTCCCATTGATTATTCCGTATATCTCTGCGGATCCATCCCCTCGGAGGAGCCGCCACGTCCCTCCGCTCCTAAACCGACAGCATTGCTAAGCAACAAGGCTCGCACTTACTACATCCGCTCATTACCACTCAATGGCTGATAGTAGAGGACGGAGGAGCAAGATTTCTAATTTTCTGTTCAAATATTTCACCATTGTTCATCTCTGCTTGCTGTCAGTGAAGGGAACTCTCCTGGTTCCATTCAGAGGCTGTCACCCTGTGCATAGCTCGGCTGACACCGTCCTGACTCGTCTGTACCATGTTCTATAATGTAATTCCAGTGCTGCACAATGGGGCTCATTCACTAAGTGTTGCGGATTGCACTTTTGTCGGACTTTGCACCGTTTTCGGGATTTGCATGGCTTTAACAGGTATTTAACAGGGGTCTGCGCTGGGATTGTGTCGCACGCGATCGGAATCTGCGCTGCTTTCATGCGACAGAAATCGGGGGAGGTCATCAGACAATACGACTGATTCGGAATAAGCGCAGGATTTAACTTTCAAATTGTGTCGCAAGACAATGCACTTACCTGCACCAGGATGAAGAAGGTGAACTCCGTGGACCTGAGCAGGGAAGCAACACATGCAGGATATCGGGCGCACGATCTTACTAACTCCCCGCACAGCGCATTATACACGGACAATGCACTTACATGCACCAGAAAGAAGAAGGTGAACTCCGGGGACCTGAGCGGGGAAGCAACACATGCAGGATATCGGGCGCATGATCTTAGTGATTCCCGAACACAGCGCACCTAATACAGGACAATGCACTATATGTACCAGGAAGAAGAAGGTGAACCCCAGGGACCTGAGCGGGGAAGCGACACATGCAGGATATCAGGTGCACGATCTTGGTGACTCCCCGCCACAGCGCATTATACACGCACAATGCACTACATGCCAGGAAGAAGAAGGTGAACTCCGAGGCCTGGCGGGGAGGAACGACACATGCGGATATCGGCACAGGATCTTAGTGACTCCCCGCACAGGCATTATACACGGGACAATGCACTTACATGCACCAGAGAAGAAGAAGGTGAACTCCTGGGGAACCTGAGGGGAGCGAAACATGCAGGGTATCGGGCGCAGGATCTAGTGACTCCCACGCACAGCGCATTATACACGGACAATGCACTTACATGCACCGGAGAAGAAGGTGAACTCCGGGACCTGAGCGGGAAGCGACACATCAGGATTCGGGCCGCACGATCTTAGTGACTCCCCGCACAGCGATCTATTACACTGGACAATGCACTTACTGCACCACGGAGGAAGAAGGGTGAACTCCGGGGACCGAGCGAGGGAACGACACAATGCAGATATCGGGGCACGATCTTAGTGACTCCCGCACAGCGATTATACAACGGGACATGCACTACATGCACCAAATAAGAAGGTGAACTCCGGGGACCTGAGCGGGGAAGCGAACACGCAGGATATCGCGCATTAGGATCTTAGTGACTCCCCGCCACAGCGCATTATACACGGACAATGCACTTACTGCACCAGGAAGAAGAAGGTGAACTCCGGGGACCGAGGGGGAACGACACAGCAGGATATGGGCGCTGATCTTAGTGACTCCCCGCACAGACGCATTATACACGGACAATAACTATATTCACCAGAAAGAAGAAGGAGGGAACTCGGGGACCTGAGCGGGGCCTTTTTGTGGATCCCCCTGGCACTTCTGCTCCCGTACTACGCCGGCGAAATTGCGACTACATGCAGATTCGGTTGCGCACGATCTTGATGACTCCCCGCACAAGCGATTATTACACGGACAATACACTTATATTTTGCACCAAGAAAGAGGTGACTACGGGGACCTGAGCGGGGACACGACACAGCAGGATATCGGACGCTATGTATTATCTGACTGTCCGACCTCCCACGCAATACGCTGCACTTCTTATGACCAGAAAAAGGTCGGGGGCCGAGCGGGAGGCAAGCTTGACATGTAAGGTATGCGCACGATCTTAGATCGCGGAGTGCATTATACAGACACACTCAGCCCCGGAGAAAGGTCCTCCTGGGCTGCCTGAGCGGGGGAATTTAGCGGACACATGCAGGATATCGGGCGCAATGAGCTTCATGAATGCATGGCAGGGTTTTTTTTTCCTGCATTATACCAACGACCAAGGCAATTACCTATGCACAGGAAGAATGAAGGTGAACCATGGGGACTGAGCGGGGAAGCGACACATGCAGGATATCGGGCGCACGATCTTCATGAATCGCGGCACGGTGCATTATACACGGACAATGCCCTTTCTGTGAACTCCAGTGACCAGGTAAGTAAATGAGCCCCATTTACTCCCTAGAGTTTCCTTTGATGGCAAAAACTTGAGCTTTGGTTTATCTAAGGGCGTGTTCCCATACACCGGCTGTGTCCCAACAGGAGTTTTATGACCAACGAGTTTACCTGCGACACTTCTATTCCAAGGGGGAAGAAACTAATAATATGCACCAATATATGTGAATCGTGCATATATCTGTATGTGTCACTGATTCTCCATCTATTATATTACATTAGTGATAAAGTGCAGAAAAATTGTATGTTGTAGTAGGCCTCACACATATCCACAAACAAGAATTGATGCTTATCACTTACTCAACACTGTCATATATCATACAGTAGGTCAGGCACTTATAGAAGGGCACTCTCGGCAAGCAATAGCACACTTTCCCATATACAGTAACATGCAGCCAAATGTGGATAAAATAAATCTCTTTTTATTTGAAATATTAACTACCGTATTTTTTAGACTATAAGGCGCACCAGATTATAAGGCGCACCATCAATAAATGCCTGCTAGAACGTCTAGGTTCATATATAAGGCGCACCTGATTATAAGGATGAATGACCAGCAGGTGGCAGACCTGTGCACAGTACAAGGCAGCTGTTGTCTAAGTACGGATCATATATAAGGCGCACTGGACTATAAGGCGCACCTGATTATAAGGATGAATGACCAGTAGGTGGCAGACCTGTGCACAGTACAAGGCAGCTGTTGTCTGTAAGTACGGATCATATATAAGGCGCACTGGACTATAAGGCGCACCTGATTATGAGGATGAATGACCAGCAGGTGGCAGACCTGTGCACAGCTCAAGGTAACTGTTGTCACAGTACTGTTGTAAGTACAGTTCATATCTAAGGCGCACTGGATTATAAGGCTCACCTTTGATCTCTGAGAAAATCAAAGGATTGTTTGTGTCCCTTAAAGTCCAAAAAATACGGTAACACCGATGTATATATACCTTTAAGAAAGCAGCTTAAAGTGACTATGTCAGCTCCCGGGTCAAATATCAGATAAACATATGGCTTTACTGATGAAGTGCCTTGCATCATAGTCATGTATTCCTTGAGAAAATATTCTGTAGAAATGCAGGGAAATTTTTATTGTTATTTGTATACAAGTTAGCATTACGGTGCACCGTGGGCATTGCCAAGAGGACAACTGCGCCCTCTCTCTTTTCAGGAATACAAGGCACTATAAATCACGCCTGAATGGGAGGCTATGGGCAAGGAATGGGTGTACCTCATGGCCACGCCCATGGTGCACAGGAATGTATATTTGCATAGAAATAAAAATGCTGAATTCTCTGTAATCAGGCTACATATTGTCTGATAAAATGCCTAAATTGCAGGACACTTATCCAAAAATATTATTTCTTAGTTTATGCGAGACCAGAGTCTGCGAGACCAGAGAGCTGAGACCAGGGAGCTGAGACCAGGGAGCTGAGACCAGGGAGCTGAGACCAGGGAGCTGACAGATTCTCTTTAAATGTACGAATGAATCAAAAGTTACCACTCGCAGTTTTATAGATAAAGAAACAAAATTAGGTCTCATTCACACGGCCGTCTGCGGGGATGTATATGCGGCAGCAAATTTGCGGGCACATATACGTCCCCATAGACAGCAATGGCGGCCCAGCGGCGGTAAGGTGCCGCACATGTGTGGCACCATAGAGCATGCTCTATCTTTCCCCGTGTGTGCGCCCATGTGCGCTGTTTTCTATGGAGGGGGGAGGAGTCACCTCCTCTTCCTCTCCAGGGCACAGCGGCTAGATGGGCATCCGACTGTATCAATCTACTCTTAGATGGAGAGTAAAAATTCTTGGCAATGAATTGCAGGTAGCTCGCACTCATAAATGTACCAATTCACAGGAAAATTCACCTTTGGTTACATCACATATATAGAAATGTTAAAAAAAAAATACATTTAAGGAGACAAGGCATAAATAATGCCAAACTAAACCGATGGTTGTCTATAAAAAAAAACAAAAATATGCAGTCAGGTCATAAATATCATAAACACAGATCTATAACAAAAAAAAAATTAAAAAGAAAAAAAAAACTGCAAAAAGTCCCAATTTTCATTGGGGACGTCCCTTAAATGTTTGGATCTAGGAAGTGGTGGGGAGACATATAAAACAAAACTAAAACAGACAAAAAGTTTGCGGAAAAAAAAGGTGATGCTACTTTGAAGGGTCACACACTGGGGAGAGTGGGGTCATAAGGGAAGTTCAGTCTATTTTCCAAATAATACACATAAATACAGAGCCATGTTTTGTCCAACAAACATTTATGGCTTAACATACTGGGGTCAAAGGTGGTCGCTGAAAATACATCTCCTATGGGAAGCCGAATCACGGGGATCGGGATGTGGCTATAATATCTGCCGGCAGGGGCCAAACAAAAATCTAGTGATACCCACTGAAAATGCTTGAATGCAATTCCCAAGAACACTTAACAGATCCATCCCTAATATAGGTGCAAACACACTGGATGTGGGAATGTACAATTACCCCCCCTATAACCTAGATAGCGAGGGTGGAATCATGAAACGTAAGACCACAACCAAAGCCGACTCTTAGAAAATAGTAGACCCCAGACCGAATTTATCAGAATCCGCCATTAAAAAGTGTTTTCTGTCTACTACTAGAGACCAACACCCGACTTACAGACGACCACTAGTTACAAACGGCCCTCTGGATGTTGGAAAGTTACTGTACTTAAAGGAAACCAACCACTTGAAGTGTTGGGTATAAGAAGGAACTACCGAGCACCAGCTCAGGGTGAGCTCAGGGTGCGCTGGTGCCGGAGCTTATTTTTGTTTGTGTTTTAAACCGCTGTATTGCGGTTTAAAACACTTTTTAAACTTCATAGCCGAAGCTGCTTCGGCGCAGGGAGGTATGTGCTCGTCACTTACCATGCGCGCGGCTCTCCTTCACTTCCTATGTGGTCGCGCGCATGGTAAGCAGCTTCGGCCATGAAGTTTAAAAAGTGTTTTAAACCGCGATACAGCAGTTTAAAACACTAACAAAAATAAGCTCCGGCACCAGCGCACCCTGAGCTCACCCTGAGCTGGTGCTCGGTAGTTCCTTCTTATACCTGACACTTCAAGTGGTAGGTTTCCTTTAAAGGGTTATTCTCGTCTGGGCAGTCACATTCAGTTCCATTAATCTGCCAAATATAAACATTTCTTCAATTAGATGTTATTAAAAAAAATGTTCCAATGTGAAGATAATTTCTCATAAATGTAGTCATTTGGTCCCTTAAAAACAAGATATCTGTCCTTGGATACGACCACCTCTGCTGGAGGGATTGCACAAAGAAACAAAAGATTTTTGTATATGAAAGGTCCGGGAGTTACTGCAGGTCCCGCAGCCGTCCTGTGGTAATGATCACTGAATCCAGGAGGTCAGGCAGGACTCAATAGCGCATGTCTGGCCACTGCTGCCAGAGTGTGAGGTGGTCGTATCCAAGGAAGCCATCTCGGCTATGAAGTTTAAAAAGTGTTTTAAACCGCAATACAGCGGTTTAAAACACAAACAAAAATAAGCTCCGGCACCAGCGCACCCTGAGCTCACCCTGAGCTGGTGCTCGGTAGTTCCTTCTTATACCTGCCACTTCAAGTGGTAGGTTTCCTTTAAAGGGTTATTCCCGTCTGGGCAGTCACATTCACTTCCATTAATCTGCCAATTATAAACATTTCTTCAATTAGATGTTATTAAAAAAAATGTTCCAATGTGAAGATAATTTCTCATAAATGTAGTCATTTGGTCCCTTAAAAACAAGATATCTGTCCTTGGATACGACCACCTCTGCTGGAGGGATTGCACAAAGAAACAAAATGTTTTTGTATGTGAAAGGTCCGGGAGTTACTGCAGGTCCCACATCCGTCCTGTGGTAATGATCGCTGAATCCAGGAGGTCAGGCAGGACTCAATAGCGCATGTCTGGCCACCGCTGCCAAAATGTGAGGTGGTCGTATCCGAGGAAGCCATCTCATTTCTAAGGGACAAAATGGCTACATTTATGAGAAATTATCTTCACACAGGAACAATTTTTTTAATAACATCCAATTGAAGAAATGTTTACATAAGGCAAATGAATTACATTAAATGTGAATGCCCAGATGGGAAAACCCCTTTGAGTCCCAAGTTGCCGCGATCATCTGTAATAGTTATCAAAGGTGTCTACAAAAGGTGCCTACAGAATCTATCTTGTACTGTTTGTAATGACTCAACAACAGGTCTCATTGAAAAAAGAATGGCAGCTGCCTCTATATTCTTCCGGATACAACCGTAGTAAAAATCAGATTCTACTCAACTACTAATGACCTACTAATGCCTTACTAATGACTACTAATGACTCAAATATTAATGACCTGTCCTGTGGGTAGAACAGCAATAGTTTTAACTAGGGGTGGACCCCTTAAATCTAAATGTAGACCTTGGGTCAGAGTAATACCCCCCCCCCCCAACCATTAGACTCAGCAAGTCAATAAACAAACCTCTTCTTCACCCAGGAACCGGACTCTCAGATTCTCCCAGATGGACTTTTACATCCCAACTTCTAGTGGTGTCCACCATTGGGGCCATATTTAGGGTCGTTAATTAGGGATATATGCAAATAGAACATCTCATGCCACACCAGGACTATATCTACGATAATCATATGTTCTGCAGGACCAGTTTAATGTGATTTGGGAATGGATTAAAGCAATTTTTGGGACCAAATACCGTTAGAACTATTTATCGTCCAACTCTTTTCCTTTTATGGCAATATTGTTGCTGATATTTGTATTATTAGGGGACCATCACCACGCCCCATTATTACACATTATACACTAAGGAATTATTGGATCAGACATCTGACTGACTGTATCATAAAGTCATCTCAGCCGTTAGTCAGGACAGGAAGGGATAGGACGGCTTCAGCCCGACGACACTTTGACCCAGAGTTATTTCATATTGTTTGTTGGAATAATAAGGGACCATGGGGGGTGACCAAAAAGGGTAATAAGCAAAGAGGGAGTAGTCTGAAACCTCAAAAAAATATCTCCACAGGAACCGGTACATTCAATGTAATGTTTAACTTTTTATGTATTTTAGATACAATAATTGTACAATGATCACTATTTTATAGCTCCATAAACAAATAAAAACAAATCATCTCTTATCACAGTAGAAAGCTGGTGCCCTATAACTATAAAGGGCACCCACAAGCAATCTACCTGTCCCAACACTACTGTATTAAAGGGAACCTGTCACCAGGGACCTCATTTTCACTAAAGACAGGTAGCAGAAGCCCATGACACCTGCAGTGCACATCTGCCTCTCTGCCTTTTATAAGCATTTGCATTACAATATAATTGTGATATAACTTACTCTTGCATCCTGACAAAATCCTGGGGTAGTCCCAGGGGCTGGACTTTGGTTTGGATGCATTTAAAAAAACAACATGTGTCTTATCTGTGTTACTCACTCCTCAGAGCTTAGCCCCCACCTTTGTGCTCCTGTATATCTCCACCTCCTGCTCCTTCACAGAGGTCACAGCCTGGTGAGATGACATCAGTGGGGGAAGGACAGAGCTGTACAGGAGCACAAACATGGAGACAGCCAGCAGCTCAGACAAGTCACATGCATCCAAACCAAAGCTCAACCCCTGTTACTACTCCAGGATTTTGTCAGGGTGCAAGAGTAAGTTATAACACACAATTATATTGTAATGCAAATGCTTAGAAAAGGCAGAGAGGCAGATGTGCACTGCAGGTGTCATGGGCTTTTACAATCTGTCTTCAGTGAAAATGAGGTCCCTGGTGACAGGTTCCCTTTAAATACCATTGTAGTGAGCATCATTGTGACCCATAAAGTAGCAATGTCTTGTCCCATTTCAGAATCTAGGTTACATGTGATGCTCAGTACAAATCAAAACTCATATATCAACACACAGCTATAGATCTATTGAATACTTATATATTTTCTATTAAAGCATGAAAACCTGCAGAGTTATGGTCCTCATCTAATGGGAGGTCACTTCAAACGGGAAGAAACATAGGATGTATGGTTATACAACAAAGTGTCGAGAGGTATCAATAGAGGTGGTTTACATCTGTATAAATTATTTGGTGAATCAATACAATCTCCCGACTATTGCTAGGGCCCTGGAGGGAGAGAGATATTCCTAGTCCTGCTTATCCTCAAAAATGGGGGATGGTATTCCCTGTTTGTAGAGCTGAGAAGTAGGAAATGATCTTGTCTTGCTCAGCTGCCTCTCAGTTATCTCATCAGCCAGCTACAATTTTGGGCTGGACTTCTCTGCCAGTGATTTTGGTTGCTTTTCCACTCTTCAATACCTATTGTTTGATGTGGACTATTGTTGTAGGACCTAGAATTATGTTTCCTGACCACATTTTGCTAAGATCCTTTTGGTCTAAGATATCAGAGTTAGATTTTGGAGACAAGAGGATGATCCAGGTATTTAAACGGATTGTCAGATCTGTAGTCAGGACCCTTTAAATATGGAATCTACTTACCTTTCTGTTCTCAGATATGTGTTATTTGTATATACTTGGTTAAGCTATGGGAGCTGTGCAAAAAAGCGATGGGAGCTTTGAGGATAAGAAACCAGTATGCAAACGTGCATTGAATGGTTTAGTGTATAAGTATTATAAGGCATAAGTATTCAGACCATTTGCAATGACAGTCATATTTAACTCAGATGTTGTCCATTTCCTTCTGATCCTCCTTGAGATGGTTCTACTCTTTCATTGGAGTCCAGCTGTGTTTCAAAAAAGGCCTGTCTATATATACAAGTCCTTGCAGCACACGCTGCATGTCAGAGCACATGAGAAAAATTAGGTCTAAGGAACTGCCCAAGGAGCTCAGAGACAGAATTGTGGCAAGGCACAGATCTGGCCAAGGTTACATAATAATTTCTGCAGCACTAAAGGTTCCTAAGAGCACAGTGGCCTCCGTAACCCTTAAATGGAAGATGTTTTGGACAACCAGAACTCTTCCTTGACCTGACCACCCAGTCAAACTAAGCAATTGTGGGGCCTTGGTGAGAGAGGTAAAGATGAACGTCAAGATCATTGTGACTGAGCTCCACAGATACAGTAGGAAGATGGGAGGAAGTTCCAAAAAGTCAACTATCACTACAGCGCTCCACCAGCCGGGGCTTTATGGCACATTGCGCCGTCAGAAGCTCTCCCTAGTGCAAGACATATGAAATCCTGCATACAAAGTGCATAAATACACACAAAGGATTTCTGGACTATGGGAAATAATTTTCTCTTCTCTGATGAGCGGAAGATTGAACTTTTTGTTGTAATATCTAAGCTGTACATGTGGAGTACACCAGGCACTGCTCATCACCTGCCAAATACAATCCCAACAGTGACACATGGTGGTGGCAGCATCAGGCTATAAGGGGTGTTATTCAGCTGCAGGGACAAGATGACTGACGGAATATGAAGAAAAGATAAATGCGGCCAAGTACAGAGATATCCTGGATGAAAACCCTTCCCCAGATCTCACACTGGACGTCAGACTGGCCCAAATATTCACCTTCCAACAAGACAATGACCCTAAGCACAAGCTAAAATAACACAGCAGAGGCTTCAGAACATCTCTGCGACCATTCCTGACCGGCCCAGCCAGAGCCCGGACCTAAACCCAATGGAGCATCTCTGGAGAGACTGGAAAATGTCTCCACCAACGTTCTCCATCCAACCTGAGGGAACCGGAGAGGATCTGCAAAGAGGAAAGGCAGAGGATCCAGGTGTGAAAAACCTGCATAATTCCCTAGAAGACTCATGGCTGCACCAGCTCCAAAGGAGCACCTACTGAATACTGAGCAAAGGGTCTGAATACTTATGACCATGTGATATTTCAGTTCAGTTGTTTAATAAATTAGCAAAAATATCTCCATTTCCGTTTTTGTCTGTCAGGATGGGGGCATAGATTACATCAATGAGATCTTACCAACTGGCTGCAATGAAACAAAGAGTGAAAAAATGTAAAGAAGTCTCAATACTTTCCGCACCCACAGACAAGGCAAGTGTGAGATCCGCTGAAGAGACACCGCGTCTGCTGGTCCTTCTACCCTCCATACTGAATGCTAGCGGTCCTCCCCGAGTTTCAGCGCGTCGCCACGCTGGCTCCTCCCCCAGTCCGCAGCGAGTTAACCCTGCTGCACACGCTTTAGGGAAATTAAAGCTGTCTATCTTCTGAATCAGCCTGGGCTCCTGCTCCTATGGGGTTCTGGGGGCGGATCTCAGGCTGCATAAATTGGATCAGGACCTTCCACCTGGGCCGGTGTTTGTCCTTCTGGAACTTACAGCCGCTGGATTCCTGGTCTCCTGTAGCATTGTTTGCTTCTCCCCAGTATTGTATTCACCAGTTAGGTTACTCTTCCTTGTCTAGTGGTTTGACCTTGACGTACCCTCTGGTGTGACCCGGCGGTTCTGGTGTGACCCAGTGGTTCTGGTGTGACCCAGTGGTTCTGGTGTGACCCGGCGGTTCTGGTGTGACCCGGCGGTTCTGGTGTGACCTGGCGGTTCAGGTGTGACCCAGTGGTTCTGGTGTGACCCGGCGGTTCTGCTCACTCTTCTGTGTTCAGCGTCTGTACTTCTTTAGTTCTCTTTCCTCATGTCTGCTTTGGTTTCTTATGCTGTCTTGAACCCCGCTTGTTTCATCCTTGTTCGTCCTGTTTTTTCCCTCTGTCTGAATACTGTCCTAACGCCCACACTGCAGTTTTCTGTCCGTATCACCTGACAGCGGCTGACAGACCTATTTGGGTTCGTCTCACCTCCCGGGGCCTTACAGGGTAGTTAGGAGGTTCCTGCGGCAGAGGCTCCCGACCTCCCAGGGGGTTTCTGCCTTGGTAGGGTCTAGTTGGTAGAACAGCGCAGGGTTAGTTCGCCCTCTTGCTCCGTTCTGTCAGACTGTGTGGTAGTTTTGTGTACAGAATTCCAGACGTGAGTTTTCCTAACAGCAAGTAATTGAAAAGTTGTACTGTATAAATCCATCCTCTGTCTATATAAATTGCTAAATGAGAAGCCTATCCTGTTCCCAGCTGCACACGACCAATATTCTTGTGCTTTCTAACTTCATTTACATAAATCCAAACAAATCTTTAGGCATTACAATAAGCTATAAAACTGATTTGTAAGATGAGATCCAATGACTCTGCAGGTCTTGATGCAGCGAGAAATCATAAAAATTAAACTTTGTTTACCAAACCGCCGAGAATGAAGAAGACCATGAAGAGTCGGCCAAGGGTGGTTTTTGCATAAACATCTCCGTATCCCACAGTAGACATGGTCACCATTAGTAGGTAAACACATTCCCAATATGAGATGCTCTGTGAGTTCCGAAAATCATCCCAAGGGTCTCCTGAATTCTCCACCTACACAGAAAAACAGGAGGTTATCCAAACAAAATCTGCAAAAAAATGGAGAAGCAGAAACCCACGCGACATGCCAATCAATTATTGCAAGGAACTAAGTTACGTATTGATATTTAAAGATATGAGAAGTTATACATTGTGTGCACAATTTATATTATTATTTATAAATATGTGATTATGATTGTTACATGTTACATATTTTTATATATATTAATACAATTCTGTGCTTCTTATTATACTCTAGGTATATATGAATTCTAATAACACTTTTGATCTTTTTCATTGCCTTGCTATTATTATATACTCATTGGCATGTTTTCTTCACCTAAAATTGGGTTTAGGACAGCGCATGTTTTCTGCTTTTAAAGGGGTTTTCCCATCTGGAAATTCACACTTATTTTAATTCATTTTTAATATGTGAACATTTCTTCAATTGGAGTTATTAAAAACAATGTTCCTGTGTGAAGATAATTTCTCATAAATGTTGCCATGGCTTCCTTGGACACGACCACCTCACATTTTGGAAGCGGTGGCCGGACATGCGCTATTGAGTCCTGCCCAAACTCCTGGGTTCAGCGATCATTACCACAGGACGGCTGTGGGACCTGCAGTAACTCCCGAACATTTCATATACAAAAACCCTTTGTTTCTTTGTGCAATCCCTCCAGCAGAGGTGGTCGTATCCAAGGACACATCCAAGGTCGTATCCAAGGGACCGTATGACTACATTTATGAGAAAGTATCTTCACACAGGTAAAAAGAAAATTCATAATATTTAATTGAAGAAATGTTTATATACGGCAGATTAATGAGACTGAATGTGACTGCCCAGACGAGAAAACCCCTTTAAGGTTCAGTCCTTTTTTCATCTGACCAGTGTCTCTTCCCGTAGTAATTTTCTAAGTGATTTTGAAATGGTTTTTCTCATTGTAGTTTATGTTCGTAGTATAATTTCCCTGATCACAGAGGTTTTTTTTTGGGGGGGGGGGGAATTCACCAATTTAGAAAAAACTTTATAAAAAAGTACAATTTTCACAGTTTTAAATTTTCTACCATTTAGACAAAATGTCAAACCACAATTTTCTTTATACTCATTTTTGTTCTTTTGCCATTTGTCTTCTTTATATTTCCATATTTTTTTTTACATTTGGTTATTTTTTTTACAGATATTTGAAGGTTTATAGTTTTAGTAGCAAGTTCTCATATTTTCATGAGATTTGGTGACTAATTTAGTTTGGAAGTGCCCTATAAAGTCTCATGTACTATAACTCCCCCAAGTAACACCATTGTATCAACTGAACTTTTCAAACTATATAAATCAACTTTTGGGAAGTCTCCCTCCGCTACATTCCTCTATGGCTCCGCCTCCCTGCAAACCCTTGCGGACCGAGCAAGCGATTTGAGCGCTTACGGTGTCTGCATCAGATTGCGGACATGCGCAGATAGGAGTGGAGAAGCATTGACGGTCTCCATTCTATCTGCGCATGCGTCGGGTTCAGCACAGGGTTGGTAGTCAGTGAGGCGACTGCAGGTACGCAAACTCCGGTGGGAGATGTGCAGCCGCCGCAACCCTGTGCTACACAAATTAAATGAACAGGTCTGCAAGAATATGCAGGGAGGCGGAGCAAGAAGTAATGTAGCGGAGGGAGGTGGGAGGGGTTTTTAAATTCAAAATTCGAGGAGGAGGAGCTGTTTTTGGAGGGGCACTTACTTTGAGAAACAATGACCACGCCCAGGGGGCGACTAGGCAGGGAGCCAGGTAAAGTTATTGTTTGAAAGAAACAATCCAGAAATCTGATGAAAACTGGTTTCGGAGATGCTTGGTATTGACTGTGGGCACGTGGGGGGCACGTGGGGGGCACGTGGGGGAACATAAAAACTGTTCTGGTGACAGGTTCCCTTTAACCATTACAATAATGTGATAACACTAAATATATGAGTTCAAATCAGGTTTTTTTAAGAATTTAAAGAAAAAAAAACTAAGAGTAAAGAAACGACTTACCAAATGAATGAAGCCGGCAGCTGTCAGCCACGTACTGATAAAAATGGAGCAGAGGTTCACCAGCTTAATGGAATTACTGAAAAATAGGGAAAAAAATACAACAGATATGAAACATTTGAAAATATTCCAAATTAAACTAATATATTCTGTGCAATAGACAATTTGATTTAGGATTTGTAAAATGCATCTATATAATAATAATAATAATAATAATAACAATAAACGCCATCAAATTATCGCTTTACAAATCATAGGAACAGATACAAATATAATATTACATTACAGAGAACAGTCTATGAGGATGAGGGGGTGACACAAGAGCTTACAGTCTATGAGGATGAGGAGGACACAAGAGCTTACAGTCTATGAGGATGAGGGGGTGAACCAAGAGCGTACAGTCTATGAGATGAGGGGGTGACACAGAGCTACAGTCTATGAGGATGAGGGGGGGACACAGAGCTTACAGTCTATGAGGATGAGGGGTGACACAGGAGCTTACAGCTATGAGGATGAGGGTGACAAAGAGCTTACAGTCTATGAGGATGAGGGGTGACACAGAGCTTTACAGTCTATGAGGATGAGGGGGGTGCAAAGGCTTACGTCTATGAGGATGAGGGGGTGACACAAGAGTTACAGTATATGAGGATGAGGGGTGACACAAGACTTACAGTCTATGAGGATTGAGGGGGGTGACACAGAGCTTACAGTCTATGAGGATGAGAGGTGTGACACAAGAGCTTACAGTATGAGGATGAGGGGGGGACACAAGAGCTTACAGTCTATGAGGACGAGGGGGTGACAGGTGACACAAGAGCTTACAGTCTAGAGGATGGGGGGTGACACATAAGCTTACAGTCTATGAGGATGAGGGAGTGACACAAGAGCTTACAGTCTATGAGGATGAGGGGTGACACAAAGGCTTACAGTCTATGAGGACAGGGGGTGACACAAGAGCTTACAGTCTATAGGATGGGGGGGTGACACAAGAGCTTACAGTCTATGAGGATGAGGAGGTGACACAAGAGCTTTACAGTCTATGAGATGAGGGGGGACACAAGACTTACAGTCTATGAGGATGAGGGGTGACACAAGAGATTACAGTCTATGAGGAGGGTGAGGGGTGACACAAGAGTTACAGTCTATGAGGATGAGGGGGTGACACAAGAGCTTACAGTCTATGAGGATGAGGGGTGACACAAGAGCTTACAGTCTATGAGGATGAGGGGTGACACAAGAGATTACGTCCTATGAGGATGAGGGGGTGACACAAGAGCTACAGTCTATGAGGATGAGTATGGAACAAGAGCTTACAGTCTATGAGGATGAGGAGTGACACAAGAGCTTACAGTCTATGAGGATGAGGGGTGACACAAGAGCTTACAGTCTATGAGGATAGGGTGGACACAAGAGCTTACAGTCTATGAGGATAGGGGGTGACACAAAGCGTACAGTCTATGAGGATAGGGAGGTGACACAAGAGCTTACAGTCTCATGGAGGATAGGGGGGACACAAGAGCTTTACGTCTATGAGGACGAGGGGGACACAAGAGCTTACAGTCTATGAGGATGGGGGGGTGACACATCAAGCTTACAGTCTATGGGATGATGGGAGTGACACAGAGCTTACAGTTATGAGGATGAGGGGTGACACACGAGCTTACAGTCTATGAGGACGAGGGGGGGGACACAGAAGGCTTCAGTCTATGATGATGGGGGGGTGACACAAGAGCTTACAGTCTATGAGGATGGGCGGGGGGGGGACACAAGAGCTTACAGTCTATGAGGATGGGGGGGGTGACAAGAGCGTACAGTCTCTGAGGATGAGGAGGTGACACAAGAGCTTACAGTCTATGAGGATGAGGGGGGACACAAGACTTACAGTCTATGGGATGAGGGGGTGACACAAGAGCTTAAGTCTATGAGGATGAGGGAGGGACACAAGAGCTTACAGTCTATGAGGACGAGGGGGTGACACAAGAGCTTACAGTCTATGAGGATGAGGGGGTGACACAAGAGCTTACAGTCTATGAGGATGGGGGAGGACACAAGAGCTTACAGTCTATGAGGATGAGGGGGTGACACAAGAGCTTACAGTCTATGAGGATGGGGGGTGACACAGAGAGCTTACGTCTATGAGGAGAGGGGGTGAACACAAGAGCTTACAGTCTATGAGGATGAGGGGGGTGGGTGACACAAGAGATTACAGTCTATGAGGATGAGGGGGGGCAAAAGAGCTTACAGTCTATGAGGTGGCGGGGTGAACAAGAGCTTCCAGTCTGAGGATGAGGGGTGGACACAAGAGCTTACGTCTGGAGAGGGTGTGACCAAGCTTCAGACTTGAGGATGAGGGGGTGACACAGAGCTTACAGTTATGAGGATGAGAGGGGGACAAAGAGCTTACAGTCTATGAGGAGTGAGAGGTGACACAAGAGCTTACAGTCTATGCTGGATGAGGGGACACAAGAGCTTACAGTCTATGAGGATAGGGGGTGACACAAGAGCTTAAAGTCTATGAGGATGAGGGATAACTCAGAGCGTACAGCTCTGATGAGGATGAGGGGTGACACAGAGCTTACAGTCTATGAGGATGAGGGGACACAAGAGCTTACAGTCTATGGGATGAGGAAGGGTGCACATGAACTTACAGTCTATGAGGATGAGGGTGGATGAACAAGAGCTTACAGTCTATGAGGATGAGGGGGGGTGACACAAGAGCTTACAGTTATGAGGATGAGGGGGTGACAAAAGAGCTTACAGTTCTATGAGATGAAGGGGTGAAACAGAGCTTACAGTCTATAGGATGAGGGGGGACACAAGAGCTTACAGTCTATGAGGATGGGGGTGATACAAGAGCTGACAGTCTATGAGGATGAGGGGGGAACAAGAGCTTACAGCTATGAGGAGGGGGTGAAACAAGAGCTTTACAGTCTATGAGGATGAGGGGGACACAAGAGCTTCAGTCTATGAGGATGAGGAGGGTGACACAAGAGCTACAGTCTATGAGGATGAGGGGGTGACAAAGCGCGTACAGTCTATGAGGATGAGGGGGGGACAAAGAGCTTACAGTCTATGAGGATGAGGGGTGAAACAAGAGCTTACAGTCTATGAGATGAGGGGTGAACAGAAGCTTACAGTCTATGAGGATGAGGTGTGACACAAGAGCTTAATGTCTATGAGGATGGGGGCACACAAGGCTTACAGTCTATGAGGATGAGGGGGTGACACAAGGAGCTTACAGTCTATGAGATGAGGGGGTGACACAAGAGCTTACAGTCTATGAGGAGGAGGGGGGACCAAGAGCTTACAGTCTATGAGGATGCGGGGGTGACACAAGAGCTACCAGTCTATGAGGATGAGGGGGTGACACAAGAGCTTACGTCTATGAGGATGAGGGGGGGGGTGACACAAGAGCTTACAGTCTATGAGGATGAGGGGGGGACACAAGAGCTTAACAGTCTATGAGGATGAGGGGTGACACAGAGCTTACAGTCAATGAGGAGAGGGTGAAAAATAGCTTACAGTCTATGAGGATGAGGGGGGACGGTGACACAAGAGCTTACAGTCATGAGGATGAGGGGGACAACCAATAGCTTAACAGACTATGAGGATGAGGGGGTGACCACAAGAGATATACAGTACGATGGAGGAGGGGGGGCACAAGAGCTTACAGTCTATGAGGATTGGGGGGGTTGACACCAGAGCTTACAGTCTATGAGATGAGGGGATGGACACAAGAGCTTACAGCTATGAGGATGGGGGACCAGAGCTTACAGGTTATGAGGAGGAGGGGAACACAAGAGCTCAGTCTATGAGGATGAAGGGGGAACACAAGAGCTACAGCTATGAGGAATGGGTGGTGACACAGAGCTACAGTATATGAGGAGAGGCAGGGACACAAGAGCTTACAGTCTATGAGGATAGAGGGGTGACGACAAGAGCTTCACTATGGGATGAGGGGGTGAAACAAGAGCTTACAGTCTATGAGGATGAGGGGGTGAACAAGAGCTACAGTTGGGATTGAGGGGGTGACAAGAGCTTACAGCTAGAGTGAGGGGTT
Organism: Engystomops pustulosus; assembly: GCA_019512145.1. Classification (NCBI taxonomy): domain Eukaryota; kingdom Metazoa; phylum Chordata; class Amphibia; order Anura; family Leptodactylidae; genus Engystomops; species Engystomops pustulosus. The sequence continues at coordinate 69,808,086 of CM033651.1, read as the reverse complement.
AGAGCTTACAGTCTATGAATGAAGGGGTGACACAAGAGCTTACAGTCTATTGAGGATGAGGGGGACCAAGAGCTTACAGTCTATGAGGAGGGGGGGGGGGACACACAAAACCTTACGCCTATGAGGATGAGGGGGTGGGACACAAGAGGTAAAAGAGATTGTATAATGGTCCAGCCATAATTTATAGGGGGAACAATATAAAAACCAGTATCAGTCCTGGAGCTGGTATATATCCAGAGTTTGCCGGATAAGGTAGATAGGACATAGGAACATATGTAAACAGTATCACCCTACACACCACAAATTGTATGATGCTATGGCCTAACACGGTATATAATTGGAATATATTAGATGAATTCCTCTTCACAGACAATATATCAATTAATGTAAAAAATTTCCCAAACTACAAAGATTTCAGTCTACGGCTATTCTGATACATCCAAGATTTTATATTAAGAGAATAACAAATTCCCTTATCTTCCTAATTTCTAGCTTTTCAAGAAGATATATACAGTCTTTATATTTAGTATAGTATTATAGTATTAGTATAAAATATAGTGCGCTCTGAGCGTCAGCCGACATCTGGGGAAAATCCGGATTCGTCCTTCACTAAGCCTGCTGACAATACTGGACGAGTGACTGGCTGCGCGCCCCTATATCTCAGGCATCAGGTCTAGGAATTTTTAAGAGGCGCTGAATAATTTCTGATAAATTTTGAATGACATGAGAATAATATTAAAGTACAGTTACAATATCTTATTGTAACATTGCATTACTGCCTGGCACTGGGTGAGGCAAGAGGGACATGGGGGGATTATAAAGGCTTTTTTCCCCCTTTATGATTCCTTCACAGTAAGTGAGAAAAATGAGGGGAGCGCTCCGTCCTGCAGAAAACCTTTGTATACCTATGGGCGTGGTACATTGATATAATAATAATTGGATAAAATTAATTCCCCCCCCCCCCCAAGGATTTTATTATATATGTTATTTGTTCTGAAATCCTGAAACCGCAATAATTAGATCCTAGTGAGTGACATAACTAGGTGAGGCAGGGCCCCATAGAACACTTCTGAAGGGGACCCTGCTGGCTTAAAAATATACATATTTACTTCCATATATACATATAAACATACAGTTCACTCACTTTACATACACATTTATACACTGTTACACACATAGAGAGCATATAAACAGCTTATACACATCAACAATACACACATACAGTGCATATACAGACCTACAGCTTACACACACATAAGTACTGTATTGTATACCACCATATACACTATACAAATTACGATATAAACCATTACATCGACAACACATACAGTGCCATATACAGACTACAGCTTAACACACATAGCGTACTGTATTTACTACACACCATATACCACTATAACATACAGCCATATACACATCACATATACACACATTACAGTGCCATATACAGACCCTACAGCTTACACACACATAAGACTGTATGTATACACCACCATACAGCATATACACATCAATATACCAACCTACAGTGCATATACAGACCTACAAGCTTACCACACATAAACGTACGTGTATTTATACACACCATATACCATATACCCATAACAGCATATACACATCACATATACACAACATACAGGCCATATACAGAAAAAATACCTACAGCATTACACACCACATAACGTACTGTATTTATACACACCATACGCTATAATCACATCACAGTATACACACCTACAGTGCCATATAAAGACCTACAGCTTACATCACACAAAGTACTGTATTTATACACACCAATCCATATCACATACAGCATATAAACATCACATATACCCACATACAGTGCCATATACAGACCTACCGCTTACACACACATAACGTACTGTATTTATACACACCATTACAGTACACATATAACTCCACATATCACACCTACAGTGCCATATACAGACGTCAGCTTACATACACACATAATACCTGTATTATCTACCACCATTTACCATATACACATACAGCATATCACATCACATATCCACTACAGTGCCATATACAGAACCTGACAGCTTACCACACATAACGTACGTTATTTACTAACACATACATACGCATAATCACATACAGCATATACACACACACATATACAACACTACAGTGCCAATCTACAGACCTACAAGCTTGCCCCACACATAACGTATGTATTTATACACACCATACAGCAATACACAACAGCAAATACAATCCCATATACACACCTACAGTGCCAATACAGACCTCGCTACACCACACATAACGTACTGTATTATACACACCATACAGCATATACACATCACATATACACAACACTACAGTGCCATATACAGACCTACAGCTTACATACACAACATAACGTACTGTATTGTATACACACCGTATACCATATACACATACGATATACACATCACCTCATACACACATACAGTGCCATATACAGACCTACAGCTACACACAATAACGTACGTATTTATCACACCAATACCAATCACATACAGCAACATACACACCACATATACACATACAGTGCCATATACAGACCTACAGCTTACACACCTAACTACTGTATTTATACACACCATACAGCATATACACATCACATATACACACCTACAGTGCCATATACAGACCTACAGCTTACATACACACATAACGTACTGTTATTATACACACCACATACCATATACACTACAGCATATACACATACATATTACACACATACAGTGCCATATACAGAACTACAGCTAACACACACATAACGTACTGTGATTTATTACACACCATATACCATATACACATACAGCATATACACATCAATCATATACACCACATAACACAATATATATACCCAATGTGCAGGATAATATGTATATAAGGGTGCACATCTTCATCTTTAGTGTCAGGTCGGATGATGGGCCCCCTGACACTGTGGGCCCATAGCGGCTGCTATGGCTGCTACCACGTAGTTACGCTCCGATCACTAGTTAGGAACAACTGCCCCGCTCGCCTGACCCCAGATTAAACATAGCACGTCATCATTAGACAGTCTCAAAAGGGCCAGGATTTCGGGCAAAATGGAGAAAATGATATACAGGCAGTCTCCGGGTTACGTACAAGATAGGTTCTGCAGCTTGTTCTTAAGTTGAATTGTATGTAAGTCGGAACTGTATACTTTATAATTGTAACCCCAGACAAATTTTTTGGTTCTCTGACAATTGGATTTTAAAAATGTGGATTGTCATCAGATCAGGAGTAACAAATAAATTCATTAGAACGCCTGTGACTATCTGTTACATGCTGATTATTGTAGCCTAAGGATAAAGACAGGAAATTACCACATCCAGAGGTCCGTCTGTAACTAGTGGTGTATGTAAGTTGGGTTGGGGTTCTAAATAGGGTTCTGCCTGTACTAGTATACTTTTTTTTCCCTATTTGTCCAAATGCCAGCACCAGATGATACCTTTACTACCAGGTTATCAAACAACAATGAAGACCCAGGAGCCCCAGCTCTGGTAGTGGACAGCTTCACAGGTTTGTTTACTGTAGGCTCTTTAATTCATTTATAACGTTCCCTTCCTATGGTGATTTTTTTTTTAGAAAATAAATGGAAGCTACATAAAAAAATTCCATCAATGCTTTGATAACACATAGGGGGCACATATACTAGGGTCCGCGGACCGCTTTTTTCGCCGGGTTTCCCGACTATTTGAGATTTGCGCCACATTTAACAGGGGTTTTTGGTGCACGCCATCGATTTTGGCTAATCGCGCCAACTTTCATGTGACACAAATCGGGGGCGTGGCCGTCTGACAACCCGACTGATTGGACTAAGCGATTTCACATTCCAAATTATGTCGCAAGACATGCACTCACATACACGGGAAGAGAAGGTGAACTCCGGGGACCTAGCGGGAAGCGACACATGCAGGATATCGGACGCAGGATTCTTAAGGACTCCCCGCACAGCGCATTATACTGGACAATGCACTTACTAGCACCAGGAAGAAGAAGGTGAACTCCGGGATCCTGAGCAGGGAAGTGACACATGCGGAATCGGGCAGGATCTTAGTGACTCCGCCACGCGCATTATACATGGACAATGCACTTACATGCACCAGGAAGAGAAGAAGGTGAAAAATCCGGGGACCGAGTGGAGGAAGTGACACATGCAGGATATCGGCGCAGGATCTGAGTGACTTCCCCGCACAGCACATTATACACGGACAATACACTTATATGCACCAGAAGAAGAGAAGGTGAACTCTGGGGACCTGAGCGGGAAGCGACGGAACGACACATGCAGATATACGGGCTCAGGATCTAGTGACTCCCGCCACAGCGCATTATACAACGGACAATGCACTTACATGCACCAGGAAGAAGAAGTGAACTCCGGGGACCTGAGGGGGAAGCAACAATGCAGGTTATCGGGCTCCGGATCTTAGGATCCCCGCACAGCGCATTATACACGGACATGCACTTACATGCACCAGGAAGAAGAAGGTGAACTCCAGGACCTGACGGGGAAGCGACCCATGCAGGAAATCGGACACACGATCTTAGTGACTCCCCGCCACACCGCATTAACACGGACATGCACTTACATGCACCGAAGAAGAATGGTGAACTCGTCTGGGACCTGATTAGGGGAAGCGACACCGTGCAGGATATCGGGCGCAGGGATCTTAGTGACTCCCCGACACACCGCATTATACACGGACAATGCAATTACATGCACCAGGAAAAAGTCTGAAATAAGGTGACCGGGGAACCTGAGCAGGGAAGCGACACATGCAGGATATGGGCGCAGGACCCTAGTGACTCCCGACAGCGATATATATTACGACAAGGCAACTTAACATGCACAGGTAATGAAGGGTGACTCCGGGGACCTGAGCGGGGGAAAGCGACACATGCAGGATATCGGACACAGATCTTAGTGACTCCACCGCACACCGCATTATACACGGACAATGCACTTACATGCACCAGAAGAATAAGCGAGAACTCCGGGACCTGAGCGGGGAAGCGACACATGCAGGATATCGGACGCAGGACCTTAGTGACTCCCCGCACAGCGCATTACATGGACAATGCACTTACATGCACCAGGAAGAAGAAGAAGGGGAAAGACAGGGGAATAAGGACGAAGTGAGGACAGACCCTGCCCCTCGCACTGCTCTTTCAGGACCAACCTTCTCACAGGGAAAACCCTGCAGGGAAAGGGAGCATCACTTCAGGAAGTTAGCACCATGGGATAAGAAGACGGAACCGTCCCCGTCGAGAACAGGGAAAATGTAACCCAAAAGGAAGAAACGGCTGTCATAGTTCTGTGAACCTCAGACTGACTTCTAACGCAAGACTCACTCCGGCGGATTAAGACCACCATCTCCTTTTGCTACCAGGTCAGGATCAGGGACCCTGCGGGGAAACCAGGCAGCGTAGATATTCTCTCCCCTGCCGCCTCTTTTCCACAACCAGGACTAACTCGTACACCAGAATTATAAAAGACACTAAAATTAATGCAGAGAAGAAGGTGAATACGGGGACCTGAGCGGGGAAGCGACACTGCAGGATATCGGGCCAGGATCTTAGTGACTCCCGCACAGCGCATTAACACGGACAATGCACTACATGCCCAGAGAAGAAGGTGAACTCGCGGGGACCTGAGCGGGGAAGCAACATGCAGGATATCGGGCTCCGGATTAGTGACTCCCCGCACAAGCGGCATTATACACGGACAATGCACTTACATGCACCAGGAGAAAGAAGAAGGTGAACTCCAGGGACCTGAGCGGGGAAGCGACACATGCAGGAAAACGGACACACGATCTTAGTGACTCCCGCACACCGCATTATACACGGACAAGCATACATGCACCAGGAAGAAGAAGGTGAACTCTCGGGGCATGAGCGGGGAAGCGACACATGCAGGATATCGGGCCCAGGATATTAGTGATCCCGAACACCGCATTATACACGGGACAATGCATTACATGCACCAGGAAGAAGAAGGTGAACTCGGGGACTGAGCCGGAAGCGACACATGCAGGAATACGGGCCAGGAACCCTAGTGACTCCCCCGACAGCGCATTATACACGGACAATGCACTTTACAGGCACAGGAAGAAGGTGAACTCCGGGGACCTGAGCGGGAGGGGAAGCGACACATGCAGGATATCGGCCACGATCTTAGTGACTCCCCGCACAACGCAATATACACGGACAATGCACTTACATGCACCAGGAAGAAGAGGTGTGAACTCCGGGGACCTGAGCGGGGAAAGCGACACATGCAGGATATCGGTGCGCACGATCTTAGTGACTCCTCCGCACAGGCATTATACACAGACAATGCACTACATGCACCAGGAAGAAGAGGTGAACTCCGGGACCTGCGAGGGAAGAGACACAGCAGGATATAGGGTGCAGGATCTAGTGACTCTCGCACAGTGCAATAACAAGACAATGCACTTACATGCACCAGGAAGAAGAAGGTGAACTCCGGGGACCTGAGCGGGGGAAGCGACACACGCAGGATATCGGTCGCACGATCTTAGTGATCCCCGCAAGCGCGTTTTATCCACGGACAATGCACTTACATGCACCAGGAAGAAGAAGGTGAACTCCGGGGACCTGAGCGGGGAAGCGTCACATGCAGGATATCGGGCGCACAATCTTGGTGAATTGCGCCGGACTTCATCCTCGCCGGACAGTCCAGATCGTGGATCGCGACAGGAACGGGTAAGTAAACTAAGGGTTGTCGTTGCACTTTTGTCGGACTGTGCACCTTTTTCGGGGATAAAACGGCTTGCGCAGGTATATAAGGAGAGTGTGCACTGGGATTGTAGCGCAGGCGACCCTTCTGTGGCGCTGCCTCCATGCGACACAGATTAGGACACATGAAATCTCACGCAGCTTATATTTCTACACCAGGTCCTTCTACTTTCACTTGCCCAGCACCGGCCCACTCAGCTGCCAACCGCGTCCCCTGTATACTCTTCCGTAGCTGCCATAAAGGGGATAATAATCGCAATGCCTGGTGTTTTGCCAGTTTACTGGCGTAGGAGCCCTTATAACATGTCCCCTATAATCTTTATTTAGTGAGGTAGGAGAACATCTGAAGTCGGTCTAATTGAGTTTTGTGTCAGTGAAGGGGTTAATCTTCTTGCTGGGGATCTGCGTTATGAATGGCCAGACGTTGACTTCATGAATGAGATTTCATTGTAATCCTAATACCTCAGTTATTTCCCACCCACTCCCATCTGTTACCCTTCTCACATACAAAGATCAACACAACGACAAAGTCATATACCCGAGCACCAGCGTGCTTAGTGGTGACGCATAAATGTACCAGAAGTGTTGTAAGGGAAGACAAAGTCCGTCTATATTGTCTTGTCCTGGCCCACATCTATTAAAGTGTTTGCACCGGTTTTTTGTCTGACTTTGCACTGAAAAGAACGTGCAAACTGTTTGGGCCAGTATTGGGTTGCGGATGTACTGTATCCGCTGAAGGGGTGTTTTCCGAACCCGATTCAGACGGCAGGCCACATTTATTACGGCGACTCGACAGAAATGTGTTGCATGCTCTATGTTAAAGGTGCACCAAAAAAAGTTGATGCACACTTCCCAAAAAGTGCAAATGAAATTTATCCGTTCAGGCATGGATTGGATTGGTTCATATTAAAAGTACATTTTTGGTTATAGATTTGAACATCAATAAACCCGTCATTAGCTCCTCTGTACACACTGACTGAGTTAATTTCTTCTTTACAGGTAGCTGGTTAAAGAAAACCTACCACCACGGATCTACCTATTACGGTAGATCCAGTGGCAGGTGTGTAGCATCAGCTTGTCTGCAATGCTGGGTTCCGCGAATCCACAGAAAGCAGCCCACCGGCTGCGCAGTCTCATCTCTGAAGCCGGAGCTACTGTGCATGCGCAGAACTCACAGCTTCACAGAGGAGTGCGAGCAGCTACCGGAACGCAAGAGGCTACTGGGGTGTGGAATAGCCGCGCCGTGTAGCCTCAGCTCCGACTACTCCACGCCCCAGTAGCCTCTTTGGAAAATGTGAATATTGGGGGAATTAAAATTTTTAAAAGTTCTGGGCCACCAACGAATTAGCCCTAAAAAGGCTCTACTGCTATACATTGGAGGAACCTACCACCGGATGAACCTGAATAGGTAGATCCGTGGTGGTAGGTTTCCTTTAAAGGAAATTACCATCAAAATCCCTCATGATAAACCAGGGACACTTACTCATAGATCCAGGCACCGTGACTGCGGTCATCTTATTATATTTATTAACCACGTCCTTCTGAAATCAACGCGCACAAGGGCTGAGGCAGCAGGGGGATGGGGGAGACAGTGTAACAGCCTGTGAAGCCAGATCACAGAGGAGCTAGCGTAGTCCGTCAGGGCTATTTAGCACAATTATAAAAGTTTATTTTAGAAAGGAGGAGGGCATGGATAACAAATATTAGAAAGTTTCCGCAGTCACGGTGCCTGGATCTATCAGTAAGTGTCTCTGCTTGATTTTTTGATGGCAGATTTCCTTTACGGTGTTTTTTAAATCAAATACGATCCAGCAGAAAAGAGAAGTAAAAATATTTCTATTATTTTTCACATGACTTCTGAATCTCTTATGACAAAAAAAAATATAAAAACCTGGTGCAGAACGCGGTGCAGTTTGTGAATTGTTTGGATTTCTGTCTGTTTGGGGCGCACAGTTTGTAGAAAGGTTCCCCTTTATAGCCAATGTCTAATACAGACAAGAACCACATAGACTACAATAGCAATTACTGAGCTGGAAAGAGACTCAAACAGAAAAGTTTATAGTTTGATTTCTTACCTTGTTTTTAAAATGTTTAAAAATTGCAAAATTTCGGAAAACTGGATGAGCCTTAATGCACGTAAAAACCTCAAGCCTGAAAAAGAGAGAAAAGTCACAGTTAATGATGTTTTATGAGCAACCAAAGACAAATTCATATTCAACTCTAAAAATTGAATTTTCTGCTTCATGTATAACATCAAGAACTAAATGAGAGATCATCAACTTCAAGAATAAATGGGCCTTTTGGACAATGTCAGGGTCATTTATATTTACTGTGGACTTTATAGGGTGATATATCGTAAACACTCAAGTATAAGCCGACCCGTGTATTAGCCGAGGCCACCTTATTTTTGCCAAAACTGGGAAAACCTATTGACTTGAGAATAAGCCTAGGGTGGGAAATGCATTGGTCACAGCCAGTATATAGTTAGTCCGGATCATTTTCCCCCTAGTACAGGAGGTCCCCTACTGAAGGACACCCGACTTACAGACAACCCATAGTTACAGACAGACCCCTCTGACCTCTGGTGAAGCTTTCTGAATGCTTTACTATAATCCTAGATTGCAATGATCAGCTGTAAAATGTCTGTATTGAAGCTTTATGGATAATCCTTAGTCCCATTACAGCAAAAAATGTTTAAACTCCAATTGTCACTGGGGCCAAAATTTTTTTTTTCTTGATCTACAATTATAAAATATACAGTTTCCACTTACATACAAATTCAACTTAAGAACAAACCTCCGGACCCTATCTTGTACGTAACCCGGGGACTGCCTGTATATAACCATCCAGCCCTTGCCATCCGTATATAGCCAGCCCCCTGACCCAGTAGTTTGCCAGCCCTCGTTTGCCCAATTCCTATAAAAAATGAAGTCAAAACTCACCTTCGTGTTGCCCCCCACAGGTCTTCTCTTCTTTGGTCCTGCAGCGGCAGGTCCGTGTGACGCTGCGTGGCACAAGCTGTGACGTCATCCGCTACGGACATCAGAGTGCACGCCGGCCGGCACACACAATATGATGACAGCGGCGGCGGCTGGGGTGCACGGACCTGCCACTGCCAGACCAAAGAAGAGAAGACCTGCAGGGGGGCGGCATGAAGGTGTGTTTTGCCCTTTAACACCATTATGTGCCAAACTACCCAAAACTATTGGGCTTTGAAATCTTTATTGTATGTACTGTGATAAGTCCTGTATAAGTTATCAACATCCAATAAAATCAGACATACAGCCATTTAGGTGTGGAATCCTTTTCTCCGGCTAACCTAAACTTTATATATAATTATAGCCATAAAGTGTCCAGAGCACCAGTTTAAGGAACACCCAATTATAGTTGGAAGAAGAATACACAATACAAATACACATTTTATCCAAATACTAATACCCTGGATATCCAACATATAACCCATAAAAATCACATAGATAATACACACATACAATGATATACAATTACAGGCAGTCCCCGGGTTACGTTCAAGATCGGTTCTTTAGGTTTGTTCTTAAGTTGAATTTGTATGTAAGTCGGAACTGTATAATTTATAATTGTAGCTCTAGACAAATTTTTATTTGGTCTCTGTAACAATTGGATTTTAAACATGTTGGGTTGTCATAAGAACCAGGATACTAAAGCTTCATTGCAGACGCCTGTGATAACTATTATAAATGTTTATTGTAGCCTAAGGATAAAGTACAGTAAATTACCAGAGGTCCGCTTGTAACTAGGGGTCGTCTGTAAGTCGGGTGTTAAGTAGGGGACCGCCTTTATCATATACAGTGTAGCAGCAATGAGGATGAGTAATAATCGCCAGCTATGGAGGTATCGTAAATGCTAGACTAGAGCCCTTCTATAAAACGAAGGTGTGAAGGTAAGTCGGGGCATTTATAGATACATTTTCCATTACATTATTGCATCTCCAGATTAAATGTATTGAACAAGGACACATTTCATCAAAGGTCACACTAAAGCCTATTGTGCATCTATGAATTAGGGTCCGAGCTGTGGATAATCTTCAGGTAAAGAAGATCAGATTAATTGGATGGTAACACATTCTCTTCCATCGCAGCGTCAATAGGGGGCAGATTTGGGGGCAGAGCCCCTTCCCTGCTCTCTATCAGCTTTAGTGACTACTCCGTTCTGTCAGAGAGAGGTCAGTCACATGCCTCTGGACCATATGTGTTCATCCATGTCCGTCTTTTCACAAAAAGAGTCATTTTTATCCACCAGAATCTCTGTTTTTGATCCGTTTTCATATCTATTTGACACATTTGTAATATTCTCATTGTCGGATGTGCACCAAAGCGGATTCTTCTATCTTTACCTTCTGTAGGCGTCTTAATTAGACGCACATAACGCCATACACAAAGGGAAACATGGCCGGATACAAGTAACACGGGCGCTGACTGACACTTACACAGACATTTAATCGTCCTACATCTTGTTAATTAAAACCATTGCGAGATTTACACAATCTAATCGGGATATAGAAAATGACAGATTTCACAAACTAGGCTCTTCCTCTGCTGCTCTAGATTTGACATTGAAGACCCCAGTACATAGACGGATCACAGTGTGGATCATGTAGAAGTAAATGTACTGTATAAATGACATATTACATTCCAGACAAAGCCTTATTAATTACAAAATCCATAAATCCATATAAAAAAATGTCTGCATGCTTCATCAGCCGCCATATTGTTGGGCCTTTCTTACCTAGAGACCTTCATTCTAGTAGAACAGTGATGGCGAACCTTTTAGTGACCGAGTGCCCAAACTATAACCAAGACCCACTTATTTGTTGCAAAGTGCCAACACAGAAATTTAAATCGAGATTTATACTCCCTGCTCTGTCACAGCTTTCATTGATACCAGCACCTGAGGACATCAATAAAGCAGAACATAGAAGAAATTTGGATGATCATTGTATTTTCCCTCCAAGGTCCCATAAACAGGAAGAATTGTCAGGGCCGGAGCTACAATGATCACCCAGATTTGTCCACACCTTCCCACTCCCTCGAGTAGTCCCAGGTAGTGTTGTCACTTTAAAATAGCTCTGTGCACAGCAAGTCCTGGGCTGTCTGGGACTGCAGGAAGATACCTGGAGTCATCTCTGGTGATGGCCTGAGTGCCCACAGAAAGGGCTCCGAGTGCCACCTCTGGCACCCGTGCCATAGGTTCGCCACCACTGTAGTAGAAGATAACTCCATTACAAGCTGCAGATTTGTTACTTGGAGCTCATAGCCCACAATGTAAAGTTTGTACCAGACCCTCCAACTATGGATTGTTTATAGCAGGGAGCATCTCAATACAGGGAGTCCCCGTAGGGTCCATAGGTTTGTTCTTAAGTTCAATTTGTCTGTAAGTCGAAACTGAATATTTTATAATTGTAGATCCAGACAACATTTTTTTTTGCCCCAGTGACAATCGGAGTGTCAAAATTTTTGCTGTAATGAGACCAAGGATTATGAATAAATCTTCATTACAGACACCTTACAGCTGATCATTGCAGCCTGGGACTATAGTAACATCCAGAGAGGTCACCAGAGGTCACAGGGGGCAGAGGGGTCCGTCTGTAAGTCAGGTCTCCTTAAGTAGGGGACAGCCTGTATAGAGAAGAGACAACTTATGGGCCCCCAAAGTCTCCTGCACCCCCACAGGTTACACATCTGGCCCTATGGAGGATCTTCCACTATTTGCCTTGTACATAATAAATCTTTTACTTTGCATTAATGTTAGGTGGAAAGTTTCCGTACATTCACCGAAACATTGTCTCCATCTAAAAGTAAAGAAACATTGCACAAAATGCTACATTGACTTTTCATTCTGCCTTATAATTGGGTCTATTGACTGTACATATGTATAACCCATAGAGCACTGAACATATCACAATCCGATGCCACATGAGCACATTTATTATACTTTATCATCATGTATCATACATTAAGCAAATGTAATATAGAGGAGGACAAATTATAAGCGGATGACCCCCCCCCCCTCCCGACTTACCCCAATAGGAAGCCTTTCTATAGCAGGCGGACAAGGACTGGCGCCATCCGGGCGCTTCAGCTTTTTCTCCTCCAGTTTTAACTCTGTAACCATTTTGGTAAAGGTCTCCCAGAGATTTCTTGCGCCTGCGCGTAGTTCTATACACTTCACTCCTTGCCCCCTCAGGAGCCCGATAAACCAAAATCTTTCCAGGTATCATCTTGTGCAGTTATCTAACCTACGCTAACCTTTAGCCTTTTCAGATAAATGGCGGATGGCAAAGGTCATCAGCACCTCCAAAGGCCACACAAGTGTCAGGGATGCGGAGGTCCAGCAGTGGAGATGCAACCGGCAGTATATGTTCAGCACTCGGCACAGATTCACGTCTGATCCTTCCCTGCGCGCTGCTTTAAAACCTCCGATTTGCTATCAGGATATTAAAGCCTAAGCTCCTTTTGGACATTTTATGGATGTGTGGTCTGGCTGTAGCATCCCCTCCCCACAGCTACAGGTCACAATCCTCACATCCAGCTGAAGAGGGTGATGATGACGATAAGCAGCCTCTATCCCTGACAAGGAGGAGAATAATACAGAGAAAAACAACATGATTGAGCCTCAAGTTATTTGATAAATTATAGAAATACAATAATGTCGAAGGCTGTATTCACACTGCCGTATGGGGGGATGTATATACAGCCAATACGGCCTATATACATCCCCCATAGACGGCAATGGGCGCACGGTGCTCTAGTGGAGCGGTACGGTGGGGCACACGTGCAGCACAGTACCACTCCATACCCCGTGAAAAGATACGACACGTCCTATCTTTTCATGGCATACGGCTCCGTGCACCATGTTCCTCTATCGAGAGGTCCTGCTCACTCCTCCTCCTCTCCCCAGCGCCACCGTGTGCTCACCATGCTACGGAACGGCGGGCACACGTTAATGTGAATGCAGCCTAACATTTATTAAAGCCCCTGTCCCAGTTTTCTTTGTCTGACTTTGCACATTCTTTTCAGTGCAAACTGCTCGCACATGGATCTATAAAGTGTCCGTAACACAATATACTCAAAAAAAACATTTGCATTGAAAGTGGTGTTCTGGTCAGACCCTGTGCCACATATATCATGCAGAAATGTGTTATAGTATTATAGTTTATACGGTTGAAAAAAGACACTTGTCCATCAAGTTCAACCAAGGAAACGAAGGGATTGGATGAGGAAGGGATTTAGGGGAAACAATTCTATATAACATAATCATCAATGTTATTTAGGTGTAAAAAGGCATCTAGACTCTTCTTGAAGCTCTCTGCTGTCCCTGCTGTGACCAGCGCCCGAGCTCTCTGCTGTCCCTGCTGTGACCAGCCCCTGAGCTTTCTGCTGTCCCTGCTGTGACCAGCGCCTGAGCTCTCTGCTGTCCCTGCTGTGACCAGCGCCTGAGCTCTCTGCTGTCCCTACTGTGACCCGCGCCTGAGCTCTCTGCTGTCCCTGCTGTGACCAGCGCCTGAGCTCTCTGCTGTCCCTGCTGTGACCAGCGCCTGAGCTCTCTGCTGTCCCTGCTGTGACCAGTGCCTGAGCTCTCTGCTGTCCCTGCTGTGACCAGCGCCTGAGCTCTCCGCTGTCCCTGCTGTGACCAGCGCCTGAGCTCGGCTATTCCACAGATTGACAGTTCTCATAGTAAAGAAGCCTCTGTGTCCCCTCTGGTGATTATATAAATGTATCATGTCCCCTCGTAGTTGTCTCTTTTCCAGACTAAATAAATCCAGTTTTAATCTTTCCTTATAACTGAGACCCTCCGCACCCCTTATCATTTTTGTGGCTCCCATGTTATCCCCTCTCCAGCTCCAGGGCCTCCTTTTTATGGACTGGAGCCCAGAACTGGATGGTATATTCCAGGTGAGGCCGAACCAGTGCCTTGTACAGTGTAATATTACATCCCTATCCCGAGAGTCCAGACCTATGATACATGACAAGATCCTACTGGCTTTAGAGGCAGATGATTGATATTGCAGGATGTTATTTAATCTGTGATCTACTATTACACCCAGGTCCTTCTCAACAAGGAACTCTCCCAGATCAACCCCCCCAAGGACATATGTTACCTGTGGATTATTAGCCCCAGGTGCATAACCTTACATTTATCCGCATTGAGCCTCATTTGCCAAGTGGATGACCAAACATTCAGTTTGTCCAAGTCACCCTGCAGCCTATGAACACTACACAGCTTGTACGACTCCCCTCATCCTCCATAGACTATATTACACTACACATAATAATTAGAGATGAGCGAACACTAAAATGCTCGGGTACTCGTTATTCGAGACGGATATAAAGAGCCGTGCACCTGTGTGACATCACATGACCAGGGATAAAACAAGCTGTTTGTTTCTGCACTTTTACTGCAGTCATGTTTTTTTCAAGAAAAATCTAATAATTTCCTTTCAACCTAAAACTCTTCTGCCAGGACCCATATTATTTGGACTTGTCCCCTAAAACCAGAATCTATTTCAATTCTGTAGGTAACGCATTGCATGGGCAGTAATCATAGCGAGTCTGCAAGATCATAGGAAGCCAATTCACTCCATTCCACATAAGAAGAACTGGACGGTTTACTCTCATCTACAAACAGAGACTATGGGGCAGATTTATCAAGTGTCTGAAAGTCAGAATATTCTTGCTTGCTTATGACAACCAATCACAGCTCAGCTTTCATTTTACCAGTGCTCATGAATATTTTAAAGGGAGCTGTGATTGGTTGCCATGTGCAACTAAGAATATTCAGATTTTCAGATGCTTGATAAATCTGCCCCTATGGGTGCGTTTACATGTGGCGTTTTGGATGCATCAGAATGCGAGCGTCAAAACATATGCGTTAGGCTACATTCATACTACAGTATGGGGGACGTATATATACGTCCGACGTATATACGGCCGATATATGTCCCCCATAGACGTCAATGAGCGCATGGCGCCCTACGGGAGAGGTACGGTGCCCAGGAAAAAGATAGGACATGTCCTATCTTTACCCGTAATACGGCCCCGTGCGCCATACATCCCTATGGAGAGGGGCGGGGGTGAGTTGCACTCACCTCCTCTCCCCGTGCACTGCCGTTGCCCGGTACGGTACGGGCGGGCAACGGCAGTGTGAATGTAGCCTTAGCACGAGTGCATCAAAACACGTGCGCTTTTAAATTGTTACAATGTGCTTGGCTACTCTCAGCTCATCTCATAGTTCTACTATCTAATTTTTACATTTTTTTTAGCACATGAAGCCAATTCTTCATTGCCGTAAGTGTTAGGGTACATTCACACAGGGGTGCGGGCATACCGCCGTGTGCTGGAGAGGAGGAGGAGGCGGCCCCTCCTCCCTCCATAGAGAATAGCGGCGCACAGCCGCACACACGCCAAAAGATAGAGCATGCTCTATCTTTCTGCGGTGTGCGGGCCGGATCGGTGCCACACATGTGTGGCACCGCATCTGCGCCGCTATTGCCGTCTATGGGGACGTACATGCGGCCGCAAATTTGCGGCCGCATGTACGTCCCCGCAGACGGCCATGTGAATAAGCCCTAAGCAGGTGTAAAACACAGCTGCTTACACTTTCAGTAATGAAAAAAAAATGATTATGATACACGTCCTGTCGCATGCGTTTCAACGCGCCCAAAACACCACGAGAGAACGCAGCCAGAAAGATATAATCTATATTATTACATACAAGCGGTCCCCTACTTAAGGACACCTGACTTACAGACGACCCCTAGTTACAGACGGACCCCTCTGCCCCCTGTGACCTCTCTGGATGTTACTATAGTCCCAGGCTGCAATGATCAGCTGTAAGGTGTCTGTAATGAAGATTTATGGATAATCCTTGGCCCAATTACAGCAAAAAATTTTGAAACTCCAATTGTCACTGGGGGAAAAAGAAAATATTGTCTGGATCTACAATTATAAAATATACAGTTTCGACTTACATACAAATTCAACTTAAGAACAAACCTACGGACCCCATCTTGTATGTAACCCGGGGACAGTGCAGTGATTATAGATTAGCTGTTGCAGTGATTATAGATTAGCTGTTGCAGTGATTATAGATTAGCTGTTGCAGTGATTATAGATTAGCTGTTGCAGTGATTATAGATTAGCTGTTGCAGTGATTGGCTTTCCTACTGATTATTATGGGGCATGCGTGTGGTATAAGGCATCTTCATACGTTCGCAGACGTGACTATAGAAATCAGTTCCTTATGACTTACCCAACCAGCTCCTGTTTAAATAAACCGACACAAACACTGGAGGCACCGTAAAAAAATCCACCACAGAGTTCACTTCCAGCCAAAACCACAGCTTGTCATTGGCAGCGATAAACTGGGAAGACAAGGAAGAGACATTGTAAGCAAGTCCAGCGACAACTACAGCAACAGCCAATAGCAGTAATAATATGTTTTCATTAACACTAGTTATGTGCTATCAGTGTACAGCATAAACAATGGACACAAAAGGGAAGATTCACAATATTGTCCGAAACTTAAAGGGGTTTTCCCATCTGGGCCGTCACATTTAATTTAATTCATTTGCCATATGGAAACATTTCTTCAATTGGATGTTATTAAAAAAAGTGTTCCTGTGTGAAGATAATATCTCATCACTGTAGTCATGCTGTCCCTTAGAAACGAGATGGCTTCCTTGGATACGACCACCTCACATTTTGGCAGCGGTGGCCAGACATGCGCTATTGAGTCCTGCCTGACTTCCTGGATTCAGCGATCATTACCACAAGACGTGGTACCTTTTCATATACAAACAACTTTTGTTTCTTTGTGAAATCCCTCCAGCAGTGGTGGTCGTATCCAAGAATACAGTCTTGTTTGTAAAGGACCATATCACTACATTTATGAGAAATTATCTTCACACAGGAACATTTTTTTAATAACATCCAATTGAAGAAATGTTTCTATACGGCAGATTAATGAGACTGGATGTGACTGCCCAGACGAGAATAACCCCTTTAAACAGGGCAACTTTAAAATTGACGTCTTTATTGTGTGATGTCGAATCAAAAATCTTGCTCAGTTTGTCTACTGTAACTTCACACCTCTTATTGGTTGGCTTAGTTTATGCCCGATATATGCTAGTTAATGCGCCAAAATTAGGCAAGAACATAAACATTGCCATGATTTTTGCTATTCTGCAATTTCGAACACAACCTGCCATACAAGATGTAAAAATGTTTTTAAAAAAATTCTGTGGCGCAAGACGTTCTAGACATTTAGGTGCAGACTATGAAAGGTTGTGGTCTTTATCAGCTTCCCATACCATAACCATAATGACAATAGTAATAGCAACAAACCTACAAAAATATTTATAATAACAGAGATAGAAGTTTTACAAATTCTTTTCAGGAAAAATATTCTTTGTGTAACAAAAACATCAACAATTTTATTCTTATGTGTGTTCTAGGGAAGGTAGGGAAACTTTTAGTTTTCTTTATTATATTCAGATTTTTTAAAACATGTTTTGTTTTAATTTTTTTTTTACTATTATTTCAGCCCCCTGGAGCCCTACAACTGTTGATATGCTGCTTCTTTATTAGTCTTTTGCTGACAGTCTATTACTGTCTTTGAGAGTTGTTATTGTGCCAACCGATGACGGTTGGCACAAAACAGCCATTAACCCCTTAAGGACGCAGCCTGTTTGCAGGTTAAGGCTCGCAACTTTTTTTTTTAAATTTGACCAGTGTCTCTTTATATGGTTATAACTTTTGAACTCTGTTACTTATCAAAGCGATTCTGAGATTGTTTTCCCCCACATGTTGTGCTTCATTTTAGTGGTAAATTTTGGCTGATAAGTTTTGCGTTTATTTACAAAAAAAAGAAAAAAAATGATAAATTTTTAGAAAAATTTGCCATTTTCGAAATTCAAAATCACCGCGTTTTCAGGCAGATCGATTTACCACCTAAATAACTTGCAGAATAACATTTCCCATTTGTCTACTTTACATTTTCATAATTTTTGAAATGTTTGGATAATTTATTTTGACGTCACGCGGCCTACAAATCGAATAGTTTTCTCGTTGCCCCCTTTTGAAGGCTATAAAATTTTCGCTTTTCCGTTATTTGGGTCATGTGACGGCATTTTTTTTGCGGGACGAGATGCTTTTTCCAGTGTTACCATTTTGGGGTTGGTATCACCTATTGTTGAAAATTTTGGAACTTTTTTTGAGGTCATGAGTAGAAAAGCATCCAATTCTGTATGGATTTTTTACTTTTTTTTTTCCGTGTTCACCGTATAGCCTAATAATCCTGTTATCTTTATCTATGGGTTGATACGATTACGGTGATACAGACATGAATTTTTTCTTATGTTTTACTAAATTTGCCAAATAAAACCCTAATGGGGGGAAAAATCTATCTTTTTGCATCGCTGTCTTCCAAGTGGCAGAACAATTGTTACGTTTTGGCTTACAGAGCTGGTTGATGGCTTGTTTTTGCGGGACCTGTCGTCTTTGCAACAATATCATTCTGGAGTACATATGTTTGTTGATCACTTTTTATTGCATTTTTAGTGGGATATAATAGGTAAAATCATAATTTTGGGGGTTTTTGACTTTTTTTTTTACGGCGTGTCTCATAGGGTTCAATAGTTATAGTTTATTTCTATGGATGTTACGGAAGCGGTGATACTAATAGTGGGGTTTGTGTTATGATTTAGACTTTTTGAGCGTTATATGTCTCTTTATATGTTTTGGGGGCTTATGGGCATTTTTAGTGATTTATAGTAATTTTTTTTGAAAACATTATTTTGTAAATTTTTTACATGATCCCACATGGGTATGAAAACAATAATATGAATACTAGATTGCGGGTAATATCAGTGCAGCCTATGCAGATGATAAGCTGACACTTTGCCTTTAGATGACGTCAAAGACGCCATCTTAAAGGTAAACCCTCCAGGCTTTCTGGGGTCCCGATCGGACCCCACAGGAGCAAAACGCGATCGCCCCCCCCCCCCGAAAACGGTGCGGGTGGGCCGATCGTGGGGTAAAGACCCACAGAAGGCATGTTAAATGCCGCGGTCGCGTTGACCGCGGCATTTAACGGGTTAAGCACCCGCGATCGGAGCCCACTCCGACCGCGGGTGTTAGCCGGGGATGTCAGCGGTAAATTACCGCTGAAATCCCGCGGCTAACGATGCCGGTTCGGCTGCTATGCAGCGCTGAACCGGCATCGGCTCTGCGCAGTAGCTGTACTGCGCTGAGCGCTAATCGCGGGACTCAGCGCAGTACAGCTACGGCGCAGAGCGCTAAGGGGTTAAAGGGGTATTCTGGGAATATGAACTTCTGATACATTCATTTAGCATCATGGGTTTTTGTAACAAAACTCAATGTCATTAGTCACAAAATGGAGCTTAATTAGTTTGATTTTATGATTCACAAACTTTTATGGCATCTCTAAAGTATGAGGAGTTATCAACAAAGATGGCTGCCACTGGAAACTACAAATCCCATGATCCCTTAGTTGTCAGTAACTCCTCCCACCTTATGCTTTGCTCCCAGTGATGATCTAACAGGTTTTCTTGCTCTGTTACAATAGTAATGATGTGTAACTGCCATCACCACACACCGGCCCATTTGTATATGAATTATGCCGATTCCTGGAACACCCCTTTAACTTAATAGGTTAACTGCGGCATATGGCGCCATCCCAGACTGTGGCAGTGACCGGCAGGTGTATAATACAGCTGACACCTGTTGTGTATGGAGAGCACTTGCTGCGTATGACCTCTCCATATGCTCCTTCATGACCGACCAAATAAAGTCCCAATAAGTCCGGCAGCAAATGACAATGAAAATCTGCTGTGTGATATTTTGATGCCAAGTCCAAACAGATTTGGACTCTTATATTTGAGGTTCCATGAAAAGCAGAAACCGGATTGATGCAAATCAGTCGCGAAAAACAGACATTAACAATTTCTACAAAGTCTGTGTGCGGATGGCCTAGGGGTGTGTCCCGTAAATATGGACAAAATATCACTTACCCGAAGTCCAAAATAAAGCAGGAAGAAGATGTTGAAGGCCATGTCTATCTGGAGAGTGAAGTCCTTGTAGAAGTTTTGGCAGGTTTCAATAGGGCTAAAAGAACAAAAACAAAAGAAAAATTATCTCCCCTCATAGCTGTATAGTAATTGTGTTACACAACCGAGCAATTCAGAAAATATACAGAACAAAGAGTTTTAAAAATAATTTCTGTGATTTCTAAATTTTAATCCAACATGTATCCAGGGGGCAGTCTGGCCATTAAACCCACCAGGACCGTTCCTGGTGGTCCAACTGGTCTGGGGCACGTTAATTTCTCAGAAATGTAGTCATGTTATCCCTTAGAAACGAGATGGCTTCCTTGGATACGACCACTTCACATTTTGGCAGCGGTGGCCAGACATGTGCTATTGAGCCCTGCCTGACCTCCTGGGTTCAGCGATCATTACCACAGGACGGCTGTGGGACCTGCAGTAACTCCCGGACATTTCATGTACAAAAACTTTTTGTTTCTTTGTGCAATCTCTCCAGCAGAGGTGGTCGTATCCAGGGACACCGTCTTGTTTCTATGGGACCGTATGACTACATTTATGAGAAATTATCTTCACGCAAATCTTTTTGAATAACATCTAATTGAAGAAACGTTTATATATGGCAGATTAATGACACTGTATGTAAATGCCCAGACGAGAAAAACCCCTTTAAATTGCACAATTTGCGTGGAAACTCTCAAGATATAACTCCATGTAAGTCGAGGTTGTGATCCTCTTTCTGTGGGTTCCTGACTAGCAATAGCCTGGATGACAGACTCATCTAAAAATGTTTTGTAAACTGTATAAAAACAGTGCAGCAGATGTTTAATATATTCCAAAATTAGGAAGGGCAAAAAATGTGGACGCCACTTTGTAGATAAGATGGTGATAACCGGTAATGGTGAGGTTATTTTGTACAGCTGGCATACCAAGTTTCTTTTTTGTTATACTTGAAACCTTACGGTTTAACTAGGCGAAGCAGGGCCCCATAGCAGATCTCTGATTTGAGACCCCTACCCCATCAGACAATATACATATTTGTATACTCACACATTTATACACTGATATATACATTTATACACTCATGCGCACACCTCTATGCGCTTCCATACATTATCCAAAATTCAAAGTAGGGAAGCAGCACTCCGTGAAACAAGTGTTTATTCCACCAGTGTGAAGATACAACGTTTCAGCTAACTCAATGTAGCCATTTTCATATATATGAAAATGGCTACATTGAGTTAGCTGAAACGTTGTATCTTCACACTGGTGGAATAAAAACTTGTTTCACGGAGTGCTGCTTCCCTACTTTGAATTTTGGATCGTGGATTGTGGGATCGTGAGTTGGGTCCCCAGAAGCTTTGCACCCACCCGGATTTGAATCCAATAATTCACAGTGCCGCTCTCTCCCTTTTCTCTAACGCTTCCATACATTTATACACTTACACAGATGCGTCCCAGTAGCTGCTGACCACATGGGGGAAGTACACGGCAGGAATTAGAGATTTCATTACATTTTACCCATCTTGAAGATAGATTTGCCTCTATGGTGGTTATTCTTTTGTATGGCAGAGATACATAGATGTATACATGTAGGATACATTATTGAATCAATCACCCAGAAATCATTGCACATATAGTCCACATCAGAACTAAAGGCAGTGAATGAATGGCTCCTTCCTTGGGGGTCTGACATGAAATTCACTGGGGTGTGAGCCAAACAATATTGGAAAATGTATATTTTTCAATGAAAGAGTTAAGATAATAACGTCTTATCTCTGGATTTTCTATGCCACAGCTTCTTATAAGTTCCATTAACAAAGCGTGGCTACAGCCAAAGCAGAGCTCCAAGAAGCCATCAATATAATGGATGGATCCGTCCCCTCGTGGAGAGCCGCAGAGTAATTAAATGTGTCTCTCTTCCAGCAGAACTGCATCAAAATCCCATGCGTCTCGGCTCAGCATCTGACATCTCCCGAGACGCGGCCTCTTTACAACAAACACTACCAAGGATTTCATTGATGCATCTGCTGAATGATTTTCCAGATCGATGAAGTCCAGGTACACAACAGACCTTTTACCGAGGATCTCGTATTGTTTTGTGTCTCATGACTGGCAAAAGGCAACAAGTTACAATTTAGTTTTGTGATAAATGGCTTTAGGTAAAATTAAAGTGCAACATCCCCCACCGGGGCCTTTTCTTGGGGCCTGGAGGCAGCCGGGGCCCAGAATACCGGAGCGGCTGGCGGTTGCGGCCTTGGGCTGATGTCACGGTGCTTGGTATGGGGAGCGGAGGGCTGTCCTACAGCCTGGCAGCTCTCCAGCAGGTGGTGTGTGCAAGAAATATGGAGGGAGAGGCTGATGTACTGGTTCTCCCCTGGGGCAACCCCTGAGTGTCTGTAATATTTCTCCCGGGGTAATGGATGGGGAGCCCGTGGTGGTAACAGCCAAATAATAGGGGATAAGACGGAGGCAACTTTGTGCAAATCAACTCACAGTTCTTTATTGAACAACTGCAGGCAACGGCCTAAACAGCAGATTCGGATTCTGGTACTGGAGTGGTCATGGAGAGTGGTCATCAGGAATAATGCACCAGCCTGTTAGTAGATGCAGACAGGGATAATGGAGATGGAGCTGTGTCCAAACTGTGGAAGCTGCAGCTCTGGGTTAGAGTCTCCTGACTGAGTTCCTGGGATTAGTATCTGTGACAGCACTGAAGGTGTACTCCACACTGACTCTATCTTCACTCGGTCTAAGAATAGACCAGCTAATACCTGAGACAGACATGAGGTTACACTACTGACAGGCAAAGACTGGACTGACTCTGAAGACCTTGTGCTCCTCCCTGCACAGGGGTTTTGTACTCCCCCTGCCCAGGGGTAGCACCTCTCCAATCACACTCCAGTTTACAATACAGCCAACTGATTGGATAACATCTTACACCCATTAAACTATCCTTTGCCTTTCCAGGAAGAGGCTACAGCTGCAAGTTTCCTAAGTCCTCCCTGCATTATCCCTTGGGTGAGTAGCGCAGGCTCACCAGATGTATCCTGATAGGGAAAGGGCCCTATTCGCAACTACCCCCTTGCCTATACGTTGGCAGGGGTGTTGCAAATGCCTTCACCATACAGCATGCTCATGACACTTGTGTCATTCAGTGTCCTTAGACATACATTATCATGAACGCAGGTTACAGGAACAATTAAAGGAAACCTTCCATTGGGGAAACTACTGTGTGAATTAGTTCTCGATGCAGATTTCCCCTCCCTGAAGGAGCTGCATCCAGTTTTTGACTAATGCTGGGATGCAGCTGCTGCTGCCGAAATAAGCTTTAATAAAATATTATGGTAATTAGTTTCAGAGGCTTTTGGAGCGCGTAGTAGCCTCATAGTTCTCTGGGTGCTACTCCAACCCCCAGTAGTTATTCATACCCGCCAGATGCTCTCGTAATACCCGCCTGTATGTGCTCGTCATGTGCTTACTTTACATTGTTACTCAGTTTTATTGCTGTTTCAGCTCCAATATCTCCCTCCACTGCTCAGTGTAAAATCCTAGGGTGTGGGCGGGGCCTCTCTAAGCAGACACATTATGACCCATGTAGTTCTGTGGGGTGACAATGTGCTTAGATTATCAGGGTAAAAGGTGTCTGTGCACTTTCATCTGGTGTCTGACATTGTACTAACACACTGACCCATAGAGGGATGAGACAGATCAGAGATGAGATGCAGGAGATGATTACACAAAGGCTGATAAACCATTACACTGTTACACTGTGAGTTCTGCTACATCTCACAGATATTTGCTGCCTCCCACTTCCCCTGGATCACTTATCTCCTTGTAGCTTGTAGTTTGTAGCCTCTCTCTCTGCTCACCATCTCCTGGCAGGATGTGATCAGTGAGTGTCTCTGAGCTCCGTGCAGGGGGCGGGGCTACAGCCACACAACAGTGACTTACAGAAATCTCTGCTCCACGATCTCACACAGAAATCTAAGATGGCGGCCCGTCCCTAAGTGAGAAGTTACAGGGTCGTGTCATGGGGAAACTGAACTTGTGTACAGCAGGACTGATAGACACAGGTTGGACTTATATCTGTGAAATGCTGCATTTTTGTTAAAAACAGTGAATTGGAGAATGTGATATTTTGTTATGCTGAGTACATGTAAGAAACTTGTCTTCGTGGGAGGAATACCCAAAAAATACTCAAGCAATGCCCAATTGTCTTTTTACAATTAAGGGTCATGAACTATAAGTCTGAAGACTGCACCAAATGAAATCAATGGATCTCCCCTTACAGTGGGTGCCCACTCTTCAGTTGGTAATTGGCATCATGCACATTTTACCTTTGCCGTATCGAGTTTATTTCTATTAAATGCATAAAAATGCTAAATTACAGCCATGCCAAGACTTTCATTTCAGGTGACTGTTAACAAGTGCTCTTGGTTATGTGCATGATCCAGGATCTCCCAATGCCTGGCAATGGAATAATAATCCAGGATCCCCTGGCAATGGAATATTACTGAAGGGCCCTTTATGGGACACCGAGCCCGGCTTATTATGAATTACAGCAAATGTCTGCTTCCATGTATGTCCTGGAAAATCCGAGCTGTCCACGCTTGTTTAAATAACACGGCACACGGCTGATAAATTCATATGAAAAAAATCGCCTCTCCATCCAGAAAGTTTAACTACTTCAATCAGATAGAGACCTCACATACAGAAAGACGAGCTGAAGAAAAGCCTAGGACGTCCCGCTATATACACTACTATATACACTACTACATACACTACTATATACACTACTATATACACTACTATATACACTACTACATACACTACTACATACACTACTGTATACACTACTATATACACTACTACATACACTACTATATACACTACAGATTACCAAGACAGGAGGAGGCAATGGTTACTAAAATGCAACATAAAGAGCTTTATTCCCTAGTAATAAAGCTGGATGGATACTTGGTGCTGCCTTGGGCTTCGGGGCTCCTGTGCCATAAAAATCTAAGCTATGACTTTTATTGAAAGAGTTGCTGTACATAAAAAGTTATTTGCACACCGCCGAATACCCGATGATACTTCTGTACCAACTTTCATCCTTAAATCAGTAAAATGGGGCACATTTACTTACCCAGTCATGGCACGATACCCAATTCGGACTGTCCGACGAGGATGAAGTCCGACGCGATTCACTAAGATTGTGCGCCTGATATCCTGCATGTGTCGCTTCCCCGCTCAGGTCCCTGGAGTTCACCTTCTTCTTCCTGGTGCATGTAAGTGCATTGTCCGTGTATAATGCGCTGTGCGGGGAGTCACTAAGATCCTCCGCCTGATATCCTGCATGTGTCACTTCCCCGCTCAGGTCCCCGGAGTTCACCTTCTTCTTCCCGGTGCATGTAAGTGCATTGTCCGTGTATAATGCGCTGTGCGGGGAGTCACTAAGATCATGTGCCCGATATCCTGCATGTGTCGCTTCCCCGCTCAGGTCCCCGGAGTTCACCTCCTTCTTCCTGGTGCATGTAAGTGCATTGTCCGTGTATATTGCGCTGTGCGGGGAGTCACTAAGATTGTGCGCCCGATATCCTGAATGTGTCGCCTCCCCGCTCAGGTCCCCGGAGTTCACCTTCTTTTCCTGGTGCATGTAAGTGCAGTGTCCATGTATAATGCGCTGTGCGGGAGGTCACTAAGATCTACACCCGATCATCTGCATGGGTCACTTCCCCGCTCAGGTCCCCGGAGTTCACCTTCTCTTCTGGTGCATGTAAGTGCATTGTCCGTGTATAATGCGCTTGTGCGGGAGTCCACTAAGATCATGCACGATATCCTGCTGTGTCGCTTCCCGCTCAGGTCCCCGAGTTCAACTCTTCTTCACTGGTGCAGTAAAAGTGCATGTCCGTGTATATGCCCTGTGGGGGAGTCACTAAGATTCGTGCGCCGATATCCTGATGTGTCCCATTCCCCGTCAGGTCCCGAGGTTCACCTTCTTTTCCCTGTGCATGTAAGTGCATGTGTCGTGTTATAATGCGCTGTGAGGGAGTCACTAAGATCGCTGCGCCGATATCCTGCATTGTCGCTTCCGCTGATCAGGTCCCGGAGTTCACCTCTTTTTCCTGGTGCATGTAAGTGCATGGTCCGGGGGTATAATGTGCTGGTGCGGGGAGTCACTAAGATCGTGCGCCCGCATATCCTCAGTTCTCGCTTCCCTGCTCAGGTCCCTGGAGTTCACCTTCTTCTTCCTGGTGCATGTAAGTGCATTGTCCGTGTATAATGCGCTGTGCAGGGAGTCACTAAGATCGTGCGCCCGATATCCTGCATGTGTCGCTTCCGCGCTCAGGTCCCCGGAGTTCACCTTCTTCTTCCTGGTGCATGTAAGTGCATTGTCCGGGTATAATGTGCTGTGCGGGGAGTCACTAAGATCGTGCGCCCCATATCCTGCATGTGTCGCTTCCCTGCTCAGGTCCCCGGAGTTCACCTTCTTCTTCGTGGTGCATGTAAGTGCATTGTCCATGTATAATGCGCTGTGCGGGGAGTCACTAAGATCCTGCGCCCGATATCCTGCATGTGTTGCTTCCCCGCTCGGGTACCTGGAGTTCACCATCTTCTTCCTGGTGCATGTAAGTGCATTGTCCGTGTATAATACTCTGTGCGTGGAGTCACTAAGATCGTGCGCCCGATATCCTGCATGTGTCGCTTCCTCGCTCAGGTCCCCGGAGTTCACCTTCTTCTTCCTGGTGTCCTGTAAAAGTGCATTGTCCATGTATAATGCGCTGTGCGGTGGTCACTAAGATTGTGGCCGATATCCGCATGTCACTTCCCCGCTCAGGTCCCCGAGTTCACCTTCTTCTTCCTGGTGCAGTGTAAGTGCATTGTCCGTGTATAATGGCTGCTGTGCGGGGAGTCACTAAGTATGTCGCCCGATATCCTGCATGTGTCATTCCCCGCTCAGGTCCCCGGAGTTCACCTTCTTCTTCCTGTGCATGTAAGTGCATTGTCCGTGTATAATGCGCTTGTGCGGGTCTAAGGATCCTAAGATCCGCGCCCGATATCCTGCTTGTGTCGCTTCCCCGCTCGGGTACCTGGAGTTCACCATCTTCTTCCTGGTGCATGTAAGTGCATTGTCCGTGTATAATACTCTGTGCGTGGAGTCACTAAGATCCTGCGCCCGATTTCAGGCTTCCCCGCTCAGGTCCCCGGAGTTCACCTTCTTCCCGGTGTATGTGAGTGTATGTCTTGCGACACAATTTGAATTTTAAATCCCGCGCTCAGTCCAAATCAGTCATCTCATGCCCCCCGATTTGTGTTGCATGAAAATCGGCGAGATTGGGCATGATCGTCCCGTTGGATGATCCGACTGATTTGGACTGTGCTTGGGATTTAAAATTCAAATTGTGTCTTTAACCCCTTACCGATACGCGCCGTAATAGTTTGGCGCGCGCAAGGTCCCGTTGCATGGAGAGGGCTCACGGGGATCGCGAGATGGACGGGTAAGTAAATGTGCCCCATTGTAATGAATGAGGAGGAAAAGCCCCATATACTGCCATACTGTAGTATGGCAGTACATGGTAGGATTGATCAGACAATCTAGGGTTAAAGTTCCCTAGGGAGTTCGAAAGATTGTAAAAATAAACATTAAAAAAAGTTTAAAAATATATATATATAATTAAAAAAAAACTAAAAATTCAAGTCCCTAAAATCCAAGCCCACAAGAAAATGATGCAAATGCGTTTTTTCACCATTTTCACTTCATTTGGAATTTTTTCCCGCTTCCCAGTAAACGGAGCTGAATATTTAATACCGTCACTATGAAGTGCAATTTGTTTTGCAGAAAACAAGCCGTCACACAGCTCTGTACATGGAAAAATAAAAAAGGGGTTAAACCAAAAATAACCCATAGTTTACATATATCATGTTCAGATACAAGTACAGGCAGTCCCCGGGTTACGTACAAGATGGGGTCCGGAGGTTTGTTCTTAAGTGGAATTTGTATGTAAGTCGAAACTGTATATTTTATAATTGTAGATCCAGACAAAAAAATTTTGGCCCCAGTGACAATTGGAGTTTAAACATTTTTTGCTGTAATGGGACCAAGGATTATCAATAAAGCTTCATTACAGACACCTTACAGCTGATCATTGCAGTCTGGGGCTATAGTAAAGCATTCAGAAAGCTTCACCAGAGGTCACAGGGGTCTGTCTGTAACTATGGGTTGTCTGTAAGTCGGGTGTCCTTAAGTAGGGGACCGCCTATACAAACAAGAAACATTATATACTATTCAGAGTATTGTGTTCCTTTCTCCACTTACTTTGGTTCTCATTATTCTGTCTTCTTCTATACTAATACTTTTCCCTCTCTGCTCTGTGAGCCGGATGCAGAATGACAGGAAACATTGTTACTCCTTCTGTTCACGCACTGAACTAGTGGCTGTCGCAGTGGTTGCTAACATCTGAAATACACTTGACGTGAAATTATTTAGTGTATATGATCGGGGAGGGACACAGGGTGTGTCATAAATCTCAGTGCACAGAGTAGGGTTGAAGGATTTACCATGCTGAAATTACAAGCTCTCACAGTGGGTTAAAGTGTTGTACAGCAGCTTGTGCTCACCCCTGGCTTTTGGGTCCAGTCACAACTCTTTCCTCTAGAATTACACCACTGGCAGCAGAACTTTGGTGTAAATGTATCTACGCCTGTTTCACAATAGTGACCTCCAATGATAATATCATAATAGCTCCGTGTATTCCTCAATGTAATGAAAGCTACATGCAAAGATGATTATCGCTTGCCAGGATCTCCTGAATCTGCATGTGCGGCCGGCAGCACTAATCCCGTTCTCCCAGAAGCCTTTGCGGCTCCATTTAATTAGCCTGAAAGCCTCCACCATGTGTCATCTGATTAATCACATTTCCCGTCCATTGTCTTCCTGTGACACTCGGTGGTCAGAGGACGTGGCTTTAGTCTAATCAGGTTTTCCATATATAAAATACATTATAGACTTTATCTTTATGTGTCATTACATTTATTGTTTATATCAGGTTTCTGTCATTTGTGTTGGGGGGGGGGGGGCACACATTTCTATGTTATTATCTATGTCTGTGCTATTATATATACCAGCAGCTCTGTTCTGTTCTCTGTTCTGCATTAACCACTTTTTGGCTTCCATCCCATAACTAGCAGAAGCAGAATTCATTGTATAGAAAGTAACACAAGAACCTCCATTCCCTATAGGTGATACATGCAGAGAATGCCTATAAATCAATTGCAGAGGGTCCCCTACTTAAAGGGAACCTACCACCACAATTCCACCTATAAAGGTAGAACGGGTGGTAAGTGGGTCAATAGGAAGTGAGGATAGACTTTTTTTGGGCTAATCCTCACATCCCCGCACTTTTTTGGTAACTTTTATTATCCCTATATGTAAATTTTGTTATGTGGCTACTGGGGCGTGGAGTAGGCGGAGCTGAGGCTACACGAGGCGGCTACTCCACGCCCCAGAAGCCTCTTTACTCCTCCTACCCACAATCTTCGGCGTGCAGCTACCGTCTGACGTCTGATGAACCTGCCGTCTGCACATGCGCAGAACAGCAGGCCCGCGCCTGTGCGGTCACTGCTCCGAAGTTGTGCCTGTAGAGTGACCTGGTGTTATGCTGCTGCGGCAAGTCCAACCCGATTTGCGGCGAACTCTGGTGAAAACCGGGCGCCACTGAGACTTCCCTCCCAGGTGTCGCCTTACGTGGTACCTGCGGGTCCACTGCCCCTGAATCCTGACAATGACCACAGTCCTGGAGTGAGTGTTCCTGGCCTATCATGATGGATTTTGGTGGCCCCAATAATAATGAGCTGCAGTTAGAATAAAAAGAAGACGATCCAAAAAGTTTATCAAATTGAAAAACATTGGAGCTCAACAGTGAGTTCAGTGCGTGAGTGTGAGTGTGAGTGCGGTCCGGCAGGCCCTGGGGGCGGGAGGGTTTCATTATTAGGAACCAATTTTGAACTTCCTGATATCTACTGGCGGCACAAGTACCACGGACTGAAAATAAAGTGACTTTAAGAGACTGGTGAAGGTTATTACCAAAACTGACGCTCCCATCCGTTCACTGCCGCTCGCCTGATACAGCCTCAGACTCCTGGTGAGAGGAGTGAGTGTCTCTATAAAAAGGGGCACAACACTGACAAGTGGTGGCCCGGGGCAATGGGAGCACCAGCAGAGGGAAGCATAACTTATTTTTTTAAAACCCTGGACAACTAGGGAGACTTTCTCATAGATCCATTGCCTCTGTCCTTCTAAAATCAACCTTTAAAATTATGTTAATGAGTCAAGTGGGCTCTGGTGGTGGTGGTGGTGGTGGGATTATCAGAGCCCCTCTATGCTGTAGCTTCAAGTGCTGTTACACTGTGAAGGAGCACTTCTCTTTCATTGTGTGAGATTATATCAGACAAAGGGAATGGGGAAGTACTGAGGAATCTGGAGGGGCATTATCAGAGCCCCTCTGTGCTGTAGCTTCAAGGGCTTTTACACTGTGCAGAAGCACTTCTCCCCTTCCACTGTGTGAGATTATATCAGATAAAGGAAATGGGGAAGTACTGAGGGATCTGGAGGGGCATTACCAGAGCCCCTCTATGCTGTAGCTTCAAGGGCTTTTACACTGTGCAGAAGCACTTCTCCCCTTCCACTGTGTGAGATTATATCAGATAAAGGAAATGGGGAAGTACTGAGGGATCTGGAGGGGCATTATCAGAGCCCCTCTATGCTGTAGCTTCAAGGGCTTTTACACTGTGCAGGAGCAATTTTCCCCTTCCACTGTGTGAGATTATATCAGAAAAAGGGAAATCGGGAAGTGCAGAGGGGTCAAGGGCTGTGAGACAGTGTAACATCCTGTAAGCTGCAGCATGGAGGGTTTAGGGTAACACCCCTGGAGCCTTTCTAGCTCATAACAGTCCTGGATCTATGAGTAAGTGTCCCTGGTTCATTACACTTCATTCTGATTTTCCTTTTATAAAGGGTTTGCTTATACGTAAGTCTTACTAAATGATTATGACCAGAGCAACCTTAATGCTCCATACAGGTGGACACTATGGGGGAGATTTATCACAAGTCTTTTAGAGCAGATCTGTTCTAGTTGCCCATCGCAACCAATCAGAGCTCAGCTTCCATTTTCCCACAGCAGTTTTTAAAATGAAAGCTAAACTCTGATTGGTTTTCATGGGCAACTAGAACAGTTTAACCTCAGAACCTTGATGATAAATCTCCCCCTATGTGTCATGGTGGGCAGTGAACAGAATTGTGATCAGTAGGTAATTATTACACCGCGGTCACTTTCATCTCTTCCTTTCTTGAGGTTGGGAAATGTCACATTAACATTTACAGGAAGAGTACGGCCAGGATTCCCGATTATCACAAGTGTAGAATACAATGGATATCAATAATCACACAATGTTGTTTAAATGTTTCATCATATACAGAACATTCTATTAGAGAATTATCGTTATACTGGATACTCACTTGGATGAATCGATGAAATATATCACCAGGGCCCCGATGCTCAGAGCAAAGACAGTCACTACCTGGAACAACAATGCAGCAGCGTTAGTATTTCAGGACCTCAAGCATCCAATAACATGGATAAAACAAATATGTATCTGAGTCAGAGGAAAAAAGTTTTGTACCGTGTTCGCCAGTTGAAAAAGCTCCTGTTGCTTTTGTTAGGTGAAATAAAGTCACCTTCATGATTCCTTCATATAGGTCCCATATACCAGGCCTGATGAAGGGACCACGGCCGTCCTGAAACCTTGTAACATCTTATGTATCAGCCATTAAAAGGTATCACAATCTTAAGATGTTTTATTTTTTTGACCTCAAAAGTAACAGGAATTTGAGGGTTTGAGGTAAGTTCTATAGTACAGTAATAATGTACGTGGGGCATCCATTGTACACGGTATCACGTGGCCAACCAGCGATCGCCAATCTCATATTGATCATTTATTCTAAGCATTAGTGATTGATTTTGTAAAATCTGCAAAAGCCCTATGGAGGCAGTGAGAAAAGAATTCCCTTTGACTCCTAAATCTATTAAAGTTTCCCCACAAAGGAAAATTAGGCCCCATCCACGGGATAGTGCCGAAATTGCTGATCAGTGGTGGCCCCAGTGCCAAGACCCCCACAGATCGCAAAAACTATCCATCGGACACCTCGTGGCTCCTCAGATTAATGGAGCAGACGGCCGCGCATGACCGTTCCGCACCATTAATTTGTATAGAGCTGACGGAAATTGCTGAGCGCCGCAATCGGAGATCTCCATCAGCTTCATAGAGATTATTGGTCATGAGCAGCCGTCTGCTTCATTAGTCTGACGGAGCAACGAGGGGTCCAACGGATAGTTCTCGCAATCTGTGGGGGTCTCAGCATTGAGACCCCCACTGATCAGCAAGTTAGGCCCTATACAACAGATAGGACCTAACTTTCCTTTGTGGGAAAACCCCTTTAACAGAAATTTCGTACTTTTTATTACATATCATACCTATTTTTGTATCTACAAAGTTGACCTTTAAGTTGAGCTAGTGAGATCATACTGATAGCACATGGTAATAATGTGTCATGTAAGGATACAAATAAGAAGTAACAATTACCACTTTCACTGATGGTAGGTGTGTAGCAGTTATGTGCGCATTTCTTTATGCATTAAGCAGAATTGTTCTTTGTGAGTAAAGAAATGGCACAATTTGAGAGACAAAGGGGCAGATTTACTTACCCGGTCCTGTCGCGATCCCGCGGTGCGTTGTCTGACGAGGATTCGGGTCCGGCGGGATACACTAACATCAGGTGTCGGAGTTCCTGCATGTGTCGCTGCTGCACCGAGGTCCGCCGGAGTTCACCTTTTTCTTCCTGGTGCATGCGAGTGCCCGATCTTGTGATACACAACCTTTTTTATATTCCGCAGTTTGTCTGAATCCGTCGAGTTGTCCGACGGCCTGCCCTCGGATTTCTGTTGCGTACAAGCCTGCGCCAATGCACCAAAATCCGATTGCGTGCACCAAAATTGGGCACAAAATGGAAATATTCGGGAAACCCGACGAACGGCGTTCGGACCCGTAGTTAATAAGCCCCAAAGTAAAAAAATTATGTAAATGAGCTCGGCATCGCCTCCCCGTACTGCTAGTCCTGCCTGCTCTCGTCCGAGGACATACGGCCGTCATTGGCCGGCTCAGCTGATGAAATTGATGGTCCATGTCCTTTAAGTCTTTTATTCTATTACCCCCTGATAGATGTCATTTATTATTAAGGGATTTCTTTTAGCGAGTGCGTTGGAAATGCAATCAACACTTGGAGATGTTTATCAGTCAGATAAATGGTATCTTGCGTCTTATCGCAGTCTACAATCTGTAGGACAATGAGGGAAGGAGGACAGAGATCTGGAAGGGAAGGACAAAGGCAAAAAGTATTTCTGACTCAGGGAATTCAGTGAGGGCTGCAAATACTAATTATACAGTATACGCTGCATGTATGTGCCCTCACATGTACAGATTACACAGTATATGCTGCATGTATGTGCCCTCGCATGTACAGATTACACAGTATACCCTGCATGTATGTGCCCTCGCATGTACAGATTACACTGTATACGCTGTATGTATGTGCCCTGGCATGTACAGATTATACAGTATACGCTGCATGTATGTGCCCTCACATGTACACATTACACAGAATACGCTGCATGTATGTGCCCTCACATGTACACTACTGTGTCCACCAGGGTGGGAAGGACCATCTGCTGTGATAGCACAAGAGACCTGTTGAGTCAGACACTTTATGTAATGGTTTTCCTACTTCTTGGCCTTGGAGACGTCCATCTTCCTTGTTATCTATTGCTATTAGACTGCATAGCTGTGGGTCCAAGTATACTGAAGCGGGTCTATCGCCTTAGATGGTATGCACTTGGCTCTCCTATAAGTAATATACAAGGATAACCACAGATTTCTTTTCCCTTCGGTTGCTGCTTGTGTCCATCACTCACTCGCTACATTATTACACAAATGGCCAGAATTCATCAGACTCATTGAGAAGTCCCTAAGGGCTTTTTCCATGATGTGATTCTCTTTGTGATACATTTTATTGTATCTGATTGTCCGTGTGTTCATGAATGGGAGATTGGGGTTACAGAAGGTTGATTCCAGCCAATCGGTTTCATAAAAAAATCAATTAAAGAATGTGTAAGTGAAGATCTTTGATGAGGATATAGTAAATTTCACTACTTTTACTACTACGTTGTAAATAAGGATGGAGCTAATCAGGTGATAAGGATCCATCACCAGAAAGAAGTTTTTGAGTGGCAATTAAGTCGAACCCAATTTACATGTTGAAGCTTCTGGGCTCTCAGGCAACAGTGTTCAGGAGATAGAAAGGGCGGCCATGAGCTTAGTCCTGCAATGATTGAGGTCTATACATTATAGCTTCTGAACTTGTGCTCTGCCTTAAAAGTCTGTGGGCCTTTAAATTGCCTTTAAAGTGAAGTGATATAATGTTAAAAATTGTAGGAATATAATTAATTTTTCATTTTTTGACTTTTTTATTCTTCCCACTTTTTGGGGAATATAAAAAGATTGAATATATTGACTTTTTTATGCCATTATAAGTTAATAAGTGGTACATCATCTAAGTACTGTATCACAATGACATAGAACACACGGTAATGACTATTAACCCTTACTGTCCAAGCTCATTGTGCTTGATGACCGAGGCCTATTTTCCAAAACTTGCATGTGTCACTTAAAAGGCTTTAACTTACCCAGGTGGTTTTAAAAATGTTTTTTTTGTGACATGTTGTACTAAAAGTAGTGGGAAATTTTGGTTTGAATATTTAGCATTTATTTCATGAAAAAGGTGATTTGGTAAAAAAAAAGTAGAAAAAATACCCATCTCAAAATTGAAATGTTCTGTTTTTCAAAACTATCCAAATTAGATACAACATATTACCGTATCACGGCTTAGTGTTGGCTCATTTTAGAAGTGTCCTTTTGATTCTATTTGATGCCGAAAAGATCACAAATCGACTTGGCTTTTTTAACATTTTCAGAAAATTTAGAATTAATTATTTTTCGCATCATTATTTCTATAGGGGTTTGGAAGTTCTGTTAATAGAAATCCCCCCACATATTCCCCCCGTTTAATTAACTTCACCCCTTAAACTATCCAAAACAGCAGGTAGGAAGCGAGTTTCCTTTACTGAGTATTTTACTGATCTTCAGACAAATGATTTAGAATTTAGTAATTTCCATTAACACTTATTTAGCCATAAATGTACCCACATAAACTGAATAAAAGTAGAAAATGCATCCACGAATATATTATGCAGTTTTTCTGAGTCAGAGGACACCCCACATGTGGCTGTAACCTGGGCACATGGCGGGAGAGCGGAAGGGAGAGGAGCACTTCGTGTTTGCAGAGCAGTTCGGGTTGCAATCCAATGAATTGACATGTGGTGAAAAAAAAGGAATATCTCAAAATTAAAGAAATAGATGCCCCTACACTATAAATTCCAATACTCCAGGTCAAACCAGTATCTCTAGAAACAAGATCCTGCTCCCTCTGCACTCTTCACCTCCTCCCTGTCCCCTCTGGACTCCTCACCTCCTCCTGCTGCACTCTTCACCTCCTCCCTGCTCCCTCTGCACTCTTCACCTCCTCCCTGCTCCCTCTGCACTCTTCACCTCCTCCCTGCTCCCTCTGCACTCTTCACCTCCTCCCTGCTCTCTGCACTCTTCACCTCCTCCCTGCTTCCTCTGCACTCTTCACCTCCTCCCTGTCCCCTCTGGACTCCTCACCTCCTCCTGCTGCACTCTTCACCTCCTCCCTGCCCCCTCTGCACTCTTCACCTCCTCCCTGCCCCCTCTGCACTCTTCACCTCCTCCCTGCCCCCTCTGCACTCTTCACCTCCTCCCTGCTTCCTCTGCACTCTTCACCTCCTACCTGCTCCCTCTGCACTCTCAGATAGATAGATAGGAGATAGACAGACAGATAGATTTGAGGGATGGATAGATACAGATATAGAAGCTATAGATAAATGTCATCTCTTATGTTCAGTTGTATCACCTATTATTTACCATCGGTTATCTTTTTCTAACGGATGTAAATAAACGGGAATCCTGACTGTAGGGTGTTTATAGGACCTTGAAGAATAAACCTGCAGATGAAAGCTGTATATATACAGTATATAATGCTGGGACATGCAGATGTATAGAAGGACCTCATACACTCTTATAGACGTTGTATTACAGTGCTGCAAAACCCATCTTCAGCCATATATACCGTATATATGAGGCCTCAGAAGCAGCTGCCCTGGAGAACAAGTGAATTCATGACTGAGCCATTAGCAGCAGAAGTGCAGCTTTACTGTAGTGTCTTCATTAAGTTAAGAGCACCAATTATGCTAATTGTTTTATTGGGTGGGGGGAGCGATCCGTGGAGGAAGAGGATACTTTTAGCATCAGATTCCATAAATACCTCTGGAGGAGAAACAGTAACATCTTCCATAGAAGCTGCAGAAATATTACAAGGAGATATTTAATTGGAGGAAAATCGGAATCGGACTGATTAAAAGCCTATGGAATAAGGACAGTACTACATCCCAGAGCCAGAGCTGCCGCTAGACCCATGGATGATGGGGATACACCTGCGAGAAGTAGAGAAGGACAATGCAGAGGCACAAAGGGAATAAAACTACAAATGATAGTAGACGATAACTGAGGCCGCATTCACACCCAGGGTTCGAATTGTGTTTACATGATGTGATGTTTACGTGAATTCAATGTTAACACTGTTTAAATGCAATGTTGATCCTATGGGTAAATGCTGCCTGAAAATTCATTTCAATGTTAGTGGGGTAAGTAGGGGCAGCAAAGTGAGGATGACCTACTGGATGGCTAATCTCAAAACCTACCATGTTTCTCCTTATACTAATAATAACTCTTTATTTATATAGCGCACACAGATGACGCAGCGCTGTACAGAACTTGTCACATTAGTCTCTCTCCCCAATGGGGCTCACAATCTAATCACCGACCAGGATGTTTTGGAGTGTGTCCTACATAAATCCAATTCTGCATGTATACTATAATACTAAAATCAACCAAGGACTCGGCACGCGGCTCCACTGTTATGTGGATTTTCAATAGACACTCGTTTATTCTGTTGTTTTTGCGCCTTTTCATACTGTTGCACTGTTTTTGTGCCAGTTTTGCGACTAAATACCAAACTATTAGAATTTTAATTCCCATGTTGAGTCTGAATCAGTCGGATCATCCAACAGCCGCTCCCCCAATTTCTGTCGCATGAAAGCAGCGCAGCTGCGCCACGATCCGATAGCGTGTGACACAATCCCCTTCTAAATCCCTTTCCCAACAGTTGACACCAAAAGGAAAACGGGGGTGAGGTCAATGGGCCACTGACCCCAAACCTCCCAAAAAAGGTATACACCTACAGGAACAAAGAAAAAACCAATAACGGATATAGACAACCTTGTGGTTAAAAAATCTATTTCATATTATTATTGTATACATATTAAATGACAAACAAAAAGTGGGGCAACACACAGAAATAATTGCACAATACCCGATGTAAACGTTAACATATAGCAGCAATGGTTCCCTATAGTATTACACTAATGCCAGAAAAGGTACACAAAAGGTAGAGGTAATAAGCAGCCCAAGGTAAGGCAGTTAATAATACTACAAAAATACATTGTTGAAGCAGAAGTGAACAAAGAATACTATAGTAAAGGGAAAACCACATATTATGCCTAGAAATAAATAGAACACATACAGACTGTCGATAATGTGCAATGACCCCGACACGTGTTTCGCCAGGAAACGGCTTCGTCTGGGGGAGGATACAGCTTAAAAACACAGGCCGTCCTATCAGAAATCGCCACAAGATTACTTTAATAATGATCACCTGGGCTGCAGGAAACCGAGTGAGGAGGTCGACGGTCTGTATGTGTTCTATTTATTTATAGGCATAATACCGTATATACTCGAGTATAAGCCGACCCAAGTATAAGCCGAGACCCCTAATTTTACCACCAAAAACTGGGAAAACCTATTGACTCGAGAATAAGCCAAGGGTGGGAAATGCATTGGTCACAGACCCAGCCAAGTATATAGCCAGCCAGCCCCCTATAATATACAGCTTGCCCCCAGTAGTATACAGCCTGCCCCCAGTAGTATACAGCCTGACCAAGCCTGCCCCCAGTAGTATACAGCCTGCCCCCAGTAGTATACAGCCTGCCCCCAGTAGTATACAGCCACCCCAGCCTGCCCCCAGTAGTATACAGCCACCCCAGCCTACCCCCAGTAGTATACAGCCTGCCCCCAGTAGTATACAGCCAACCCAGTCTGCCCCCAGTAGTATACAGCCACCCAGCCTGCCCCCAGGGAGATACGCCAGCCTGCCCCCAGTAGTATACAGCCTGCCCCCAGTAGTATACAGCCACCCAGCCTGCCCCCAGTAGTATACAGCCACCCAGCCTGCCCCCAGTAGTATACAGCCACCCAGCCTGCCCCCAGTAGTATACAGCCAGCCCAGTCTGCCCCAGTAGTATACAGCATGCCCCCAGTAGTATACAGCCACCCAGCCTGCCCCCAGTAGTATACAGCCACCCAGCCTGCCCCCCAGTAGTATACAGCGTCCCCCAGTAGTATACAGTCAGCCCAGAATTTTAAAAAAAATAAACTATTTACTCACCCTCCGGTGGCCCCGATGCGCAGCGCTGCTCCCCCGATGTCATCGCGGCTCCTCTTCTGGCTTCCCGTCTTCCCGTCTTCTGTTAAAAATCCTCATGGATTTTTGTAGTATTATTAACTGCCTTACCTTGGGCTGCTTATTACCTCTACCTTTTGTGTACCTTTTCTGGCATTAGTGTAATACTATAGGGAACCATTGCTGCTATATGTTAAAGTTTACATCGGGTATTGTGCAATTATTTCTGTGTGTTGCCCCACTTTTTATTTGTCATTTAATATGTATACAATAATAATATGAAATAGATTTTTTAACTACAAGGTTGTCTATATCCGTTATTGTTTTTTTCTTTGTCCCTTTCCCAACAGTGTAAATCCCGAAAACGTCCAGAAATCTGACGGAAATGTGATCCGCGGACCCTTAGTAGATAAGCCCCATTGTGCATATTAGATCCAAAGAATTTTCAATTCAGATGAACCAGAGTTGCGGCAGGAATTGCATGTGACTCGTAGCCACTTTTCCAGGCCTATATAAAGCTGCCTCCCCTAAAATAGATAAAGGAGAAGAAGGGAACCAAAAAGACAAATGTAGATCCTGACTTTTATTAGAGCTCATCACACTAGAAGTCATTAGGAATGAAGCATAGATGAGGACACGATATTTGGGCTTATGGAGCAGAAAGTCCCAGCTATGTACCTGCTATTCGCTCTACATCCTCAATGCACCGTCCTGAATGTACTAATAGCCAAAGTACAACATCTATCGCCCCAATACAGGCTGCTGGATACATGGTGTAACTCTGCATTGTGCTTGTTGGAGTGATATTCGTCTATTTTGTCAAAGACCGTTCTTAAAATACAACAAAGATATGAATGTGGTTCCAGAATGCCACCGATACTCATAGGGCTCGATGCCAAGCCGCTCTCGCTGCCATAGCTTTTCCAAGCCGGTGAGAAGATGAAGCTTGTGCTATTGAATATTTGATATTGTTTTGCGGTTAGAAGCTTTCGCCGGCTGAAAGTAAACAAACACGGACGGTCTGAGTATAAGCCGCTCTCACATATCACTGGGGCCTGAACAGAAAATAAAGCTGGGACTTTCACACAGAAGTGGCAGCTACAATATCACGAATCAGTCAGTGAGAAGAAAATAGGGAAGAGATGGTAAGAAAATGTAACATTTTATATACAAAATGATAAAGCGGCAAAGAT
The DNA here is from genome assembly GCA_019512145.1 of Engystomops pustulosus. NCBI lineage: Eukaryota > Metazoa > Chordata > Amphibia > Anura > Leptodactylidae > Engystomops > Engystomops pustulosus. The sequence continues at coordinate 69,767,222 of CM033651.1, read as the reverse complement.
TCTGTGGTACCGGTTTAACACAGATTAAAAATAGAAAATATTGCCTGTATACTAATAATAAAACGATTAGTTCTAGATCAGCAATGTCACCAGAGGCAGATTAAAGGGAACCTGTCACCAGGAGAGCCATTTTTAGCACTCCCCCAGTCCCCACAGACATACACTGTAAGTTTTTTTGTATAAAAAATTGGTTTTACAGAAAAAAAGTTGTTATATTGTACCTTTCATTAACATCTGCTGTGTGACTAGGCACTCGTCCCCTGGGAGTGGCTGGAAAGGAGCAGTTCCCCCCCACCCTTGGGAAACAGCTACTCCATGTGACCTTTTCAAATATATGAATCTCCCTTCACTCAGGATTGGCTGTAGAGGAGCAGGGGGCGTCGCTAAGCCAAGTGATGGGTGTTTTCTTCGGATATTGGCGCAATGCAGCTGCGCCAAAATCAGATCATGTGCTAAATGGCTGTCCCGGCGGCGCGATCCCTCAAAACGTTGGGAAGTCCGACGCAAATGTGGCCGGGAACCCTTGTCTTTCATCTCACACTTTATTCATGTCCAATGACATTTACCCATTTATGTAAATTCTGCAAATACTGTATTTTCTATTCATTGATTTCCCTCCACAATCAATAGTCGTGAGCCTTACGTGTCTGTGTAGCGTTATTGCTATTAACAACATATTTCTTACACCATTAATTCCAGAATAATCTGCATTGCAGACGTCCTCCGTGCGTGTTCTAGTAAAGTGAATCATACACCATAAATCACTGCAATGAAAGTCAGTATAAAAAAGTAGAGTGAGTAAAGATAGCGCCTATCGCCTATTTGGGTCAATAGTTTTTAGAATTTTATCAACAGTCAGAAGCCATTTATTGCTAAGATTCCGAAATGACATCTACATGTGCAAGGCCTTACAAGGACCTTTCTTGTCAGTTTGGAATTGATCCGCTACGGGCCAAGTGTCCTTCCTAGAAGACGTGTGCAGCTTTCTGCATCTTCCCTCTCGCTGTGCTTTGCCTGACTGTAATTGCTCTGCTTATTATGCCTAAAGCTCTGTTGACATTTAGAAGCAAAGGGCTTCATTCTGTGTGTTGGAAGCTTTGTGAATAAAAGCAGGTATGGGGTGGCAGAGCCGAGTGCCAGGCGCCAGCAGGGATCCGGATTTCATTGAAAAGCCGTCTGTTGTGCACGGAGCTGCGGGAGCCCCCAAACTGCTTTTGAAGCTAGAGAACCCCTTACACATCACAGCTCCCTCTCCCCCTGTCACACTAATTGTTAAGGCCTTGCTCTTTCAGAACAAAGCAGAATTCTATTATTGCCTCCGTGTAACATCTATCAATTTATTTCCAAAAGTGCAGTAAACCAACATGACCGAGCTACCGATGTGACAATGTACATTATATTATCATCTCAAAGTGAAAATTACTGATGCAGTTTCTGAAATACTTTTACTTGACTTTATGTTTAGTCATTAAAGATGCTTCCCAGTCAATTCATTAGATCACATGGGAACCAGGATGAGAAACTAGAAGATGGTAAAGGCACCTGGGGCAAAAATCTGGACTGCCACAGATCGAAAGCAAACGGAAGGGACACATGCTCCATTCTACAGGAAGGTTAATTCTAGTACCATATGTAGAAATTGAATCCCAGAGTTGTAGGGGCCATAATAGTCATATGCCCCAGGGCCCATGACAGTATTAATCAGCCCCATGTCTCCCGAATAATGTAACTGCATAGGTTACGGCACAGCATACGTTCATCAGTGTCCAGGGATGGAGACCATACAGTGGCATAAATTTTAGGTTCTCACAAACATTACTGTCCTTTTGCTCCCTTAAAAATCACTGTTATGCCCCACCAAATAGCCAATATAGAAACAGTGCCCCCACAATCACCAATATATTATCAATGCCCACCCTGTAGCCAACATAGAAACAGAGCCAAAATAGTCACAGGGACCCCAACGTAGCTAATATAATCACAGGGCCCCCAGACTAGCAAATATAGTCACAGGGCCTGAAAAAAGACAATATAGTCACAGGGCCCCGACAGGAGCCAAAGTCACAGTGCACTCACAGTAGCCAATCTAGTAGGGATGGTCACAGTAGTCAATATAGATAAAGTGCCCTCACAGTAACCAGATCACAGTTCTGCCCCACAGTAGGCAAAATTCTAAGTGCCCCCAGTAGCTCATAGTTATTAATTTTAGTAGGGATAAGGGGAAAACAAAATGGCAAGGCTCTATGGAGGGAGACCACAGAGGGAGACAGTAACTGGGTTGGGGTTCTCTCAGAAGGACAATCAGTGGGTGCATGGAGACAGGGTGGGACAGGAGGTCGGCTGGGGTCCAGGAGTGAGATACTAGGGGACAGGAGCTACATGGGTGCATACAAATTGTAATACAGCTGCCTGTACATTGTACGTGGTGAGCAGGTAGGTAGAGGATAGTAGTCTCCAATAAATCCAGCAGTCACTGACCTGCTGAGGACTATAGAGAAGCAGACACTCCACACAGGATGGAGGGAGGAAGATCTCTACTAGGTGACAACATTTTCTCTTTTCACATATTATAGATCTTTCTAATATTTGTTTACAATGGAGGAGCCAGGTAAGGGTTTTGTTATAACTTGTATGTACACATTTAAGTATTTTTGTATATTTTTGTGGTAATCAACAAAGAATATATTGTTATTTGACCCAATTCTACATCTTTTATGTGTAGAATACACGTACAGGTGGTCATAAGGACACCCGACTTACAGGCGACCCCTAGTTACAGACGGACCCCTCTGCCCCCTGTGACCTCTGGTGACCTCTCTAGATGTTACTATAGTCCCAGGCTGCAATGATCAGCTGTAAGGTGTCTGTAATGATGCTTTATGGATAATCCTTGGTCCCATTACAGCAAAGAATTTCGAAAAATTTTTGTCACTGGGACAAAAAAAAAACTTTTGTCTGGATCAACAATTATAAAATATTCAGTTTCGACTTATGGGTATGCATATGGGATCCTGAGTCAGTTCTGACTTACATACAAATTCAACTTAAGAACAAACCTAAAGAACCTTTCTTGAATATAACCCGGGGACTGCCTGTGTTATTGTTGTTTGATCGGCTTTTCTGGATACAATTTATGTGATGGAACATAAACAATGTGATGAAGAAACTGATACATCTGTGACTTCCTGAACTTAGTAAAATGTGTGGAATCCTCCTTCCAGTTTATTGACTATTAATGGCTTAATATTGTCTTTGGTGTTACGGTAAAGTAAAAACATTCCTATAACTTATTGAGGGGAACTCACTGTGAAGAGCGGTAAAATGGATTTACGTGTTTATGGGGCTTGGCAGCTTCAATGTCACAAGTTTTACAGAAGATGAATTATTTTGAACTGAATATTCATGTTGCACATCTATTTTATAACATGTTGGGTTATTTGGAAAATGTCATCTAGTAAAACCATGTAGAATGGACCATTGTTCATTAGTATCCCAATTACAAAGGATCATGAACGCTCCGTGTTATATGAGAAAGGGTGAGCAGGTTCATGCACATCACACACATTGGGGGTTATTTACTAAGGGCCCGAATCGCGTTTTTCCGACGGGTTATCCGAATATTTCCGCCGATTTTCCCTGAATTGCCCTGGGTTTTTTGCGCACGCGATCGGATTGTGGCGCATCGGCGCCAGCATGCACACAACGTAAATCGGGGGGCGTGGCTGTAAAAAAAGCCGACGGATTCGGAAAAAACGCCGCATTTTTTTAAAAAAAGTGTCGCTTGACACGCGCTTACCTGCACCCAGCGTAGGACGGTGAAGTTCAGTGCACTCCGACGGACTTCAGCGCAGCAGCGACACCTGGTGGACATCGGGGGAACTACCTTAGTGTATCCTGGCCGGACCCGAATCCACCGCAGAGAACGTACTGCTGGATCGCGACAGGACCGGGTAAGTAAATCTGCCCCATTGTGTTAACCCCTTAGCTCTCTGCGCCGTAGCTGTACTGCGCTGAGTCCCGCGAATAGCGCTCAGCGCAGTACAGCTACTGCGCAGAGACGATGCCGGTTCAGCGCTGCATAGCAGCCGAACCGGCATCGTTAGCCGCGGTCGGAGTGGGCTCCGATCGCGGGTGTTTAACCCGTTAAATGCCGCGGTCAACGCGACCGCGGCATTTAACATGCCTTCTGGGGGTATTTACCCCATGATCGCTGTTTTGGCACCTCTGGGGTCCGATCGGGACCCCAGAGAAGCCTGGAGGGTTTACCTTTAAGATGGCGTCTGTGACGTCATCTTAAAGGCAAAGTGTCAGCCTATGCATCTGCATAGGCTGGCACTGCTAATACCCTGCAATACATGAGTATTGCAGAGTATTATAATGAACAAGCAATCAGATGATTGCTTGTTCATATCCCATGGTGGATCATGTAAAAAAATGTAAAAAAAAATGTTTTTCAATAAAAAATTACTTTATAAATCACAAAAAATGCCCATAAGCCCCAAAACATATAAAGAGACATATAACACTCAAAAAAGTCTAAATCATAACACAAACCCCACATATATAGTATCACCGCGTCCGTAACAATCCATAGAATAAAACTAAATAACTAGTGAACCCATATGATGAACGCCGTAAAAAAAAACAGTTAAAAACCCGCCAAAAATTATGATTTTTACCTATTATATCCCACTAAAAATGCAATAAAAAGTGATCACCAAAACATATGTACTCCAGAATGATACATTTGCAAATAACAACATGTCCCGCAAAAAACAAGCCATCAACCAGCTCTGTAGCCAAAAATGTAACAATGTTATGCCACTTGGAAGACGGCGATGCAAAAATGATAGATTTTTCCCCACATTAGGGTTTTATTTGGCAAATTTAGTAAAACATAAGAAAAAATATTCATGTCTGGTGTCCCCGTAATCGTATCGACCCATAGAATAAAGATAACAGGATTATTAGGCTATACGGTGAACACCAAAAAAAAAAAAAGTAAAAAATCCAGTACAGAATTGATGCTTTTCTACTCATGACCTCAAAAAAAGTTCCTAAATTTTCAACAATAGGTGATACCAACCCCAAAATGGTAACACTGGAAAAAGCATCTCATCCCGCAAAAGAAATGCCGTCACATGGCCCAAATAACGGAAAAGCGAAAATTTTATAGCCTTCAAAAGGGGGCAACGAGAAAACTAAAATCCTGGCAGCTGCAGCGCCCTCCTTCCCTTCTGCGCCTCGCTGTGCCCCCATAACACAAGTAACGGCCACGTGTGGGGGGTCGCTGCACTCAGGAGAAGTAACGCCCACGTGTGGGGGGTCGCTGCACTCGGGAGAAGTAACGGCCACATGTGGGGGGTCGCTGCGCTCAGGAGAAATTGTAGAACATATTTTATGGTGAGTTTTCTCTTTTTATCTTTTGGAAATGTGTAAATTTTAGGGCTAAATGAACGTATAACCGACAAAATTTGACCATTCTAAATTTCACCGCCATTTTGATTCAATTACTATGAAGATCTCAAGGGGTTAACAATCTTCGTAAAAGCTGTTTCTGATAGTTTGAGGGGTGCAGATTTGAAAATGGGTTGGTTATATAGGCGGTTTTTGTTGCTAAACATGTAAAATTTGATTTCAAACAGTATTTATCCCCAAAATAGTCAATTCGGAAAATCGCTATTCGATTTGTAGGCCGCGCGACGTCAAAATAAATTATCCAAACATTTAAAAAATTATGAAAATGTAAAGTAGACAAATGGGAAATGTTATTCTGCAAGTTATTTAGGTGGTAAATCGATCTGCCTGAAAACGCAGTGATTTAGAATTTCGAAAATGGCAAATTTTTCTAAAAATTCATCATTTTTTTCTTTTTTTTGTAAATTAACGCAAAACTTATCAGCCAAAATTTACCACTAAAATGAAGTACAACATGTGGGGAAAAAACAATCTCAGAATCGCTTTGATAAGTAACAGTGTTCAAAAGTTATAACCATATAAAGAGACGCAGGTCAGAATCTAAAAAATGGGACTGAGCCTTAAGCTGTAAAATGGCTGCGTCCTTAAGGGGTTAAAGGGGTTATCCTGGATTAATGTCCTCTGGGGTTGCTCCACCAGTTCTGTTCAGCCACGACATCAGTTTCTATTTGTCTACAGAGGCCAGCAGTGACACAGCACTGACAGCAAAGTGCCTGCTACAGCAGCAGTTACAGGCTGTGGCAAGCATGAGTACTGTCAATATACTATACAATATACAAACAGAGGCAGCCAGTGACCAGCAACATCACGCCTAGCAGGGAGCATCTGGTACCTGTCTCACAGCTGAAGGGAGTGGAGTAAAAAAAAAAAAGTGGCCCTCGCACAACCCCAATACATAGTATAAAAAAAACCTTCTGGGTGTCAGGATATGGGGATAGATAGATTTTTTTGCAAAGTTTTTAAAATCAAAAATATAAAAATTTGGTATATCTGTGATCGTACTGAAGCAAAGAATAAGTAGATGCGTCATTTAAACTGCACAGGGAATGCAGGTAGTGAAAACCGAAACCTAAAAATGAAAAAGGCCTTGTCCTGAAGAGGTTAAAGGACTTGCCACTAATAAGATCTTTATGGGGGTAAGTACAAGGCCGCATATTAGGCTGTTAGAGTTTCTCCATTGCCAACGGGAGCCACTGGTTACATGCACTGCAGGCAGCAGGACTCAGGACTTCCTGTGATGTCATACGTCCTGCTGATTACTGGCAAATGGAGGCCGAGGACTCATTACTGTATTCATGCCCCCTCCGTGATAAACATTCCCAGCATGCCAGGGACATCAAACCTCTGTTATAAGAAAATTATACAACTTTGTAATATATCTTGGAAGAGCAAAGTGTTTCTCCATTTACTTCTCGTCTTATCATCTTCTCTTATTTCTGTGTAAACTGCTCTTCACTCTGAAATTTCTCCGAATTTTGTCTTGCTAGAATAAGACAGAAGCTCGCTGATGTTTCAGATAATATATAAGTTTCTATGTAGAGAAGGGAGGGAGTCATAGCAGTGGAGACCTACCCCAGGAGCTGAAAATGCACAGAAAACTCTCAGACACAGAGAGTATAGATGACAAGTCCCATAATGACAGACAACAGAAGTAAAAGTCTCGATGGGAAGAGTCTGGAGGGAGGAGTCTGTGGACCAGTGGACCCTCTGGACCACCACAGGAGATGGTATGAGGCCCGCGGTGGCAGCCAAGGTACAGGATATGCAGGAAACAGTCCAAGCCTGGGATGACAGCAGCAACACAGAGGAACACTGGTAACGCTGGCACAGACTGCAGACACCGCTGGACTGGAACCCTGGGGGGAACAGGAGGAGACAGACTGAAGACTTGACACAGGATGGCAGGAGCACACGGAGGTACCCTTGTAACACTGGAGACAGGAACACGGAGGAACATTGGTAACGCTGGAGACAGGAACACCAGGAGCGTATGGGAACCCTGGAGACACACAGGAAAGCATCTGGAAATGCTAATGACTTTCTCTTCCACAGGAACGGCTTAGGGAAGGCTGGCATGGAAACCATAGGCGATCCTAGGAGAAGATCCGGCAGGGAGAGAAGGGAGGTGCCGGATTAGAAGGGCGAGCCGGATTAGCAGGAGCCAATCAGGAGGACGCTGGCCCGTTAAGGCTAGAGAAGTCCATGCGCACTCCCCCTAGCAGCGAGAGTGAGCGACTGCAGGAAAGAAGCGTGTGGCCTGCACGCCGGGAGCCGGAGCACAGACAGGAGCCAGGAGAGGTAAGTGAAGGCAGGGGGATGGAGATCGGCAGGCAGCGGAGCACGGGTGTACCCGCAATCCGCGACATGGATCGTGGGAGCACCTGTGACAATGACCAGAGCCCAGTGTTATTCCTCATGTACGTACTCGATTACGAACCAGACTGACTATCCTAGGAGTCAATGGGGGTTATTTACTGAGGGCCCGATTCGCGATTTCCCGACGTGTTACGCAAATATTTCCGATTTGCACCGATTTTTCCCTTAATTGGGATTAAGGGAAAATCGGGATTTTGGTGCACGCGATCGGATTGTGGCGCATCGGCGCTGACATGCACGCATCGGAAATGGGGGGGCGTGGCCGAATGAAAACTCGACGGATTCGGAAAAACCACCGCATTAAAAAAAAAAAAAGTGTTGCGGGACTCGCGCTTACCTTCACTTGGTCCGGCATGGTGAAGATCAGTGCATTCAAGGGAACTTCAGCGCAGCAGCGCCACCTGGTGGACGTCAGAGGAAATACCTTAGTGAATCCCGACCGGACCCGAATCCACCGCAGAGAACGCGCCGCAGGATCGCGAATGGACCGGGTAAGTAAATTTGCCCCATTGTTCTAGAAATCCTGCTTCGTGTAATCATGTGGACCAATGCTAATCAGAGCTCAGATGCTCCCACATAGGGCAAAAGAAATAACCACTTTATATTTCATTGAATCGCATTTATTAAAATCCAAAATGATTCGAAATAAGCAAAAGGATGAAAACTGGTCAACCTCAAAAAAAACACCTCAATGAGTCATCAAACAGAAAAAAAAATGTTTTCTTTAAGACTCACTGCTGCCTGGATCAACCTTTCACTAAAAATAGAGATCTCTTTAATATGTCTGATTCATACTGCAGAAACTTACCAGATGCACCAGGGACACCCCCGGATAATAGCGGACATTGTGACTGCGGTTATGCCATCAGAACACGTTCACTTGTTCTTTTACTTAAGAAGCATTTTTAAAAATTGGGAATGTTGTGAATATTAAATATAATAATAAATATTTTCTAAAATATCAACAAAAGCAATTAGACTTACCAGCACACGACCCGTTAGTGTCTGGGCTGAGATCATGACCCCAGCCCAGTCCTTTACAGATGTCATCCATCCCACCTCTGCCACTGCAGCTTCTTCTTTTTCATCCGTGGCCTTGTAGTCCCCATCGGTTACTTGAGTACTGACTGTGTTTGCAACTTTTTGCGCCTCCTGTAAGAGAAAACAGAAGAAAATTTTGTTATATAATCTTAGCGACAAACACAAGCAAAGACAAAGGAAGAAATATCACTCGAAAAGCGAGAGGAAGACAGCGGATAATATGTGCCAAGGTTATCTGAGCAGCACAATAATACCGTATTTTTCAGACTATAAGGCGCACAAAAAATCCTTTGATTTTTTCAAAAATCAAAGGTGCGCCTTATAATCCGATGTGCCTTATATATGAACCGTACTTACAGACAACAGCTGCTTGAGTGTGCAGTAGGTCGCACACTGCTGGTCCATTCATCCTTATAATCAGGGCGCCTTATAGTCCAGTGCGCCTATAGATGATCCGTACTTACAGACAACACTCTGCCTTGTACTGTGCAAGGTCTGCCACCTGCTGGTCATTCATCCTTATAATCAGGTGCGCCTTATAATCCGATGCGCTTATTATGAACCGACTTACAGACAACAGTGCCTTTGAGCTGTGCATAGGTCTGCACCTGCTGGTCATTCATCCTTATAATCAGGTGCGCCTTATAGTCCAGTGCGCCTTATATATGACCGTACTTACAACACAGCGCCTTTGACTGTGCAAGGTCTGCCACCTGCTGGTCATTCATCCTTATAACAGGTGCACCTATATCCCTGCACCTATTATGAACCGTCTTACAGGCAACAGCTGCCTTGTACTGTGCACAGGTCTGCCACCTTGCTGGTCATTCATCCTTATAATTCAGGTGCATTTATACTCAGGTGCACCTTATATAGTGAATCCGTACTTACAGACAACAGCAGCCTTGTATTGTGCCAAGGTCGCCACCTGCTGGTCATTCATCCTTATAATCAGGTGCCTTGTAATAAGGTGCACCTTATATATGAACCACTTACAGACAACAGCTGCCTTTGTACTGTGCACAGGTCTGCCACCTGCTGGTCATTCATCCTTATATCAGGTGCACTATAATCGGTGCCCTTATATATGAACCGTACTTACAGACAACAGCTGCTTGTAATGTGCAAGGTATGCCCCATGCTGGTCATTATCCTTATAATCAGTGGCACTATAATTCCAGTGCACCTTATATAGACCGTACTTACAGACAACAGCGCCTTGTACTGTGCACAGGTCTGCCAACCCTGCCTGGTCATTCATCCTAATCAAGGTGCACCTTGTAATCAGGTGCGACCTTATATAGGAACCGTGCTTACAGACAACAGCGGCTTGTACTGGGCAAGGTCTGCCACCTGCTGGTCATTCATCCTTATAATCAGTGCACATTGTAATCAGGTGCACCTTATATAGAACCGTACTTACAGACAAACAGTGCCTTGTACTGTGCACAGGTCCCCCTGTGGTCATTCATCCTTATAATCAGGGCCCTTGTAATCAGGCCTTATCTATGAAACCCGACTTACAGACAACAGCTGCCTGTACGTGATCAGGTCTGCCACCTGATGGTCATTCATCCTTATACATCGGGGGCGCTTATATATGAACCGTACTTGCACACAGACAACAGCTGCTTGACTGTGCACAGGTCTGCCCCTGCTGGTCATTCATCCTTATAATCAGGTGCACCTTATAATCCGTGCGCCTTATATATGAACCGTACTTACAGACAACAGCCGCTTGTACTGTGCACGGTCTGCCACCTGCTGGTCCATCATCCTTCTATCAGGTGCTCTTATATATGAACCGTACTTACAGACAACAGCTGCCTTGTACTGTGCTCAGGTCTGCCACCTGCTGGTCATTCATCCTTATAATCCGGTGCGCCTTATATATGAACCGTACTTACAGACAACAGCTGCCTTGTACTGTGCTCAGGTCTGCCACCTGCTGGTCATTCATCCTTATAATCCGGTGCGCCTTATATATGAACCGTACTTGCACACAGACAACAGCTGCCTTGTACTGTGCACAGGTCTGCCCCCTGCTGGTCATTCATCCTTATAATCAGGTGCACCTTGTAATCAGGTGCGCCTTATATATGAACCGTACTTGCACACAGACCAGCCCTTCTGGCACCAACAACCATTGCCCGTTCAAAGGCCAAATCACCTTTCTTCCCCATACTGATGCTCGGGGAGAACGGCAGGAGATTGTCTTGACCAGTTACATGCCTAAATGCACTGCCGCCATGTGATGGCTGATTAGAAATTAAGTGTTAACGAGCAGTTGGACAGGTGAACCTAATAAAGCGGCCGGTGGAGTGTATATCCTTCTAGAATGAGGGATCAAAAACAAGGCCTGGTACATTGGACACCTGTCCATAGGTCCTGATACGTACAATACCAGATCATGAGAATTAAGGTGGCTTACTATTTATTTATTTCCAGATTCATGTAAACCCACATAAGCAATATAAAGAGTATAAACACTCCATAGAAGTAGAACAAGAGCCGCCTGATTGCCTCAATAGAAATGGAGAACAAGGTGAGAAGGCTGAGTTTCAGTAGGCCCCTGGGCGACAGAGCTTCGGTAGGCCCCTTTGCAGTGAACTCACGTGGCGGCATAATTAAAATTCAGGCAGTCTCCTGTGCCTAGTTTATGATACCAGACAGCCACTCATTGTTATTTTATGTAAAATTTCTGTTCCTAAAATATTTCCTACTTTATCCCGAAAACATCCCCCCTCACACCCTATAGATTCCTTATGTACAGCCTTATGTGGGCCCCCCAGCAGCTCTGGGCCCCGGCACTTGCCCAGGTATGCTCATGCTCACGCCGGCCCTGTATCTATCGTATCTATCTATCTATCATCTATCTCTACTATGTATCTATATCTATCTATCTGTCTTTGCTTCTCTATCTCTCCCTTGTCTGTATGTCTTTCCCTTTCTGTCTTCCTCTGTCTGTCTATGTCTGTCTCTCTCTGTCGGTCACTGTTCTCTGTCTGCTCTCTATTCTATCCATTCTTACCTACAGCTAGTGTATTATATATTGCTGAGTAAGCCTGCAGGGAGGGGATGGATGAGGTGTCTAACAGTTTCTATTCATTACATCCCTCACTTTCTCATGAAGGTTACAACAGCTCCATGAATTAGCTAATTTCTTGCAGTCCGGGGTCACAATCCATGAGAAATGGAATATAACGCGGAAGGGATTTTTCAAGGAAAGGCCACTTTCTGTAACATCGATTGGATTATCCCTCCTTCTTATTATATCAAAAAGGGCAATGGTTATGAATGATAATGGATCCTGCCGCAAACGGTAGTAAGTAATAACATTTAACCCTTGGATGGCATCATACACCGGAAGACCCTAAGCATACATATGGTAATTCCTTAATTCATGCAGCCAATCGCATCACAGCCACATCTCAGCCGCTTCACAGCACCGTCCTGGAAGCTAACAGCCACGTCTCAGCCGCCTCACAGCCACGTCTCAGCCGCCTCACAGCCACGTCTCACGCCCCTCACAGCCAACGTCGGACACCTCACAGCCACGTCTCAGCCGCTTCACAGCCACGTCCTGGACGCTGGTATGTTTGTACAAAGTCTGTACAATAAACCTTAGACCAAAACTAAATCTATCTTCCATCCCTTATGACAAACTCTTCAAAATTTTATAAAATATATCAATGACATGTTAGTGAACACCACTGTAGGACATCGGATGCAGACCAGATGTCATATCAGACGGAAGAAATAAGCCTGCACATCCCTTTTTAATACCAATTAGCATGGGGCGTAACTTGAGGGGGTACAGAGGGTGCCTCGGGCCCAGGAGGGGTTTGGGGCCCATAAGGTGTTTCCCTTTTACTATGAGAGACCTATTATATAAAACCATACATTATAGGGGGGGCCGCACAGATTTGCACTGGGGCCCTATCAGCTTCTAGTTACCCCACTGCCACATTAGGCCTGGTTGATTATTGGTTAATGATCTTACGAATGCACATTAATATACGGACTACATAGGATAGGTCATAAATATCAGAACGGTGAAGATCTGACACCCCACAACCCATCTATCGTTGTTCAGAGCAAGCCACTGGATCCAACACAACTGGATGCAAGTTGAGCTCCGACGCCATAATGAAGAGGCCGAGTAACCAGAGCTCAGGCACTAATCATATGGGATTTTCTAATTATGACCAATGATATCAACATCTTTCCCCTTTATCGTCTGTATACTAGGGTCGTCTGTAAGTCGGGGACCGCGCGTGAACATTACAGAGTAATAAATAGTCATTATTTGAACAATGAGAATGATGGCCAAGGCTATAGCAATGGCTTACAATCCTGGATCTTATTGGCTTAGGTTGATTAAACACGGTTACTTCTAGTAAAACGGGAGACGCTTCCGGGTAATGAGAAATAACGGAGCTCAGATCTGAACACACGAAACAGATGTCCTGTACTGCGGAGGATCTATCTGTCTTGTGCCACTGAGACTCCTGGAGGACACCGGGACGTCCTCTCCTTAATATGACATCTTACAATCCTTCCTGCAGGACATTGTTGCTGCAATGTACTTCAGATCCATGTGGATTTACATCTGTAGTAATATGAATACAGAAAGGAAACTTATAGCTTCCCAAAATCTCCATGACAACCACATCTTATAAATGAACACAGTAGCAGCTTGTCTCTCTTTACATGTTCTGCCCTAATATCTATATATACCGTATATACTCGAGTATAAGCGACCCAAGTATAAGCCGAGGCCCCTAATTTACCACAAAACTGGGAAAACCTACTGACTCGAGTATAAGCCGAGGGGTGGGAATGAATAGGACACAGCCTCCCCAGTATATAGCCTGCCAGACCTTGCCCCTAGTATATAGCCAGCACTGCCCCAGTATATAGCCAGCCCCCATGCCCCAGTATATAGCCAAGCACCTGACCCCAGTATATAGCCAGTCCCCTGCCCCAGTATTATAGCCGCACCCGCCACCAGTATATAGCCAGCCCCTATCCCAGTATATAGTCAGCACCTTACCCCAGTATATAGCCTGCCAGCCCCATATCTCCCAGTATATAGCAAGCCCCAGTATGCCCCCTGCCCCAGTATATAGCCAGAAGCGGGGGAAGGGGGAAGCCAGAAAGGTGAGTTTTGATACAGTTTTTTTTACTCGAGTATAAGCCAGTTTGGGTTTTCAGCAAATTTTTTTGTGCTGAAAAACTAGGCTTATACTAAGAGTATATCTGGTATATAGGATGTAATTTTGTGATTGACAGGTCTGTCCAAGCCTTAAAGACTGGGTGGTTACTTTTCAATAAATCTCTTTCCTTAGACACTTGTACTCTTACACAACTTCATGTTTCTGACTTCCTTCAGTCCCTACTATCGGACAGCCTCCAGTGTGGTCCATTTTCTCTCATCGCGTTCACTGAACACACACACGGAGAAGGGGAAAAGCACGTGAGGCATTATCTCCTGCTGCAGGTCCTCCCGTTATCAGGCACAGACATGTAACAAACATTCATACATAAGCATGATGTCTGCACACAGCAATAAAGGAAGCATCAGGGATTATTATTAAGGCAGGAATAGCACAAGGGCATTTTATGGAAAGAGTGGCCAAAACATTTAAAGGAAATCTACATCAAAACACAAAACATGATAAACCAGGATCACTAATAGACAGCAAGGGATATGCATGCATCGGCATTCGGTATAAGAGTGATTGTGGAATCATCGGCCTAGTAATGTTATACACTGCCTTCTTCCTGTTGAAAAAACCGACTTTTTGTTGATTTTTCGGTCTTGTACAGCAGCCCCCTCTGTGTGCCAGATTACCTGTTGCAAGCAGATACTTCCACCTACCTAATTTCCTTCTGCTGCAGTGCTTGCAGTGAGTCGCTTTAAAAAATTCCACCACCACCCGCCCAGGAAAACCCCGCCCCCCCCCGGCCCCTGCACCCCAACCCCTTCCCCCCTCCCCTCCAAGGTCTTGCACACCCCCACCCCCCTCGCTTTTCCTTTCCTCCCCTCACTTTCCTTCTCCTTCTTCCCCCCCCACTTTTTTTGGGTCCAACCCATCCCTCCTTCTCTTACCTCCTCTCTCCCTTCGTTGCTGATTTCCGTCCCTCTTCCTTTTCCCAAGCGTAACGAATTTCGAGCTCGGGGACCCCTTTCTGCCCGTTGACCGTGCCGCACCCTTCCCCCCCCTCCTCGAAGCGCGGCGTGTATTTCCCCGCCCTCGCGGGGGCTTCTCTCCCCTTCAACTACCAACTCCCCAGGTCACGCGTGGCTTTTTGTGTGGACTTGGAGACCAGAGTACTGATGGGAACATCCGGGACATCTCGTCAATAACCCACCAAACAAATAGTCAACCTAAGGGTCCGTTTATTGCTGTTATGCTGCACCCCCTTCTCGCCTTTGTAAATTTCGTTGGTGAAGCTGGGATTATGTCCGCCCCCACCCAATTAGGGCGCCTCTGGGGGACTCTGAGGAAAGGAACGTATCTCAGTGCCCCCCACCGGACACGGTATTGGCTCCCGGGAGGCCCGCGGCGGGCCACAAAGCGCCGGAATGGGTCGGTGCTCGGCCCAAACACGGTACCCCCCCGGCCGCATCAGCGTTTTGGCCCTCGGCCCCCCGTGCCCGGAACTGGGGGGGCCGTGGAAAAGGGCCCGCCGCGCCCTTTTTTGTTCCGGGAAAATGTTAATGCATCACTCCCCGTGAGCCCACATTTGATATTTATTGACCCCCATTTTGGGGGACCCGTTGGCGTCACCCTTTCGCTTTTATGGCCCTTACTGTTACTACTATCGGCTTATTGATGGAGTTTCGTGGTTGGTTGATATCGGTGCAGGTGGTAGGTAAAGCTAGCTTTCCCGCCCCCGGTGGTTTTTTTATTGAGACTTTTTGCTCTGTACTTCTGAAAAGTACCACAAAAGCCCTCAAATGTTTATGGTTGATTTGAATGTGAACCGCAGCCTTGGGCCTTCCGGTTTTGCTTCATGGAATGAGGTTATTTGCAAACTATCTAGAACTTTAATGACTATGTTGTGGTGTAACAGTTGGTACAACTTTTGCGAAACATTCTGCAATACAGAAAGTGTAAAATTTTCGATGAAAATTTGATAAAAGTTTTGCAGTACAAAGAAAAACCAAGTCCATCAAATTTTGACAACCATGAGACACACCCAACCAACGCACTCCACCCCCACATCCAACCCCATGTATCTCCCCCTCCACGACATGACTGGTCTCTCTGGCCATGTGCCCCATCCACTTAGGTGTCCACGTCGCATCCCATGTGAGTCTTGAGACTTCGGTCGTGCACCATCTGTTTGTGGCTTTTCTCCTGGTGGCGAGCGAGAGAGCGCAGCCGAGCTACAACCATCCAGGTGTAAGGGGACACCCAGAGAAAACAAGGTTTTCTGTATTAAGTGGACCAATTCAAAGTGGTCTCCATTGCACACATCTCCACACGTTTTTGACTGTTGTAGCCGTATGGGGAAAGCGCACTTTACTCTGTTCATGACCCACGGGCAGTAGTGAATTTGACCGACTAAGCCACCTAGGATGAAGACCATCAGGGGCAGACCTGTGCACGTACAAGGCAGCTGTTGTCTGTGTGCAAGTACGGTTCATATATAAGGCGCACCGGATTATAAGGATGAATGACCAGCATGTGGCAGACCTGAGCACAGTACAAAGCAGCTGTTGTCTGTAAGTCGGTTCATATATAAGCGCACCTGATAAAGGTGCACCTGATTATAGGATGAATGACCAGCAGGGGGCAGACCTGTGCACAGTACAAGGCAGCTGTTGTCTGTGTGAAGTACGGTTTCATATATAAGGCGCACCGGATTATAAGGATGAATTGACCAGCAGGTGGCAGACCTAGCACAGTACAAGGCAGCTGTTGTCTGTAAGTACGGTTCATATATAAGGACACCTGATTAATAAGGATGAATGACCAGCAGTTGGCAGACCTGTGCACATTCAAGGCAGCTGTTGTCTGTAAGTACGGTTCATATAAGGCGCACGTAATTCAAGGTGCACCTGTATTATAAGGATGAATGACCAGCAGGGGCAGACCTGTGCACAGTACAAAATGCTATAATCAGGTGCACCTTGTAATCAGGTGCGCCTTATATATGAACCGTACTTGCACACAGACCAGCCCTTCTGGCACCAACAACCATGCCACGTTCAAAGGCCACAAATCACCTTTCTTCCCCATACTGATGCTCGGGAGAACTGCAGGAGATTGTCTTGACCATGTCTACATGCCTAAATGCACTGCCGCCATGTGATTGGCTGATTAGAAATTAAGTGTTAACGAGCAGTTGGACAGGTGAACCTAATAAAGCGGCCGGTGAGTGTATATCCTTCTAGAATGAGGGATCAAAACAAGGCCTGAGTACATTGGACCACTGTCCATAGGTCCTGATACGTACAATACCAGATCATGAGAATTAAGGTGGCTTTACTATTTTATTTATTTCCAGATCTTATGTAAAACCCAATAAGCAATATAAAGAGTATAAACTCCATAGAAGTAGAACAAGAGCCGCCTGATTGCCTCACATAGAAATGGAGAACAAGGTGAGAAGGCTGAGTTTCAGTAGGCCCCTGGGCGACAGAGCTTCGGTAGGCCCCTTTGCAGTGAACTCACGTGGCGGCATTAAAAATTCAGGCAGTCTCCTGTGCCTTAGTTTATGATACCAGACAGCCACTTCATTGTTATTTTATGTAAAATTCCTGTTCCCTAAAATATTTCCTACTTTATCATCCGAAACATCCCCCCTCACACCCTATAGATTCCTTATGTACAGCCTTATGTGGGCCCCCCAGCAGCTCTGGGCCCCGGCACTTGCCCAGGTATGCTCAATGCTCACGCCGGCCCTGTATCTATCTATCTATCTATCTATCTATCTATCTCTATCTATGTATCTATATCTATCTCTCTGTCTTTGTCTCTCTATCTCTCCCTCTGTCTGTATGTCTTTCCCTTTCTGTCTTCCTCTGTCTGTCTCTGTCTGTCTCTCTCTGTCTGTCACTGTCTCTCTGTCTGTCTCTCTCATTCTATCCATCTTACCTACAGCTAGTGTATTATATATTGCTGAGTAAGCCTGCAGGGAGGGGATGGATGAGGTGTCTAACAGTCTCTATCATTACATCCCTCACTTTCTCATGAAGGTTACAACAGCTCCATGAATTAGCTCATTTCTCTGCAGTCCGGGGTCACATCCATGAGAAATGAATAACGCGGAAGGGATTTTTCAAGGAAAGGCCACTTTCTTGTAACATCTGATTGGATTATCCCTCCTTCTTTATAATCAAAAAGGGACAAATGTTTATGAATGATAATGGATCCTGCCGCAAACGGTAAGTAATAACATTTAACCCTTGGATGGCCATCATACACCGGAAGACCCCTAAGCATACATATGGTAATTCCTTAATTCATGCAGCCAATCGCATCACAGCCACATCTCAGCCGCTTCACAGCCACGTCCTGGAAGCTAACAGCCACGTCTCAGCCGCCTCACAGCCACGTCTCAGCCGCCTCACAGCCACGTCTCAGCCGCCTCACAGCCACGTCCTGGACACCTCACAGCCACGTCTCAGCCGCTTCACAGCCACGTCCTGGACGCCTGGTATGTTTGTACAACGTCTGTACAATAAACCTATGACCAAAACTAAATCTACTCTTCCATCCCTTATGACAAACTCTTCAAAATTTTATAAAATATATCAATGACATGTGTGAACACCACTTGTAGGACATCGGATGCAGACCAGATGTCATATCAGACGGAAGAATAAGCCTGCACATCCCTTTTTAATACCCAATTAGCAGGGGCGTAACTTGAGGGGGTACAGAGGGTGCATCCGGGCCCAGGAGGTTTAGGGGCCCATAAGGTGTCCCTTTCCCATATGAGAAGACTATTACTATAAACCATACATTATAGTCGGGGGCCCGGCACAGACTTTGCACTGGGGCCCATCAGCTTCTAGTTACCCCACTGCCAATTAGGCCTGGTTATTATATGGTTAATGATCTTACGAATGCACATAATATATACGACTACATAGGATAGGTCATAAATATCAGAACGGTGAAGATCTGACACCCCACAACCCCATCTATCGCTTGTTCAGAGCAGCCACTGGATCCAACACAACTGGATGCAAGTTGAGCTCCGACGTCCATAATGAAGAGGCCGAGTAACCAGAGCTCAGGCACTCATCATATGGGATTTTCTAATTATGACCCAATGATATCAACATCTTTACCCCTTTATCCGTCTGTAACTAGGGGTCGTCTGTAAGTCGGGGACCGCCGGTGAACATTACAGAGTAATAAAATAGTCATTATTTGGAACAATGAGAATGATGGCCAAGGCTATAGCAATGGCTTACAATCCTTGGATCTATCATTGGCTTAGGTTGATTAAACACGGTTACTTCTAGTAAAACGGGAGACGCTTCCGGGTAATGAGAAATAACGGAGCTCAGATCCCTGAACACAGAACAGATTGTCCTGTACTGCGGAGGATCTATCTGTCTTGTGCACTGAGACTCCTGGAGGACACCGGGACGTCCTCTCCTTACTATATGACATCTTACAATCCTCCTGCAGGACAT
Source organism: Engystomops pustulosus (assembly GCA_019512145.1). Taxonomy (NCBI): domain Eukaryota; kingdom Metazoa; phylum Chordata; class Amphibia; order Anura; family Leptodactylidae; genus Engystomops; species Engystomops pustulosus. The sequence goes on along the minus strand of CM033651.1, from coordinate 69,747,661 downwards.
TGTGCTGCAATTACTTTCATCCATGTGGATTTACATCTGTAGTAAATATGAATACAGAAAGGAAACTTCATAGCTTCCCAAAATCTCACTGACAACCACATCTTATAAATGACACAGTAGCAGCTTGTCTCTCTTCTACATGTTTCTGCCCTAATATCTATATATACCGTATATACTCGAGTATAAGCTGACCCAAGTATAAGCCGAGGCCCCTAATTTTACCACAAAACCTGGGAAAACCTACTGACTCGAGTATAAGCCGAGGGTGGGAAATGAATAGGACACAGCCTCCCCAGTATATAGCCTGCCAGACCCTGCCCCATAGTATATAGCCAGCACCTGCCCCCCAGTATATAGCCAGCCCCATGCCCCAGTATATAGCCAGCACCCTGCCCCAGTATATAGCCAGTCCCCTGCCCCAGTATATAGCCAGCACCCTGCCCCAGTATATAGCCAGCCCCCTATCCCAGTATATAGTCAGCACCTTACCCCAGTATATAGCCTGCCAGCCCATATCTCCCAGTATATAGCAAGCCCCAGTATGCCCCCTGCCCCAGTATATAGCCAGCAGCGGGGGAAGCCAGAAAGGTGAGTTTTGATACATTTTTTTTACTCGAGTATAAGCCAAGTTTGGGTTTTCAGCAAATTTTTTTGTGCTGAAAAACTAGGCTTATACTAGAGTATATATGGTATATAGGATGATAATTTTGTGATTGACAGGTCTGTCCAAGCCTTAAAGAGGTGGTTACTTTTCAATAAATCTCTTCCTTTAGACACTTTGTATCTCTACACAACTTCCTGTTTCTGACTCCTTCAGTCCATCCTATCGGCAGCCTCCAGTGTGTCCATTTTCTCTCATCCGTCTCACTGACACACACACGGAGAAGGGGAACAGCACGTTGAGGCATTATCTCCTGCTGCAGGTCCCTCCCATTTATCAGTGCACAGACATGTAACAAACATCCTACATAATGCACTGATAGTCTGCACACAGCAATAAAGGAAGCATCAGGGATTATTATTAAGGCAGGAATAGCACAAGGGCATTTTATGTAAAAGAGTGGCCAACACATTTAAAGGAAATCTACCATCAAAACAAAACATGATAAACCAGGATCACTTACTCACAGACACAGGCACAGTGATTGTGGTAATCGGCTAGTAATTGTTATACACTGCCTTCTTCCTTTGAAAACCGACTTTTTGTTGATTTTTGGTCTTGTTACCAGAGCCCCTCTGTGCTGCAGATTCCCACTGTGCAAGCAGTACTTCCCCCTCCTACTTCCTCTGCTGCAGTGAGATTACATTACACAGAGGAAGATGCAAGTGCTAAGGACGCAGAGGGGGAGGTGGGGAAGGCTGTGGAGCCAGAGTACTGAGGGACTCTCGTAACCCCACCCATAGCCCCTCAGGTCCTTTATGCTTTTATGCTGCCTTCTGTGTACATTTCTGTCCTTGTCAGTAAAGTGTGGATATGCCGTACAGCGGGGACATTTATCATAAGCCTTTCTGTAAGGTTTTAGGCTTACCTGCTTTATCTTTGTGGTTGATATATGTGGCAGGTAAGTCTGGTGGTTTATTGAGACTTTTGTCTGAAAAGTCCCACAAAAGCCTCAAATGTTGAAGCAGCCCTTTTGCCTACGGTTGCTTCGGACTGAGGTTATTTGCAAATCTAGATCTTTAAGATATGTCTGGTGTAACAGTGTAAAACTTTTGCGAAATTTGCAAAAGAAGTGTAAAATTTTGATGCAAATTTGCTAAAAAGTTGCAAAAACTAATTTAATTGACCCCCCCCCCCCCCCAGATCTCCCCCTCCAAATGTTGGCATAGTTTGAATTCTGTCCCATCTTTTTTTGCTTTTCTCCTGGTGCGAGCGCTCCACCACTCAGGTGTAGGGACCCAATAAAACAAGGTTTTCAGTATTAAGTGGCCAATTCAAAGTGTACATTAACCTCAAGTTAATGTAGCCTTGAAGCGATAGACCAGTGATGACGAACCTTTTAGAGACCGAGTGCCCAAATTACAACCAAACCCACTTATGTAAATGCAAAGTGCCAACATGGCAGCTTTTAAATGTATCTGTGTCCTAAGGACACCAATACAGTTGAACGAAATTGGAGAAATTCTGATTATCATTGTAACTTCCTTCCAGGGGCCCCTGAACAGGAAGAATTGCAGGGCCCAGAGCAGGAGCTCCAATAATAATGCAGCCTTGTCTGCACCTCCGTGCTCCTCCTGTAGTTCCAGGCAGATAAGGCAGTGTAGCTATAAAATAGCCCTGATCACAGCACATCCTGGGTGGTCAGGGACTGATGGAGGAGGTTTTGAGTTCTGGGGGTGATGGTCTGCTGGGGTGATGGTCTGGGTGCCCACAGTGAGTGCTCCGAGTGCCACCTCTCGCAACCGTGCCATAGGTCCGCTACCACTGCAATAGACCATTGTATAGTGTATGGAGGTGCGGTCCAGATCTTTCTCTCTCTCTCTACACCTTTAATGTAGTTACTCTGATTTTAAAAAATAATTTAGATTTTTTTTAATATCCACAAATAGGATGATCCCTCGGCGACAATTTTTCAATTTTTTTTAGGAATTTACTATTCAATATTCATAAAAGTTTTGAGTAAAAAATAAAAGTATCAGAATGGTGTTTTAATTAAACAGTGAAACCTCTCAAAAAATCTCAACCAGTGTTTAAAATGACTAGACCCAGGACTGGAGGTGGGGAGAAGGAAAAATATAAGACCCCTTATTTGACAGAACGCAGTACGTCCCTAGCTGCGTAGATCAGTCATTGACTTTTTTCCTGAAAATGCAATCTTTGTACAACTGGAATTGATGTGAAGAGCAGAACTGGAGCCAGGAGCAGCGACTACATAATATACAAGACGTAATAGAAAGCCACTGAGTAAACAAACATCTCATGGAGCCACAGAACACTAAATACATCTCAAGGCGTCGCTGCTGGGCCGTGTTCACACAGGGCATCATTGTGGCCGCCAGACACAGTAAAATGGAATATTTAAAAAAATTCCTCTATCCATACAAGACATTGGCTGCTTTGCTTCTGTAAAGTGTTACTAACTCTCTCATACAACACTAAATTACAATATACACCAACCTGAAACAAATCTGCAACTAATTTACAATTAAAAAAAAAGTATTACAACAGAATACAGTCTAAGGCCCCTTCCACACTAGCGTTGCGTTTCACGTCAGGGTGCAATGCGTGAAAAACTGACGTTTTTGGCTGCGTTTTTGTTCCATTTTTCCTTGGAGTAATTAGCGTTTTTGCGTTTTTTTCACGCGCGTGTTGTTAGCGTTTTTTTGCGTTTTCGGCGCATTTTTCACGCGCGATTCAATGGGAGACTCGAGCATTTTTCAAAGGGACCATGGTTTGGGATTAAAATGTGTTATTTAATTGAAAAATAATGTCTTCTGATAATTTGCAAACATCTGCGATCTATTCTTCACTGTTCCGCGGTCTCGAATAACGAGTACCCGAGCATTTTAGTGTTCGCTCATCTCTAGTAAGTAACCATGTTTTTTTTCCTAATACCAGCAAGAGGAGGAGTAGAAGGGCCACAATATGGAGGAGAGGAGCCACAGGATGAGTAGGATTATGGACAGGAGGCAACAATACGAGGAGGATGGAAAACATGGAACCCTAATACAAGGGCGGTGGAGGTCAGGGGCTACATTAAATCTTTATTATACTATGCTTGCGGGTTGGTCAGCAGGTGTTGCAATGAGTGTGGTTTAGGGGTAAGGGGGACGGGCTTTCTCTAGCCCAAAAGTTGGGAGGTAAGACAATAGGTAAAGGCAATAGAGTAGATTTCCTCCGGGTCCTTCGGTTTCCTCCCACACTCTAAAAACATACTGTTAGGTTGTTTAGATTGTGAGCCCCATGGGGACAGGGAACAATTTGTCATGCTTTGCGCAGCGCTGCGTAATCTGTGTGCGCTATATAAAGAATTATTATTATTATAATTTAGATTTAGAGCTACAATGTATACACCACCCTCACTTTGACCCTTATATCACATGCTCATATCACAGGGTTTTAGCAGTAAAATGTGTGTGCTTTTAGTCTATTACATCCATGACAGATCGGCAGGCGCCCGGCATTGTATACTCAAGGTGGAGCAGTAAAGACTAATATAGGTTAAAATACTATAATCCAACGTTACTATATTATATTACTGTAACCTCAGGCACAACCAAAACCAGTGGTGGCGAATCTATGGCCAAATGTGGCACTCAGAGCCCTCTCTGTGGCCACCTAGGATATCAACCCAACCCAGAGTGCATCAGATATGACCACCTCCTGCAGTCCCAGATAGCCCATAACACGCCGCGGTGGACAGACCTGCACATTTGCGGCAGCATATATACGTCCCCATAGACAGCAATGGCGGCCCGGCTTCGTGTGGCACTGATCCTTGACATACACGGGGAAAAGATAGAGCATGCATTTCCCTGTGTGTGCAGGCCGTGCACCGCTTTTCTCTATGGAGGGGTCACCTCCGCCTCCTCTCCAGCGCACAGCGGGATGACTGCTCAGGGAGGGCGTGCATATGGCTTTGTGTATGTATCCTAACTTCTGAAGACTCCTGCCCTGGGCCCTACAATTCTTCCTGAATTCTACTACATTTATGTCCTCAGAAAGCCAATACAAGCTGCGACAGAGCAAGAAACAATAAGTTACTGCTTAAATCTCTGTGTTGGCATTTGTGAAAAATAAGTGGGTTTTGGTTGTAGTTTGGGCACTCGCCTCTTAAAGGTGCACCATCCCTGACCTAGACAATGACAGATTCAGATACATCCATGTCACACGTCTCCATAATCTCTACATAAGACTCTTTCCTTAGGGTTAGTTATGGTATCACATGTTATCTATATTTATCATTTATTGCTACAAACATCCTGCACCCAACATGCAGAGTATTTCATACTTTAAGCGTTGCACTTACTGCTCGGCCATGGTACATTTTCCAGATCAGAGGACAGAATAGAGACCCCTAATATCCATCTAACTATAGAGGAAATGGGTGACTATAGTATCATTGTCTATTTGGAATGTATGTATATATATATATAGCACCAATAACCACAGCCATCATTTCTCATGAATGAGCTCAGCTCTCATTCTAGCAATAAATTAGCATAAAGTGCACGCTCCTGGCCTTCTGATGCATGGAACATCCCTATCAGCTGTATGTTATCAGGATAATGAAACTAAGGATTGATGCTAGAAAGTACCAGGATACATAAAGGAAATCTACCCTCTGGAATCTACTTACTGTGCGACATGTACAGGACACTACTATTAACTTTGGATTTGAGGCCGTGGTCTGTATTTACCACCAGGATGAAATGTTTTATGCAAATGAGCCTCAGGGGCTCAGGCTCCATAGCTTAGGCTATTTCACGTTCCCAGTAGCACTGCACTCCTTGTGCGTCCTCCACTGACTGTGAACCCCACAGCACAGCCCCGCGCTTGTGCAGCAAGGAGGGCGCCACTGCCCATGTGCGGGCCCGTGCCAGTTGGCGGGGATGTCCAAGAAGCAGGCTCTGTATTGCTACTGAGAGCATCAAAACCAAACAGGATAAACCCGGGACTAGAGATTAGTGGACCTGAAGTTTCAGTTTGGGTTGGGGGTATATGTGCATCCAGTGCAACCTAGACACATTGAGGCTCATTTACTTACCCGGTCCAGTCGCGATCCCACAACGCATTGTCCGGCGAGGATTCGGGTCTGCCGGAATTCACTAAGGTCGTGCGCCCGATATCCAGCAGGTGTCGCTGCTGCGCCGAGGTCCGCCAGAGTTCACCATCTTCTTCCTGGTGCATGTAAGTGCTGATCTTGCGACACAAATCCTTTTTTAAATTCCACGGTTTGTCCAAATCCGTCGGGTTGTCTGATGGCCACGCCCCCCGATTTTTGTCTCGTGCAAGCCGGCGCCGATGCGGCACAATCCGATCACGTGAGCCAAAATCCCGGGGCAATTCAGCACAAAACGGAAATATTCGGGAAACCCGACGAAAGTGCAGCGTTCGGACTCTTAGTAAATGTCCCCCATTATAGCAAATACATGCCCCCTAGCCATGGCCGGATTGGCTGAAACTTCGGGACACTTACTAATAGATCCAGACACTGTGACTGTGGTAATCTTCTTATATTTGTTATCCACTTTTAAGTTATGCTAAAGAGCCTAAAGGGTTCTGGCGGGCTTTACCAGAGCCCCTACGAGCTGTAGCTACACAGGCTGTTACATTGTGCATTGTACACTCCCCCCCACTGTGCTGAAATTTCCTCTGCTGCAGTGACATCACATTAGGCACAGGTAGGTGCAAGTGCTGAGGGAGCAGAGGGGGAAGGGGGAGACAGTGTAACAGTCTCTGTAGCCAGAGCGCTGAGGGGCTCTGGTAACACCTACCCCAGAGCCCTCGGGCTCATTAGCATCACTTTAATAGTTGATATTAGAAGTAAGACCCATGGATAACACATATAAGAAGATTACCACGGGCACGGTCCCTGGATCTATGAGTAAGTGGCCCCGGGTTTATCTTTAATTTTGAGGGTAGATTTAAAAAATGTTGTAAAGTAGCATGAAGTCTTAGGGCCCGGTCACACAGAGCAAATTTGCAGGACACAATTTCTTGAGTTTGTACATCAGTTCCGTATAAGATTGTTTCACAGTCCATTTAAACATACAAAAATGTCTCCATGTGAACACGGTCCTAGGATTCCACAAAGCAGCGGCCACAACACGAAGTCTTGGGGGACATTTACTTACAGTGTCGGTGTCTGCATTGGCTTTGTTACCGACCTGCTCTCGGAGAGAAGATACACATGTAATATTGTGGAGCTGTGCAGAGACATTTCTGGCGCCGAGACCATTTTCTGTCCCTGGGACCAAAATCTGTCCCGAGCACCAGAAATATGTCCAACAGTCCCTGCTAGACCAGTTTTCTTTTGGTCTACTTTCCGCCAGTTTACAGCGCCCAAAAAGGGCTGCGACACATATTAATTGTGTCTGAGTTTCCACTCCGCCAAAGCCACGCCCCTTTTCGGAGAAGAGTCGGAGCAGACGGAAAAAGGCATTTTTTCTGGCGCCGCCAGCTAATAAATAGGTCGGAGAGCAGAACATGTGGTGAGAGCGCCACAAAACTGGCGGAAACGCCATAGTAAATGTCCCCCATTGTTCTCTCTCATGCTGGAAAAAGCTTTCATGAATAAAGCTACTCGTGACCCTGATGGTTAAAGCCATGAAATCTTATTATCACACTTCTGCTGATGGGTTTGAGAGAACGTTCTACAAGTGTAAACCCTGAAACCACAGACATTTTAGAGGCAAGTGCCACATTTCCTGTAGATTTCTGTTATTACTTCTATCAAATTATGTGGCATCCTCCAATGAGAGATGAAAATGTCTGTGGCCGATCGGAATCCACCTTATGGATCCAACTTCCTTTCATCCAGACTGTAGGATTATATGTTGGTGGACCTATTGTAAGGGATTAGGTCCGGGATCGTCGTCTCCTGGGGTAGACGGGCACAATTCACCAGCACACAAGTAACGTCACTGTCCACACTGTGCGACTTGGGTATAACTGACCGCAGACAGTTTTATTCAGCAGCAAAAACTAAATAAACAAAACAGCAAAAATAAAGCCTAAGCCTCTCCGGCACTAACTATACATCGAGGTTCCCTACCTCACCAGGTGCTGGCCTACTGCCAGGCACCCCAAAAACTCACTGCCACAGCTCCACTGGCCTTTGCCGTAGCCGGTCTCTTCCCCAGGGTGGAGCCATTGTGGGAAGTCTGCACCAGGTAGTTATGCAGGACTTCCAGCTGGATGCAAACGAATCCTCATTAGTGGCAAAAACACTCAGCTTTCCCACATCCATCCAGCAACACACTCATTCTATACCCAAAATCTACTGTAGTGGCAGCTACCCTGCCACACTATATGTAACTATGAAGATGTCCCACACACAGGATGATGCTGCCATCATTGGCATGTTCATTTAATATACAGGCGGTCCCCCACTAAAGTACACCCAACTCACAGACGACCCCTGTGACCTCTGCTGAAGTCTCTGGATGTTACTATAGTCCCAGACTGCAATGATCAGCAGTAAGGTGTCTATAATGAAACTTTATGGATAATCCTTGGTCCCATTACAGCAAAAAATTTTGAAACTTCAATTGTCACTGGGACAAAAATACATTTTGTCTGGATCTACAATTATAAAATATACAGTTTCGACTTACATACAAATTCAACTTAAGAACAAACCTATGGAACCCTTCTTGTATGTAACCCGGGGACTGCCTGAACTATTGTTGTTTGGTCAGCTTTTGTGGGTACAATCTATCTGCATGTATGTTGTTACATGCCACTTAGTTGTCGAACCTATGTTGGAAACCTATATTTTTGGCTATAATAAATGCAGTGGATTATAGTGAAGATTATTGTGGATTATTGTGTCACATGCGATTGGATTTTGCGCAGCTGGGGGCGATCCGACTGATTTGGACTGAGCGCGGGATTTAACTTTCAAATTGTGTCGCAAGATCAAGCACTTACATGCACTGGGAGGAAGATGGTGAACCCTGGAGGACCTGAGCGGGGAAGCGACACATGCAGGATATCGGGCGCAGGATCTTAGTGACTCCCCGCACAGCGCATTATACACGGACAATGCACTTACATGCACCAGGAAGAAGAAGGTGAACTCCGGGGACCTGAGCGGGGAAGTGACACATGCAGGATATCGGGTGCAGGATCTTAGTGACTCCCCGCACAGCGCATTATACACCGACAATGCACTTACATGCACCAGGAAGAAGAAGGTGAACTCCAGGGACCTGAGCGGGGAAGCGACACATGCAGGATATCAGGCGCAGGATCTTAGTGACTCCTCGCACAGTGCATTATACACGGACAATGCACTTACATGCACCAGGAAGAAGAAGGTGAACTCCGGGGACCTGAGCGGGGAAGCGACACATGCAGGATATCAGACGCAGGATCTTAGTGACTCCCCGCACAGCGCATTATACACGGACAATGCACTTACATGCACCAGGAAGAAAGAAGTGAACTCGGGGACATGAGCGGGGAAGCGGACAATGCAGGATATCAGGATGTAGGAGTCTTAGTGACCTCCCCGCACGCCATTATACACGGGATAATGCTCTTTACATTGTGAACCAGGAAGAGAATGGTGAACTCCGGGGACCTGGGGGGGAAAGCGACACATGCAGGATATCGAGGGAGCCGATCTTAGTGACTCCGCAGCCAGCCATTTAACGGGATAATGCACTTACAAGCACCAGGAAGAAGAAGTGAACCCGGGGCCGAGCGGGAAGCGACACAACATGGCAGGATATCAGACGCATGGATCTCAGTGACTCCCTGGCACGAGGCCATTTTACACGGACAATGCACTACGCAACCAGGAATGAGAAGCGTGAACTCCGGGGAACCTTGCAGCGGGTGTGTGACCAGTGAACCATGCATGATTCTCGGTGGTGAGGATCTTAGTGACTCCCGTCACACGCGCATATGCTAACCGGACACATGATATACATGCACCAGGAAAGAAAAGAAGTGTGAAATCCAGGGACTTGACGCGGGGTAAGGACACTATGAAGGATACTCATGGCGAGGATACTTAGTGACTCCACCGCCACGGGCAATTTCTAACGCGACAAGCCTTAATGCATCCCCGGGAAGAAGGAGGTGAAACTCACAGAGGGACCTGATGGGAGTGGGGACAGATGACCACATGAGGATATGGGTGCAGGATTTAGTGATTCCACAGCACACCATTATACACGGACAATGGCACTTACATGCACCAGAAAGAAGAAGGTGAACCGGGGACCCGAGCGCGGGAAGCGACACATGCAGGATATCAGGCGCGGCATCTTAGTGACTCCGCGCACAGCGCCTTTACCGGTAATGACACTCTGACATGCACCAGGAAGAGACAGGGAATCACCGGGACATCTGAGCGGGGAAGCGACACATGCTAGGATTATAGGGTGCAGGATCTTAGTGACTCCCCACACAGCGCATTATACACGGACAATGCACTTACATGCACCAGGAAGAAGAAGGTGAACTCCGGGGACCTGAGCGGGGAAGCGACACATGCAGGATATCGGGCACAAGATCTTACTGAATCACCGCAGATGTGAATTATCATTGGACAATGCACTTTTGGTGAACTCTGTCGGACAGGTAAGTAAATGAGCCCCAATATATCAAGCGCCTTCCTAAACACTGTCTAGTAACTTCTTTTTTTAATCAATGGCTGACATAAAAAAACACAAGCCCTACTTGAGGAAAATAACCTAATAGACCTAACCAAATTTTTTTGGATGTGGATGTCCATTTGCTCCGTGTAAACCTGATTGAGCATTGCTGTTATCTTATACGGAAATGGTCATTACAACAAACTTTGCACAAATCATTATTACAAGTGATCAGAAAAAATCTTGTATATCAAAGAATCGCCTTATCTGCCTCATCAACTTCCCCGCTTCTTTCCAAATCTTTTCACTTTGAAATCTTTGCTAAATTCCATCTTGCTAACAAGATGGACAGAAGGTCACGGAGGTGTCAGAATATATATATATCATGTATATAAAATGTCATAAACATGTGGCACGCCGTAGTATGGGCACATTCTGATAATCCACACTATGGTTCAGATGCGGCTACTCCACGCCCCAGTAGCCGCATAATAAAATTAGTATATAAAGTTTGATAAAAGTTACTAAAAAAAGTGCGGGGAAGTCCTCATGTCCCATTGATCCACCTACCACCCTATCTACCTTTATAGGTAGATTTGTGGTGGTAGGTTCCCTTTAATTTAGCAAAGCAGAGCTGTCATCACCAAATGTGATAAATACACATTGGTCTAAATGATCGCATGTCAAACAAGGAAAGGAAATACCAAGCAGTAACGTTTAGGGAAAGTTTAGGTAAAGAGAGGGAAAGGGGATTACATACTTTCTGTCCCACACACTATATCATTTAAACTTAGTCATTGGGGGTCATTTATCTTTAGACAGGGCATCTTGTGTGTCTTTTTTGTGCATTTTTAGGGTTTTGCAACACAGAAAAATTCTTGTGCAGTTTATTTTGCTAAGCGAGTGGAAAAGTAGCAAATTTTATGGTAAATATGGAAAAAAAAGTTGCAAATACAAGAGAAAAGATAAAAAGATAAATGACCCCCATTGTCTATGGAGGGTGATTTGCAAAGCTACGGCTTCTGAACAGGCTTTTTTCACCCTATACTTGGTCTCAGAGAAGCAGAATATTGATAAAGTCAAAAACCATATAATACTTTATTTTAGGCAATTAGCCTTTACACAAGCAAATCCACAAAAAAACTGTACAGTGCGGTCCAGGTAGCTTCAGCAGATTTCATTACAGTAGCCTTTCTACAGCACTGACATGCAAGAACTGCCAGCAAAGTTATAGCTATACAGGCGGTCCCCTACTTAAGGACACCCGACTTACAGACGTCTGCCCACTGTGACCTCTGGTGACCTCTCTGGATGTTACTATAGTCCCAGGCTGCAATGATCAGCTGTAAGGTGTCTGTAATGAAGATTTATTTATAATCCTTGGTCCAATTACAGCGAAAAATTTAAACATTTCAAAAAAAATTTTTGTCCCGATCTGTACTGATAAAATATACAGTTCCGACTTGCATACAAATTCAACCTAAGAACAAACCTACGGCACCTATCTTGTACGTAACCCAGGGACTGCCTGTACTGTACATCTCCCAACTCTGAACAACATGAAGATCCAAATGTCTATGTGACCTAAAGGGATATTCTCTTCTGGGCAGTCACATTCAATTTAATTAATCTGCCATATAGAAACATTTCTTCAATTAGATGTTATTAATTTTTTTTTACCTGGGTGAAGATAATTTCTTATAAATGTAGTGATATGGTCCCTTAGAAACAAGACTGTGTCCTTGGATACGACCACCTCTGCTGGAGGGATTGCACAAAGAAACAAATGATTTTTGTATCTGAAATGTCCGGGAGTTACTGCAGGTCCCACAGTCGTCCTGTGGTAATGATCGCTGAATCCAGGAGGTCAGGCAGGACTCAATAGCGCGTGTCTGGCCACTGCTGCCAGAGTGTGAGGTGGTCGTATCCGAGGAAGCCATCTCATTTCTAATGGACGCATGGATGCATTTATGAGAAATTATCTTCACACAGGAACAATTTTTTTTATGTTGAATCAATTTTATTGAACATTATAGAACGAAAACTCACAATACATTAGAAACATCTTACAATAGTCGACACAAAAGATACAATGTATGGTAAACATATATCCAGGACATACACTTAACCTTCAGTGAGGCCCTATATAAGGAGAAAGGCCTTCCGAGTGGGAAGGAAAGCAGACTCCGTGACAAAGCTTTACAGAGAGTATATCCTTTAACCTCCTTATCGCTCCCCCATAGGTGTGTTACCCTCTACCTTACAAGATAGGGCCGGGCTTAGTTCCACAGATCGCGGTAAGTTGTGCCCTTGGAAAGAGAATGCTGATAAAGAGCCGAACAACAAGAAAAAGAAACAAACAAACACATCACAAGATGTAACATAATTTTAGACAGATACAAAAGGAATGGAGTACACAAGGAAGAGGGGGGGGGGGTCCTAAGGAGCATGTGCTGAATGGAGCTAGGAAGGCTTCTGGGTTTCCGAACAATTTTTTTTTAATAACATCCAATTGAAGAAATGCTTAAATATGGAAAATGAATTAAATTAAATGTAAATGCCCAGATGGGAAAACCCCTTTAAGCCCGTATAGATAAAATATAACTCCAACACATTTGGGATGTTCCTTAAAACAAAAACTTCTCCACTCCGTGGTGGTGAATCTATCATGAGCTGGAGCTATGGACCTGGGCTGCGCAGCGTTCAATGCTACACCAGGCTAAAGCATGAGCGCAGGCATGCAGCAGGACACCCCGTGCCGGCCCAATCTGATTAGGGCCATGTTCCCTCTTTATGCCTTATTTCGGTAGGAGGTGGCACGAGGCGGGAAATAATTGCAATTACTGGCGATTTATTATTTGCTGCAATTATTTCAAGGCTTTTACGCCAGAAAAGTGGCCTCCAAGTCCTGATATATCTCCACCATTGGCTGACATTTATCAGAGCTTCTATACCAGAGGCTGGAAACCCTTGATGCCTCCGGCAGCGACGGAGCGGACGGAGCTAATAAATGACCCCCATTGTCAACATCCAATTTCACATCCAGCCAAACTTATTGTACAGCCAGGATTATATTATACCCACAACATCAGTGGCTTATATATCATTATCAAGCTCCGTTCATTAATTTTAGCATCTCGGAGACCTATAATTACACCCTGGAAATTCCCCTTCGAGAGGAGGTAGATTCTAGTCTGGTAACATGATGCAAGTGATGTCTCTTAAAAAGACGGCTGATACAATTATATCCACCAGTTACATAGAATATACAAGTGTTTACTACAGAACAGGATGCAGGATAATAAAATGATAGAAAATGTAATAATTTCAATGTCCAATGTAAAGGTTTGATTGGATCCATGGTTTTAGGGTATTATATCGCAGTTACGTACTCAAGATTAAACATCGCTATAAGACGATGCGTATTTGACCATCGGGTCACCACTAGAAGTATGGAAAAGGGTTTGGATGTCCCTAATTCAAGAGAGGTTGGAGGTTTGGGGTGAGAAGAACACAAAAATACTCTTACAAGCTATTTGGGGCACATTTTGGGGCTCATTTACTTACCTAGTCCAGTCGCGATCCCGCGGCGCGTTGTCAAACGAGGATTCGGGTCTGCCGGGATTCACCAAGGTCGTACACCCGATATACAGCAGGTGTCGCTGCTTCGCCGAGGTCCGCCGGACTTCACCTTCTGCTTCCCGATGCATATAAGTGCTTGATCTGATCGCGTGCGCCAAAATCCCGGGGCAATTTGGTGCAAATCGGAAATCATCGGGAAACCCGACGAAAGTGCGTCCGTCGGACCCTTAGTAAATGAGCCCCACTGTTTTTAAATCAAATAAAACTACAGCTTCAGATTTCTACTAGTAGCCGAGTGAAATCCTGCTTTATACTGCAGACATGTCTGAGATTAGCAAAGTTCCTGGACTGCATTTTGATATATATAATATATATTATAGTAGGATATCCCTGCATTGTTTTGAAAAATGATAAAACCTTCTTGTGATGCAAGCTCTGGGAACAGACTAGATCAATAGAAAGAGACCGGGACACTAAACTCACTTCCCAGCTGTCTCTGCCTGATTGCCTCACATGCCATAAGATGTAAGGGACAACTAGGAGATGTTCTCTCCCTGCACCAAAATGCAAAACACAGAACAAGACAACACAAACCAAGAAGAGGAGTCACCAGAGACGGTCAGTACCAAGAAGACAAATGCCGTACAAAATCACAAGAGCAAAGAATAGTCAAAACATGAGCCAAAAGTTAGAATACCAGGACACATAGATCGGGATAGAAAGAAAATCTGGAGCTTACATGGGATCAATGTGAGTAGAGGGAATAATTGTCAATAACAGTGGATTAACAGTGAAGCAGAGGCGCAGGAGAGAGATGGGTGTGCTGCTAATCAATCCAAAAAGCCAGCAAGCTACAAACTGTGTTCACACTGATCATCGAGAGAGATACCAAGACAGAATCAGCGCTCTGCTGCACTCCATGGACAGAGGATAACGCAGACACAGACGTTACACCTACTCTACCTTATCTGAAATTGGTTTTACAAAAGAGGGCAAAAGTAAAAAAGATACCCATGTCTAATCTATGAGCAGTATATAATAGTTTTTTTTAACTGCCGAGAAAAATACCTCTAACATAATCCGTAACAAAGTACAGATGGTCCCCTACTTAAGGATACCCGACTTACAGACGACCTCTAGATACAGACGACCCCTTTGCCTCCTGTGACCTCTCTGGATGTTACTATAGTCCCAGGCTGCAATGATCAGCTGTAAGGTGTCTGTAATGAAGCTTTATGGATAATATTTGGTCCCATTACAGCGAAAAAATTTGAAACTCCAATTGTCACTGGGGCAAAAAAATTTTTTTTGGGTCTGGATCTACAATGATAAAATATACAGTTTCGACTTACGTACAAGAACAAACCTATGGACCCTATCTTGTACGTAACCCGGGACTGCCTGTACATTGAAAAATTCCAAGGCATTCCAGAACTCCAGAGCAATGAGACTAAGAGAACGTGGAGCGGTAATCTAGCAAATATCTTATTGTGAGGCTTATATTCCAGAAACATAAGAGAGCAAAGTACACTAGACCGTTGTAGACAGAAGTCCATCAAGTTCCACACAAGACCCCGCAGTGCTGACCCTGTATTGACAACTAGTCATACGTCAAACAGTTTTGGAATTCTTAAAAACAAGATCCTGACAGATCTAACAAAAACTGTTGGAATTATGCATTGATTTGGCAACCCCAAAATAACTCAATGTTGTTTGGACTTAAAGGGAACCCACATTTTCACAAATACAGCTAGTCGCAGGTTCTTTTAGCTAAAATGGTTACAAATTATATTACCTGGCATCAGTCCTGCTTGGCCATCAACTCCCATCTACTCCTCCCCATGCCCCATGCCTCTGCTCAGCATATCATGTGACCAGGGTGATGTCATCTAAGGTCCTTTACCGAGTTACATTTGCAACGTCTACCTCATGTATGTATCTGATCACATGGCTGTATCATGGCATGATCACAGCAACCTCCATGGACTTCGACTCCTCCCCATCCTCCATAGATACATACATGGGGTAGATGGGACCTTAGATTAACGTCACCCTGGTCACATGACACGAAGTGGCCAATGATGTAACAGAGTTGCATATAAGTTTGCAAACTGATGTTTTAACATTACAGCCAGGGAGAGGAACCATTTAGGGATAATAATACTTTTTAATCATAGTCTTTAGTGAAGTATTTATTTTGGGTGGGTTAATTTGCATGACAGGTTCGATTTAAATCTTTAAAAAACCCTAGAATGGAATTAGAAGATAAACCGTTATTATGTCGTTAGTTATTATTATTGTGCAGTGAGCACTTCCTGCTGTTTAGGTCTGACCGGGCAGAGCAGTAGCTTTGTCTTTATGAGGGGTTGGGGTATTCACGCCCGTCCACCTCCTGCCCACAGCAATCCCGCCCAAACGTAAACACTGCTAGCGATGGGGCTTAATACATGCCTTCTCCACCAGGAAACCTTTAGTTTTTTGGTTTAGTTATGTCATTACTGTGAGTATTTTCTTTTGATTATTTGCTTTGACATTTCCTTTTGTTAACTTTAATAAAGTTTATATTTTTGAAAAAAAATTAACAATAATACAACCTTGAGAGTAAACCCAAGCACCAGCAAAATGGTCCTCTAGGCAGTGCTCCTAAATGAATATGAATGAGGACCCAGTGTAGATGGTCCTAAACACGTTACCCCTTCTTTTCTTTTGTGATCACAATTTTTCTAGCAGCTTTATTGAATGGTTTTATAATAAGATCTTCTACTTTTTTACATTTTTGTTTGTTGCCGTTGGACATTTTTTCCACTGTACTTAAACTTTGTTTGACCCAGGGACCAGGGTGGTGGCAAGGGCTTGTGTAAAGGGATAGCAGTAAGGGGAGGGTAACCCCAGGAATGGTGGTGGTGGCCACGGTTCAGGATACATGGATAGTATTTGCAATGTACCCTTGCTAAAGTTACCAGGATGAGAGTAAAGACTTTATTTAGTCTGGAAAAGAGACGACTACGAGAGGAGATGATTAATTGATATAAATATATGAATGGTCCTTACAAAAAATATGGTGGAAAGTTGATTCAGATTAAATCAAATCCAAAGACGAGGGGGCACTGTCTCCGTCTGGAGAAAACAAGGTTTAATCACCAGAGGGGACAGGGCTTTTTTACTATGAGAACTGTCAATCTGTGGAATAGCCGAGCTCAGGCGCTGGTCACAGCAGGGGCAGCAGAGAGCTCAGGCGCTGGTCACAGCAGGGACAGCAGAGAGCGGAGGCGCTGGTCACAGCAGGGACAGCAGAGAGCTCAGGCGCTGGTCACAGCAAGGACAGCAGAGAGCTCAGGCGCTGGTCACAGCAGGGACAGCAGAGAGCTCAGGCGCTGGTCCCAGCAGGGACAGCAGAGAGCTCAGGCGCTGGTCACAGCAGGGACAGCAGAGAGCTCAGGCGCTGGTCACAGCAGGGACAGCAGCTGCCAGACCCTGCCCCAGTGTATATGGCCTGCCAGACCCTGCCCCAGTGTATATAGCCTGCCAGACCCTGCCCCAATGTATATGGCCTGCCAGACCCTGCCCCAGTGTATATGGCCTGCCAGACCCTGCCCCAGTGTATATAGCCTTCCGTCGCTGCCGGACAGATCGCACAGAAGATATACAGGGCTCGCCGGAAAGGTGAGTTTAGATATATTTATTTTTTTGACTCGAGTATTAGCCGAGTTTGGGTTTTTCAGCACATTTTTTGTGCTGAAAAACTAGGCTTATACTCGAGTATATAAGGTATTTCTTCTTGCCACTCTTCGTTAAAGGGCAGATTTGTGTAGTACATGATTAATAGTTGTCCTGCAGACAGATTCCCCCACCTGAGCAGTTGAGCTTTGCATCTCCTTCAGAGTGGCAATGGGTCTTTTGGCTGCTTTATTTAGTGCTCTCCTTGACAGGGCTGTCAGGTTAGGTGCACAGCAGGTTTATTTTTTCCATACTCTGTAAAAATGTTGGCTTTTTTTATTAAAACCTGACCTTATAGTGCAGCAAACTAGAACAACTAATAGGAGGTATAAAGTACAAATCGACAGTCATATGAATTTCCCCCTCCCCACCAATTTTAATATGTCTCCTCCATTTTATTAGAAAAATAATATGAGAGGAAGAAGAAAAAGTTACTACTAGACAGGTTTGTGCATAAAGTATTGTCAGGAACCAGGGGTAGTGAGCTCAGGCGCTGGTCACAGCAGGGACAGCAGAGAGCTCAGGCGCTGGTCACAGCAGGGACAGCAGAGAGCTCAGGCGCTGGTCACAGCAGGGACAGCAGAGAGCTCAGGCGCTAGTCACAACAGGGACAGCGGGGCGGGGCGTGGTATCCGGATTCTTCTTCAAACTGGCCCAGACACCCTGATGGGTAAGTTACTGGCGCCAGCTGCCAATGAGCTGACTGCCTACAATATTTTGCCTGGTTACAGCGCTGCCATAGATCCAGCTGTTTACCAATCACAGCTGACCTTCACCTTCAGCGAATCAGCAGGCAGCATCTATGGGACAAACATCTGGCAGAAAAGTGCACAAAATCTTTTACCTCATGGAAAAGGCGGGAAACACAGAACATAAAAATTACCTCAGAATAACATTAACCCCTCCAATGCCAACATATAATCATTGAGAGCCATTTTAGGGGATAAAATTATCAGGGGCCCCCTGTCTCTCATATGATAATACCCCATGTCCTGTGATATGATAATACCCCATGTCCTGTGATATGATAATACCCCATGTCCTGTGACATGATAATACCCCATGTCCTGTGATATGATAATACCCCATGTCCTGTGATATGATAATGCCATCATCCTGTGACAGGATGACCCAGCGTTACTTCATGTCAAAGTGGCTTGTTGGCACCAGGACACCAGGCACATCACAGACATGGCTACAGATACAGATAATTGCAATGTTGTCATTATAGGACTGGCCAGAAAGCCTCTCAGGACCTTTTAAAGTCATTTAACATTCCATCCATCAGAATATTAGGCGGAAAGTTCTCCCGTCTCACTCACATGCTCAAGATCATTCCGTTCCTCCAGAAAGCTTTGTGAAATATATGGAAACATCATTTGGGGATGGGACTAACACATGGACACTTCATCATCTTTCTCTTCACTAAGTGCGGCCTGTATATGTAAGAATTCAAACATTTCCATCACTCCGATTCAACACAACCATGAGTCAATGACAGTTAAAGGGGTATTCCTCCCATGAAGACAAGTTTCTTATATGTCCTCAGGATAACAAAATAACATATTCTCTAATTCACTGTTATTACCAAAAACCCAGCATTACACAGATATAAGTCCTACCTGTGTCTATCAGTCCTGCTGTACACAATTTCAGTTGCCCCTAGACCCGACCCTGTAACTTCTGACTTTAGGGTCGGGGACGCCATATTGGATTTCTGTGTGAGGGCTGTGGAGCTGAGTTTCTCTTTCTCTCTCCCCGTTCCCTGCACTATAGCTCTGTCTTCTGCAGTCTAGGGCGGAGCTCACACTGATGCACATACACTGACCCCCGCCCCCTACTCACCCCCCGCCCCTCTCTATAGGGATAAATACCACACAGAGCCATATGCCGAGAAGAGATAGGACTCCCGTATGGCTCCACGCGTCCATCGCCGGCCTACGGGGGACGTATAAGCGACGTATATACATCCCCTGTTCTGCCGTGTGAACGAGGCCTTAGATCCATGGTGGTAAGTTTCCTTTTAGAAGGAGAAGATACATTTTAGCTATGATATGGAAATATCCACTGTTAAACTACAGTCAGAAATCGAGAACTGTATATAAAAATTACATTTTTTTACTGCAACTTTAACAGTTTCAGTTTCTATAAATGTGCTATCTGCATGAGGTATGTGCAAATACACATTGTATATAAGCCTTATGGCAGTCATGAAGTGGTTAATTGGTATTTTGGATATCACAATGCATTTCTCTACACATTATAATGCTTGGTGGAGGTGTTAGGCTCTCTTTAGGAAATCTACCATTTGTTTTAATGCGTGGTTTTGCTCAAAAAACAATTATAAAATTCAGGGCCTTGGGAAAGCTGGGTGAAGACCTGCCATGCATGAGCACATTACACAGAGATTCCTGAACTGTCCAGACAGGACTAATCAACCTGAGCTGGATGACTCAAACACAGCGGCTCTGGGATGGTGCAGCAATTGATTACTTCTGCCTGTCAGGGACAACACAGTGAATTCAATGCATAACTAATGTAAGAGGAGCCAGGCACAGAAGTGACGGAGCTTCATTATCATAATTTTATAATAGTTTTTTTCCGCAAAACCACTCAGTTCAGGGATTAAACAAGATATGTTTCTGCATCAGTGTAACTACTGCATTCTCATGTTTGGTTCGTAATGCATAAAAGTGAATGGCAGATTTCCATTAACATGGTTCTAACATACATTCAGGACTGTAGGGGTCCCAGTGAGCAGAGCCCCACCAATCACAGATCACAGACAAATTTAGTAAAAACTAGCAAGAAAAAACTGTAAAAGTTCGGATTTTAAAGGTACATCGATGCTTATATTTTCCGTGAATTTTGTACTGACATCTAACATTTAGGCTATATTCACACGAACGTATGGGGGACGTATATAGGGCATATATACGTCCTCCATGCACTTCTATAGCCTCTGTACCGTTCCGTAGCCCATAGATATGTCTCTGGAATATGGCGCCAGCGCCTGTGTATTCCTATGGAGAGGGGCGGGGGTGAGCAGCGCACATCCCCTGCTCCTCTCTGTAGCGCCAATGTATGCCCCCCGTACTACGGGCATACGTCCTGTGAATGTAGCCTTACATTTATCTCAACCTAATTTAAATCGAGGCCTGAGAGCTCCGAGGGTGTCACAGAAAATGAAAATAGATTGAGAACTAAATAGAAGCAATTAAATAGGTTAATGAGCAGAGACGTCGGGGAATTTTCCCACTATCTTTGGAAGGAAGAATAGATCTACTGTTGTGTCTTCATTCCCTGACAATTTTTAGTTATTTTACAGAAGATTATACGGCAGATACAAAGTATTTTAATGAAGTTTTGCTTTGCATTTACAGAATTTTTACCTGTCCACGCGATTCATAAGAATAAATAACCATCTGAAAGCCCTATGGACGCAACTGAAACACATCATTGAAAATGCAGCCCAATATGTGGTACTTTAATATAGAGCAAGATGAGCTGTGTGTCCTGTCTGTAGGCTCAATGTTATAGAGCAGGAGAAGCTGAGCAGATTGTACATAGTGTCCTGTCTACAGGAGCTGAGCATATTATGTGTAGTGTCCTATCTGCAGGCAGCATGTTATAGAGCAGGAGGAGCTGAGCAGATTGTACATAATGCACAATCTGAAGGCAGTGTGTTATAGAGCAGGAGAAGCTGAGCAGATTGTACATAGTGTCCTATCTGCAGGCAGCATGTTATAGAGCAGGAGGAGCTCAGCATATTATGCGTAGTGTCCTATCTGCAGGCAGCATGTTATAGAGCAAGAGGAGCTGAGCAGATTGTACATAGTGTCCTATCTGCAGGCAGCATGTTATAGAGCAGGAGAAGCTGAGCAGATTGTACACAGTGTCCTATCTGCACGCAGCATGTTATAGAGCAGGAGGAGCTGAGCAGATTGTACATAGTGTCCTATCTGCAGGCAGCATGTTATAGAGCAGGAGGAGCTGAGCATATTATGCGTAGTGTCCTATCTGCAGGCAGCATGTTATAGAGCAAGAGGAGCTGAGCAGATTGTGGTGTCCTGTCTGCAGTAAGTATGTTATAGAGCAGGAGCTGAGCTGATTTTAGTGTCCTGTAGGCAGGAAGCATGTTATAGAGCAGGAGGAGCTCAACAAGTCATTGTTATTTCTGCAGAGGTGATTCCTTTTTCAGCTATGCTAACTCTACCAAAGCACATCAACCTCATTTGCATATTTCTCAAGTGAATTTTTAGCACAGATAGAACAATAAAAACAAAGGCGCGGGTGGCATGTGTGGACGCAGCCCCGTATAACATAGCAGTTAGTTCGGGAAAGTAAATTGTACTTCCTAGTGGCACCGTTCTTTCATATTCCATGCCATGTACTTGGAAGTTGGAAAAAATTTCCAAATGTTGTGATATTGACAAAAAAAAAGCTGTTGTGACATTTTATCATGGATTTATTTTTACAATTTTCACTGCATTCTCCATATGACACATACCCCTTTTTTTGAGTCAGTATGATCATAGATCTTGACTACTGGCGAAAGAATAAAGGTTGAATAAATATGCAATAGAAGGAAAAAAAGAAAAACAAACTATAAACAAACATGACGGAACAGTCTCTAGATGGACCAAGATAATAGTCTAAGGGCCAGATCTGTTATTCTGGCTGCGCCATTTAGAAAGAACGCCTTTGGAGCTTACACATGTATTTAAAGGACATCTATCACCCAGATCAAGGACTGTAAACCAAACATTCAGATATACTAGTCTGCGCCCCCTCTGGCAGGATCTGCTGTTCTTTTAGCTTCTTATGCCCTTGTTTTTGCAAAAAAAAAAAGTTTTTTTAAATTATACAAATGAGCCTGAGGGGCTCCGTGTTCCATATGTATTAATGGAGCCTGGAGCCCCTCGGGCTCATTTGCATAATGTTGAAACCCTTTTTTCCTAAAGAGCAGGTCATAAGAAGCTAAAAAAAGAGCAGATCCTGCCAGAGGGGGCGCACACTAGTATGTCCGTGTGCTTGGGTTACAATCCTTGATCTGGTGGTAGATGTCCTTTAAAGAGGACCTGTCAACCTTAAATTGGGCACTAGGAGATGTTACTAAAGTAAGCAGCTCCTAGTGCTTAAAGGGGTATTCCGGGAATATGAACATCTGACACAAAAACCCATGATGATATAAATAAATGAATGCAACAAAACTCAATGTCATTTGTCACAAAATGGAGCTTAAATAGTTTGATTTTTATGATTTATAAAATTTATGGCCTCTCTAAAGTATGACGAGTTACCAACAAGATGGCCGCCACTGGAAACTACAAGTCCCATGATCCTTTAGTTCTCAGTAACTGCTCCTCCCTCTTATGCTCTGCCCCCAGTGATGATGTAACAGACTGTCCTGCTCTGTTACCATAGTAATGATGTGTAACTGCCATCACCACAATGATGTGTAA
The DNA here is from genome assembly GCA_019512145.1 of Engystomops pustulosus. Taxonomy (NCBI): domain Eukaryota; kingdom Metazoa; phylum Chordata; class Amphibia; order Anura; family Leptodactylidae; genus Engystomops; species Engystomops pustulosus. The sequence continues at coordinate 69,724,625 of CM033651.1, read as the reverse complement.
CACACCACACCACAACTGACTACAGCCAATCATAGCGGTGATCACATTCCCTGGATTAGGCTGCTTCACCACCACGGGCTTCCCCATCCTCTATCATCATTTGGTGTCTATTCTGGTTGCCCCCATCTGTACTGCACTTGCTGCCTTTGCTATCATTAGGGAATGTGAATTGATTCCAGCTCCATGTATTCAGGTCAGTCTCCTCACCGCTGGCTTCATGGTCATAGTCATGTCCCCGGTGAACAGCGATTCGGAATATGGTAGGATAATAATAATCACACTATTTCCTTCTCTAAATCACTTCTGTTCTCCTTTCCCCTTCCACATACGTGAAAGCACAGAAAGCAATTAAATGTGTCATATAAAGAGTGAATAATTCAACCACTGGAAGCTTCGGCTCGTACTAACAATGAAACTCGGAATTCCCAACACGATCCACAGGCAAGTAAATGCGCAGCTTTGGAGGATGGTCTCCACGTAACACATGTCCCTTAATGAGGGGATGAGTCACCGGGACTGTGAGCCTCGATCATAAAGATAGACACAAAATAGATTGCAGATGTACGGAATGTGTCCATTTATATTACAGGATTACTGATGCATTATATAGGTCTAAATACACCTATATAATATTGGATGGAATGCATTCAGCTTGGGTGCACACAAAATCAGTACAAGGAGAAGAGGCTCTTGTCATATTATGATCCAGAAATGAAATCAGCATGAAAAAACCTGAATGTAGAAACCCAGCCTAGGGCTATATTCACATTGACATGTGCCCACCGTACTGTAGTATGGTGGGCACACAGCGGCGCCGGAGAGAGGGAGACTGGTGGAGTGCTGCTCACCCCCGCACCTCTCCATAGAGGAACATTGCGCACGGCGTCGTAGGCCGAGAAAAGGTTGGACATGTCTTATCTTTTCATGGGGTACGGAGCGGTACGGTGCCACACTTGTACCGGCTATGGGGGACGTATATACATCCCCCATACGTGTCTGTGAGTGCAGCCTAAAGACGTATTCACACAATCATGTTTACTCCAAGGAACACAATCTATGTTGGTCCCATCTTGTGGGTTGAAGCCAATGGCACCATAGCTTTATAGAGAGTGAATAGAGTATCAGCTCACGTGCTGGACCTGACCCATTCCAGGATAGTGGGGGAGAACTACGACACCATGCAGGTCCTGTCAAATTAAGATATTGCAAGTAATAATCTAAATGGCCGCGAGAAAGACTTACACTAATGTAATATCAGATCACTAATGTAATATCCAGTGTTTAATGCAGACCTTATAATTAGCATCTGATTATACCTTACAACCAGTCTATAATTGCTGTAAACACTGATATACATGATATGCAAAGTTATATTTGTAGATGGGTTAAAGCTCTGCAGCTATTTTGGTTGGAAAAACAATACAGGAGGTCCCCTACTTATGGACACCCGACTTACAGACGACCCCTAGTTACAGACAGACCCCTGTGACCTCTGGTGACCTCTCTCTGGATGTTACTATAGTCCCAGACTGCACTGATCAGCTGTAAGGCGTCTGTAATGAAGCTTTATGGATAATCCTTGGTCCAATTACAACAAAAAATTTTGTAACTCCAATTGTCCCTGGATCTACAATTATAAAATATACAGTTTCGACTTACATACAAATTCAACTTGAGAACAAACCTATGGAACCTATCTTGTATGTAACCCGGGGACTGCCTGTAACATATTACATACCAGGAGTTGGGTTCGTTTAGCTGTGGACATGAGACGAGCTTAATTGGGACAATAATTAAGATTACATACCCCCCCCCCCCCCCCCTAAAAAGGAAATCATTTGAAAGATCTGTAGGTTGTCATGTGGGGCCGGGAGCCATCAAAGATGGTGGAAAAGCCAAGACTCCTGGGTTGAAAAGGGCAACAGAAGGTGGATCAGCACGGAGCGCGGTTGTATCTCCGGGAGATCCAGCTATTTCTATGGAGACTGCTATGTGCAAATGAATAGACCGGGCCCCGGGGGTCGCGATTATTATTATTTATTACATCTTCATGGGGAATTTTTTGAGGGTCTGACTAGACGGTCCAGGCTCAGTAGTAAATACCAATGCAATGAAATGTTATGTTTCCATTTTTTTGCGCTGTGATCTCATTTTCTGTCCATTCATTGATCTTTTATTACATCCATATTTATTGTCTACATTATTTACCATATGAGCTTGCCCGGTATCATCAGGGGCTTATAAAAATACATAATTTATGCTCTGTGTGTACTCATTGCCTATTGTTTAGTTCTATAATTGATTTATGAGGCCACAAGGCAATATAAATGCTTAAAGGGGTATTCCGGGAATATGAACGTCTGACACAAAATCCCATGATGCTAAAAATAAATGAATGTAACAAAACTCAATGTCATTAGTCACAAAATGGAGCTTAAATAGTTTGATTTTATGATTCACAAAATTTTATGACTTCTCTAAAGTAGGAGGAGTTATCACCAAGATGGCTGCCACTGGAAACTACAAGTCCCATGACCCTTTAGTTCTCAGTAACTCCTCCTTCCTCTTATGCTCTGCCCCCAGTGATGATGTAACAGACTGTCCTGCTCTGTTACCATAGTAATGATGTGTAGCTACCATCACCACACACCGGCCATACTGGATGCACTGCAACCAACCGACTGCAGACAAACCTAGTGGTGATCACATGACCTGCCCAGGCAGCTGCAGGACATGTGATGTGGACATGTGACCTGCCCAGGCTGCTGCAGGACATGTGATGTGGACATGTGACCAGCGGCATCTTCTGTCCTGTGTCTGCTCCGTGCGGAGGAAAATAACGGACTGATAAAGGGCCGGGAGCATTTTAATTCTTCATTACAGTCTATGTCACCAGCATTTTCTGCTATGGGGAGCAACATTTTAAATAACAATTAATTACATATTAGCTTCTTTTTTAAGGACCCATTTGTATATGAATTATGCTGATTCCTGGAACACCCCTTTAAACTATATTAAGTACTAAGGGGGAGATTTATTAGAGGTGTCTGAGGTAAAACTGTTCTTGTTGCCCATGGAAACCAATCAGAGCTCAGATTTCATTTTATAAACAGCTGCATAAAAATGAAAGCCGAGCTCCGATTGGTTGCCATGGACAACCATAACAGTTCTGCTCTCAGAATTCTCTCACATGGGAAACATAGAAACGTCTTGTAGACACAATAGTTAAAACGGATTTTGAGGAAAGTGCAGATGATTTGTGTAGAACAATCTGTAGACAATTCAAGTTTCCAAATGATCACAGTGACAGCACAGCGTGAGCTCTAGTAAAAAGATTTTGTATCTGCGCCGCCGCCATATGGAAAGATACTGTTGTTGTTTATTGTGAATGTTCGGTGACTCCTGGAGTGGTGCGGAGGTGCACGCTGCCGTAGTGTAGGGCTTGTGCTGTGAGAGTTTGACTTACAGACACCCACCATGCTCGTTTACTGTCCATATTGTGGTGTGTGAGGCGATTTAGTGATCTGTTTCTGGACTTACAGACGACAGCTTTAGGCCTCATGTGTACCGCCATGCTCGTCCGTACTGTGGTGCTGCCTTACGGCCCACCTGTGCAGTACTGGTAAACCTAGCCGATAGATCAAATCCTGTCATTTCTCCTTATTTTCCTAAAATATACTGTAATAGAAACAAATGAACTCAAGATGGCGCAGAGACAGAGAAGTTTAGAAGCTAAGGAACGTCAATATGACTTCAATGTGCGACAGCAGGGAAGTTCTCCAATCAGGAGACGACATGAGCCGGGAATTCTCCGCCCCCTTCTGCTTCTTTCCTAATTTCTATATAGATTTGTGGATCCAAAATAAAGCTTGTGCAGTGCAGATTTGCCCCGGGCGATGATCGCATGAGTGAGACTTAAATCAGCAAATGTTGTCTGAATTATTCCCTACGACGTGCACGCATGCTTATTGATTTGAAACACGCAGCCAACGCACACTAAAAGAGGATAATCTTACATCCTACCCCAACCCGGGAATCTTCAAGAAAAATGCACATGTAAAATCTAGGGACCCCTTAGACCCCTTACACACAAGATGCGTCCAACTGGGATCACACCCGCAGCGTGTACTGGTCAGAGTGTCCGGTCCGAACACTGAGCAACCGGAACTGAAGTGACTGAATGCTGAGATCAATTCCAATGGCCGGAGTACAGTGAATGTTACTAGATGTTATATTTTAAAGACCCTACTTAGTGTACAAGCCTTTAATGGTGGAGGCAAATGCCCTGTAAACATATACAGTATTTTTCGGACTATAAGGCGCACCATCAATAAATGCCTGCTAAAATGTTTAGGTTCATATATAAGGCGCACTGGACTATAAGGCGCACCTGATTATAAAGATGAATGACCAGCAGGTGGCAGACCTGTGCACAGTACAAGGCAGCTGTTATCTGTAAGTACAGTTCATATATAAGGCGCACCGGACTATAAGGCGCACCTGATTATAAGAATGAATGACCAGCAGGTGGCAGACCTGTGCACAGTACAAGGCAGCTGTTGTCTGTAAGTACGGATCATATATAAGGCGCACCGGATTATAAGGCACCTGATGATAAGGATGTATGACCAGCAGGTGGCAGACCTGTGCACAGCTCAAGGCAGCTGTTGTCTGTAAGTATGGATCATATATAAGGCGCACTGGACTATAAGGCGAACCTGATTATAAGGATGAATGACCAGCAGGTGGCAGACCTGTGCACAGTACAAGGCAGCTGTTGTCTGTAAGTACGGATCATATATAAGGCGCACCTTTGATTTCTGAGAAGATCAAAGGATTTTTGTGCGCATTATAGTCCGAAAAATACGGTACAGTATACCCTGGAGACATATTTCTGTATCTCCTCCACCACCTAGAAGAAAGATAACAAGAACGCACAGAAATAAACCTGCGGCGGTGTCCTGGAAATGTGCCGCTGGCAAGTGATCAATATGGGCTGACGGTTGTTCCCAATGCAGCTGGGAGAGGGGAGAGACCTGTCCCAGTTCAGAGCACCGAGACTATTTCTGGATCTTGTGACAATAAAATCCAATTAGCAGTAAATTAGAATTGTGAGTCGGGGGGGGGGGGGGGGGGGGGGCGTCCTTCTTGCAGGCCTCCTTGAAGATCTGAGTAATGACTGCGCTATTTCTGGAGGAGATACATCTGCTATACCTGCACAACACGTCCACATATCTACATATAACCAGTTACATTAAGACTTAGGTCTGTCCTTTAGTTGATCAATGTAATTCAAAGAGACGGGTTTGTATATAAATCTATTTATGTCTACAATGTATCAGCAATTATGCAATGAGAACTAAAAGAATCACAAAGGTCTGGCCCGATTCCTTCACTCTTCTACAGTTATTACGGCCATGCATGGTAAACTTAATGGACATCTGCCACCAGGACGAAGGATTGTAAACCCAGCACACTGACATACTGGTGTGTGCCCCCTATGGCAGAATACGTTATTATAAAATTATGCAAAGGAGCCTGAGGGGCTCCATATCTGTTAATTGAACCTGGAGCCCCTCAAGCTCATTTGAATAAACATTAAAGCAGTGTTTTTTCATAAAAACAAGTGCATAAGGAGCTAAAAGAAGAGGGGGCACACACTAGCATGTCAGTGTTCTCGGTTTACAATCCTCCATCCTGGTGGTAGATTTCCTTTAATGCTGCAAAGTACTTACCTGAAAAAGCAGCCAATATTCATCCAGTATATCCTAGCCATAACTCAGCCATGAAATAATAATTATGGTAGACTCCCGACTATACTTGATTCTATAGAATGTGTGAAGTATTGTTGGTGCCTGGTCTGTACAGTGGTGAGATTACAGTAGTTCCCTAATGATTTATACATTCATAGGGCAGCAGTGGTAAACCTTATCACCTCCAATTGTCACTTCCACATTTAGAGTGCTTTCTCAGCTGGGACTCGCCTTCCTGAGTCCTCGCCAGGCTGGGAGATAAGTCTAGAGAGCTCTGTCATCAGCGCAGTGATGGAGAGGCAGGCAGCTGTCTCCATTCACAGCTACAAAGGGCCATTTTCCAAAGCCAAATACAGTTCAAGGGATTCCCTGATGCAGCAGGAACCTATAGTCTGACATCTTTTGCCTCTGTATATTTTTAGCATCACGCTCGTTGAGTTTTTCCTTCCCAGCGAAATGAAAACAGTAAAGGATGAAATCAAACAATCCCGACACTTTTAGCTACTACTACGGCTAATAAAAACTATTTCTTTCTTTTTTTCCCTTGTCTATTATAGATCAGAAGAACTAGAACAGGAATATGTACTTACTAATCTTCCATTAAAATCCATCCTGATAAACCAGGGACACTTACTGATAGATCCTGGCACTGGGACTGTGGGAATCTTCTTATATTTGTTATCCATGGCCTCCTTCCTTCTAAAATCAACTTTCAAAATGATTCTAATGAGCCTGAAGGGTTACCCTGGCTCTTCCATGTTGTTGTCAGTGTAATGGAGCACATCCCCCCTGCCGCTGCGTGCTCACGGCTGCTGCACAGCAAGTGCAGGGGGAAGGGGGAGAATGAGATGCGCTGCTGCGCATTGTAACAATAGCTTGTAAATCCAGAGCACACAGGGGCTAGGGGAGCCCTTCTGGCTCATTAGCATCATTTTGATTTGATTATAGAAAGAAGGAGGCCATAGATTCCAATTATAAGGAGATTACCACAGACCTGAGGCTTGGATCTTTGAGCAAGTCCCCTGGTTTATCATGATGGATTTTATTGGTAGATTTCCTTTAAAGTTCCTGGAGTGAACAATAAGGAAATGTCAGAAATGCCCCCTCTCTATTCATGGCACCCGGCACAGGTTTCCCCAATCCCTCTTTTATTGTAGGGACATTTATGATGTATCATATGGCTATTCCAAGGCCAAAGTGTCACCATACAACGTAACAACGTCATAAAGGCAGTGATCACGTCTTCATCCATAAATGTTTTACATATACAAACAAGATTACAAACTTCATATGTTACAGCTCAGATCTCGTTCTGGATACATCCCTTCATAACTGCGGCACAGCAACGTAATTTGGCATTGTGAAGGCATCCTGTCCTACTTCAAGAAGAGGTGATTTGTACCAAAGACCCCATTCCTATCAACCTGGTAGAGGGGCAGCACATCGGACCCTCCACTACAGTCACCCTCACTAGGAAGGCAGCGGCACTGCCCACACAAATGCCACTCCAGAATACACTACTGAACAATAATACATTTTTATAATAACTAATACAGACCACCGGCCATGTCCTGGCCGTTCAGGTCCTATCCGCTCAGGTCTCAACTGGCTTTGGGCACGGCACTCCCTGGGTCCTAAAGCTGTCACGTATAGACAGCGTCAGAAGCCAGGGAAGAGAAGGAGATGATGGCAGAGCTCACTGGTCTCTGCGGGAAGCAGCGTGCCGGCCACGGCTTGTGCAACCATGCTTTAAAGGAAACCCTCCTGCCCTACAACACACTCCTTCCGTACATCAGCTACCCCTGCTCTATAAGATGCTGCCGGCAGATAGGGCGCTTTGCACAATTTAGTCTGCTCCTCCTGCTCTGTGATGTGCTGCTTGCAGATATGACACTATGTACAGCTGCCCAGCTTCTAATTCTTTATAGCATGCTGCCTGAAGAAAGTACATGAAAGTTTCCTAAAATTCTGATTTATTTAAAACACAAGTAGCTGTTATTTACAAATATGATTCATTGTTTAGCAAACTTTTTCTGTGGGAGAAATAGAAGTGCTTTTATGCTCCGTTATTAAAGCTATTTACAAATAAATATATTTGTCACCTTAAAATGCCTTTACCATGGTAACATCTTTACTGCTTCTGAACGCTTACAGAAAATCCTTGTTTGGAGACCTCACATCTTTCTATATGATCGATCAGATCACGCACAAATATCTGCCTATACAGGTAATGGCCAAAGCACAAAGGTGCACATAACACAAGCGTGCAACATGGATAAAGGGGTGACTTGGATGCTTGTTGCCAAAAAGAGAAGTACTATTCCAGGTTACATAGGGCTGAATTAAACCTTCATATGGTGTACAGAGGTAATGGCGAACCTTTTAGAGCAGTGGTGGCGAACCTATGGCACGGGTGCCAGAGGCGGCACTCAGAGCCCTTTCTGTGGGCACCCGGACCATCGCCCCAGAACACCAGACAGAACTCAAAGAATCTTCCTGCAGTTGCAAGCCACTTAAAAGATGCTGTTTTCATATTTTGATACTTGCTTCTCTACTTAGAACTGTAGGAAGAGGGAGAATGAGTAGACAGGGTCGATTATCTTTGGAGGATTCTCTGTGTACAGAGGGATACCGGAAAGAAGCTAAAATGATGCAAATTTTCCATCTTTTTACTGTGTTGCTGTCCACAGGAGGCCAATCTGATTGAAAATTGTTGAACAGGGAGCAATAAGTTACTGCTTTAATTTTTGGTTGGCACCTCACGATAAATAAGGGGGGTTTGGGTTGAAGTTTTGGCACTCGGTCGCTAAAAGGTTCGCCATCACTGCCCTAGAGACAAGCTACAATTACCTGAATTCGCTCTCCTGCTTTCAACTGTATTGGTGGCTTCAGGGGGTCGGTATGATTGAATGTTATGGAAGAACAGAGAGAAATAAGTTACTGTTTAAATTGTCATGTTGGCACTTGATGGTAATTATGTGGGATTTGGTTGCAGTTTGGGCACCCGGTCTCTAAAGAGACTGAGACCCAAACTACAATGTAAAGCCACTTCTTTATAGCAAAGCCACAACATACCACTTTAAGCATTGAATTATAGCTCCCTACTCTTTCCCAGCTTTCATTTGTTTCTGCTCCCTGAGGCGCCAATACAGTAGAAAGAAGGAGGAGAAATTCAGATTGTCATTGTTGCTTTTTCCTCTAGGGTCCCCTGGACAGGAAGAATGACATGACCTGGAGCATGAGCTCCAATGACAATCCAGCTCTGTCCACACCTACATGCTCCTCCTTCAGTCCCGGGCAGACAAGTATGTAAAGCCTTAAAATAGCACTTAGATCTGAACATCCTAGACTTCCTTGGATTGCAGGAGGATGCCTTATGTCCTGTCTGGTGAACTCTGTGCCAGGGTGATGGCCTGGGTGCCCACAGAGAGGGCTCTGAGTGCCAGCCCACACTGGTCTATGGAATCCGCCATTGAAAGCCTTTATCTACATGAGTAACCCTTATCCTGAATGACCCAACAAGTACCTGTGTTACATGCAGAGACCATCATTTTGCACCAGTTCATCTTCATTTTGCATGTGGAACAACAGTAGGAATAATTAACACGCTGTGTTTTTTTTACACCGACGCTTGTGTGCTAGCATATGATAGCCCCACAAAGCATCCGGCACAGCCGTATACATCTCTGGCCTCGGGCCTCTTGATGTATCCAGCAAGAGTGGCTCCGGCCTCTTGATGTATCCAGCAAGAGTGGCTCTGGCCTTTTGATGTATCCAGCGAGAGTGGCTCCGGCCTCTTGATGTATCCAGCGAGAGTGGTTCCGGCCTCTTGATGTATCCAGCCGGAGTGGCTCCGGCCTCTTGATGTATCCAGCCGGAGTGGCTCCGGCCTCTTGATGTATCCAGCCGGAGTGGCTCCGGCCTCTTCATGTGTCCAGCCGGAGTGGCTCTGGCCTCTTGATGTATCCAGCCGGAGTGGCTCCGGCCTCTTCATGTATCCAGCCGGAGTGGCTCCGGCCTCTTGATATATCCAGCCGGAGTGGCTCCGGCCTCTTCATGTATCCAGCCGGAGTGGCTCCAGCCTCTTGATGTATCCAGCGAGGGCAGCATGTATTTCTACGCCAGGTCCAACCTGGTATAGAAATAAATGCAGCTATCGAAGTGAAAAAACCTTAATTCCTGTGACTTCCTATGAACTGGGCCATGGATTATTTCTCTATTAGTTACGGACAGGATAATTACATTATGAGCTCAAGTTTGGAACAGACGAGTGGCAATATTCTCTATAAAAAGTGCTGTTTTATGACATAGAACATTAATTGTGTAAACTATGACTTGTTTCCGTTTACAGGCAACAGCACATGAGTAATATCTTTACATGGTAGATTTGCCGCTGTCAGCACCTGTTCTGTCTTTAACATGACAACTGATTAGTTTGTGGTTAGGAACCACACATGAAAAACAGTGACCGTGATTACCTAGAAAAAAATATATTCACACATGTATTTATTATGGTGTATTTAAAAAAAAATGATGAGTAATATACATGTAATCTAATATATAAAGCTATCTCTAATAGGAATTAGTGCACATCAGATAAATAAAATAGCAGGGTGCTTAACAATCAGGGGTCCAACTGGCCATCACACTGCATTTCCTTTATCCTGTCGGCCTCAGCCGAAAATGTTTACATTAACTTTTGGTCATGTGTCCTGCTTTTTCAATCACCAAATTTCAGTTTTAAGCCGGAATTTTCATCCAGCGCTTTCCAAAATCCACTTATTAGCCACAATATACAGAAGCCATTGTCTGCTGCTGCTGCTGTGGCAGTTGGAAGCTGAGCCTTGATTGGCTGCTGTTCTGCCACAGGTCATTAATATGAGCTCTGAGCTGTGGTTGGTTACTATAGGCAATGAGTATAAGACGCTGATGTGTGAGGTAAGATGGATAGAGACAGAGATAGGGGGATATTTAACAGAAACTAACTGTAGCTCCCGGCATTGCCCGGAGACTCTCAGACTCTCTTTCAGTGACTGTCTGTTGCTGGCAGTCTCTCTCAGAGACTGTCTGCCGCTGGCATTCTCTTTTGGTGACTGTCTGCCGCTGGCAGTCTTTTCGGTGGCTGTCTGCCGCTGGCAGTCTCTTTCAGTGGCTGTCTGTTGCTGGCAGTCTCTCTCAGTGTCTGGCAGTCTCACCCTCTTACTGCTGTGCTGATCAAAATGGACAGTCAAAGGTTCTGGAAAGTTCATAGTAATACATGTGTTTTCAGGGAAGTGGCACACATGTATTATCACAGAGACTAAATCAGGGCTGCTCTAAGTGGCTGTATACAACTCCATCTGTGGCCCTTGGACACATAGATGTGAAAGCTCATCAGTGGATTCTCTAAAAAGTCCTGTTGGCCGGAGCCCCCCTGGTAGCTACACCTCTGCCTGGCATGTCCAGCATGGGGATATATATAGAAAGACTAGTGGATGGGATCTATGATATGGCAATGGGGAAGCTGTTAGTTGCATCATTCCAATCTTTGTAAATATACCCCAACATATAAGCAAGAACATCCCTAATCTGATGTCTGGAATCACTTCCACTGAAATTGACAGAACAACACAAAATAGATGACGTGGAGGGGAAAGGGAACTCCTAAACCTTCTCTGATAAAGATGGCGAAATAATATCACTTGCTTTGTCTGCTTTGGCAGTGATATGGTTACTCTACCTGACCTTTCCTGGAGCTGCCCTTGGATCCGATCCAGAGATGTTTGGGAAGACAATGTAACAGCTGAGGGAAAATCCTTGTTTGTTCAGTGTGAGAGGGACAAAGGCAAAACCTTCAGCCAAGCGGAGAAATACAGGAGAGGTTTGCAGGAGAAGGCAGCGCTCATGGAAGAAGGGGACAAGATGTCAAGTGTGAGCATAATAATACAAAGGAAGAAACAAGAAGAACACGGAGAAGAGTCAAAGTGCAAAGAAATCTAGACAGAAAAAAAATCCTGTTCTCTCGGTAACAATAGAGATTGCAATTTGATTATTACACAACAGTGAGAAAAATGGTGTGAAAAGTGATGATTTTGCAAGACCGCAAACTAATAAATCTAAAACAGTGGTCCCCAAACTTTTATTGCCCAGGGACCGGCTGTGAGTAGACATTTTCTCCAGGGACCGATGGGATGGGGTCTGAGGTCTAGCCAAAAATGTATGTTGGCACTTCCCGCCGTAATTCCCTCTGTGCCTAGTTTATATTGTCCCATCTCCTGAAGAAGCACCCCCCTTATATTGTCTCTTGTTTGGTGCCTTCCCGGCTGCCATTGTTCCCTTTCCTGTAGTTTGCCCCTCACCACTTCCAATGTCCCCTTTCCTCATGCTGCCCCGCACTCTTTGCTTTCAATGTCCTCCTTCCCGTAGCTGCCCTCCTTACATTGTCCCCCTTTACTGTAGCATGATGCCCCCTCCCATGTCTCTTTTCTTGCCCGCTCTCATGTCTCCCTTCCTTTAGCTGTCCCAACCCCCTACTTCCTATGTCCCCTTTCCCATACAAACAATCCAATACTCACCTTGCTGGTTCCCCCACTGCTGTCTTCTCTTCCTTCACTACTGCATGTATGCACAGCTCGGCTGACATCATTACGCGTGACGGCAATTCATAGTATCATAGTTTATATGGTTGAAAACACACATGACCATCAAATTGAGGCGTGTATTGATGCGGGAGAGAAGTAAATGAAGAGAAGAGCAGCAAGGGAATGGGGAAGGTGAGTATTGCATTTTTTTTTCGGGCTGCGGCCTGGGATCAGGCTCTCCATGACCTGGTCACAGCGCGGCGGTGGGGGAACACTGATCTACAGCAGGCCACCAAGCCACTAAGTAAGAATAAGTGTCTAGATTTTGGCAATAATAAATGTATCACGCAGCATGCACCTATGTCTCTTCTGCCTGCTCCCAATATCAGCCAGCCTTAGTAAATCTGCCCTGTCAGCTGCATGTTCATGGACATGTGCCCCTATATGTAGAAACATGATATTTGGAAGTTGGGCAGTTGCAGTATTACACACCAAGCATAAGGGATCATGGCCTATGGAGACATCAAACTTTTCAGTCTGTCTAGGAACATTTTCAAACCTGTAGACATTCTGTAGTGTGAACTAGTGCGCACCAGGAGAACATAAACGTAAATCTCTTTTTAGACTGTGACAACAATGAGACGCTGGAAGTTACCAGTAGATGCTTCTAGTATGACCAAGTCATTCCACTAGAGAAATATGTCCATGGTCAATGAAACTGAATGCCAAGAGCACAGTTTGTGCACCGCCGCGCATACTTCATAGACAGTCCTCATTCCTGACCTTGTATTAGACACAATCTCTTTGCTGCTATATTCACTCCTCCACAGGACGACTTTAAGCTTTACTTAATGGAGAGCTTCACGGACAGTGATATGCGAGTAGTGGCATACCGTCTGAATATTACATTCCTCTGGACCCCATATACATTCTGTGATACCTTTCCAGCGTTAGTATTTCTCCTAAATCATCAAAGAGGACGATGCTCTAACATTCTCTGTTCATTCTATGTTGTGCCCATCCTATAAAGTCTATAAATAAGATTCTTCTCCTACAGAGGGCCTGTCACTCCTGAAATATCTGCTATTATTTTCAATTCTGGAGCTGCTGTTACTCAATGCTTTCCTTTCCCTCCGCATAAAGCGTCTAAGTCATCTAAGGCTCAGTTCATACTTACAGTGGGTACAGAAAGTTATCAGACCTATTTAAATGTTTCACTGTTTGTTTTATTGCAGTTAATAGGGAATGGAAAGTTTTCTGTTTACCTTCCATTCTTAGTTTCCATGACTCTCTCCTAATACATAGAGTATAACGTAAATCCCTGATGTACAGTGGATACGGAAAGTATTCCACTTAAAGATTATGGAGGCCACTGTTCTCTTGGGAACCTTCAGTGCTGCAGAAATTCTTTCATACCCTTGGCCAGATCTGTGCCTTGCCACAATTCTGTCTCTGAGCTCCTTGGGCAGTTCTTTTGACCTCATAATTCTCATGTGCTATAACATGCACCATGAGATCTTATATAGACAGGTGTTTGCCTTTCCTAATCAAAGCCAATCAGTTTAATTAAACACAACTGGACTCCAATGAAGGAGTAGAACCATCTCAAGGAGGATTAGAAGGAAATCCATAGTATGTGAGGTAAATATGAGCGTTGCAATAAATACTTATGACCATGTGCTATTTCGGTTTTTCTTGTTTAATAAATTAGCAAAAATATCTACATTCTTGTCTTTTTCGTATCCACTGTACATTGGGGATTTCTGGTTTACTCTCTGTATAAGAAGAACATAACGTAAACTAAGAATGGAAGGTGAACAGAAGACTTTCCATTCCCCATTGACCGCAATGTAAGGAAGGATGCCGTCTGTTACACTTCTAAACTCTCTGAAAATTGCAGGCAAAGACAGTCTAGGTGATGTTACATAAATGAGCAGATCATCGGAAAAGAAAGACAATTTGCATTGTCTATTTATCACCCTGAGATATCAGAATTAGCTCTTAGAACAGTGGTGGCGAACCTATGGCACGGGTGCCAGAAATGGCACTCAGAGCACTTTCTGTGGGCACCCAGTCCTTTACCCCAGCCAGACAGCACTCAAGCCTTCCTCCTGCGGTCCAAAACAGCCCAGGACGTGCCATGCTAAGCGCTATTTTAAAGCGACATCCTTGGTGGCCAGGACTACAGGAGGAGCGAGAAGGTGCGGATAGAGACAGATTATTGTTGGAGCTCCTGCTCTGGGAACCCTGATTCTTTCTCTTCAGGGGACCCTGAAGGAAAGCTACAATCCAAATTTCTCCCTCTCCTTTCTATTGTATTGGTGTCCTCAGGATGCCAATACGATTGAAACATTGGTTTTGGTTGTAGTTGGGGCACTCTGTCTCTAAAAGGTTGGCCATCACTGTCTTAGAATATTCGCTAAGGGCTCCATTGTCAGGAGACAGAGAAAAGGAGATAGAGGCAACCCTGTTGTGTCCCATTGGTGATGTGGAAAGGGTCAAAAAGAGTGCGACTAACCCATTATAAAGCAGTAGGATCTACACACTGGGATTATGGATTACAACATTTTTGGTCCTAAACTTATTTGCCTAAGAGCCGCCTCCAGGGATTCCCACCACATCCTACCAAAGGCCTTTTCTGCCTCTACCGTAAGAAGGCATAACCTATCCCTAGTCCATGCTCTAGACATTGTCCTGCATTGTCCCAAGCTTTCCTCCCTGGCATGAATCCCACCTGGTTGCGATGGATAAGATCTTGGATAACTGGTTGGGGTCATATGGCCATCATCATTTTTGCGAGTGACTTCGCTACACTTTTGTGAGGTGTGAACGGAGCCCTGGTGAGGCTGTACTGGATTTCAGAAAAAAAAAAACATTCTGCATAAAAAGCAGATAAGGAAAGAGGGCGGCAGCTTGCAGTAACTCGGTTCAACCAAAAAAAAACTCAGTTGTAGTTATCATAGCTGTACCGCTTAAAGGGAACCTTACAATAATATAAGTGTTCCCTACATGGCCAGTTGTCTGGAGCTGGATGTTTCTTTATAAAGTGAGAATGTCGCCTGCAGCCAGAAAAATGTACTTATATCCATGGTCCACTTCTAGTCAGGGGGTGGGGATTCGGGCTCAGCTGTCAAGCAGGCGGCGGCCGGCACAGCCGCATCTTTACATAACCGCGCCTCCTATGTAGTAAGTTTGGGTAGACCAAGCCATGGCAAAGAAACGCAGAGGCAACATGGACAATTTTACACAGACTAAAATCTTTAAATTGATTTTAGGATCGGAGAAGAGCCGTGGATATAGTTCCATTTATACTTACACCCGTGAGGACGGAGGTCAGCCCCTGCCCTTTGGATTCTTTATGAATCTTTAAATTGAATTTTCCCATAAAATTCTTCACACTTAAAATACCAATATACCAAAATTTGAATTACAGTATTTGCAGTAAAACAACAATCTTAGAGCGACATTTTATCTTTTTGTATTCATGTAAGAAGGTACCGCATAAGTTTTGGATAAGTAATCGCTTGCTGTGAGTATCACCGGTTTGCCTAGAGGTTACTAGATACCAATGAAGTTAGATGTGTTCTGAATGGTAAGTAAAAAATAACTTAACACCCGTTGCGGTTATTGTTCCTGACAAATGTTGGCAACAGATCGGTATCTAACAAATAACCGCTACAAAATTGCAAAGCGAGACACTTGTGTATCATAGAAGATGACACCTGTAACGGAGACTCAGACTATGGAAAAGACCAAGAAACACTCCTCAATTATTTACAATGTAACATCTTACTTGTCCGTTCTGCACAGGATTGACTTTCCACAGTTGCCGTAAAAACACTCTGGGAAAATGTATGTTCCAGCTAAATGTACACGATGCTGGATGTTCCCCCAGTAGTCCTTCCACTGTTTATATTCTGTATAACGCTATATATTATATTGCTGCTCTATGTTTCTATGTCTATGTTTCCCTCCATGAATCTTAAGGACCAGCACGTACACCCTCGAATTTGCACCACCCAATGCCCTAATACTAAAAGCAAAAAAGCTACCAGCCTGCGAGCATTCTTAGGTGTTGTAGCTGTCTGTAAGGAGCAACATCAGTCCGGATCACATAAATTTAGAACCAAACTGAATCTTTTGAAAAATTTGTCAAATCTTTAACAATGCAAATTTTGGAAGAATTGCAGGTTATTGGGGCAAATTTACTTACCTGGTCCTGTCGCGATCCCCGATCGGGACGGTCCAACGAAAACGAAGTCCAGCGCGTTTCACGTAGCTCGCGCGCCAGATTTCCTGCATCCTTTAAACTTCAAAAAGTCGCACGGCCAGCGACCAATAATACCCTTTAGGAGAAGAGCCGTGGATATAGTTCCATTTATACTACACCCGTGGGCGGAGGTCAGCCCCTGCCCTTGTATTCTTTATGAATCTTTAAATTGAATTTTCCCATAAAATTCTTCACACTAAAATACCAATATACCAAAATTTGAATTCGATTACAGTATTAAACAAACAATCTGAGAGCGACATTTTATCTTTTTGTATTAGTAAGAAGGTACCGCATAAGTTTTGGATAAGTAATCGCTTGCTGTGAGTATCACCGGTTTGCCTAGAGGTTACTAGTACCAATGAGTTAGATGTGTTCTGAATGGTAAGTAAAAAATAACTTAACACCCGTTGCGGTTATTGTTCTGACAAATGTTGGCAACGATCGGTATCACAAATAACCGCTACAAAATTGCAAAGCGAGACACCTTGTGTATCATAGAAGATGACACCTGTAACGGAGACTCGAGATATGGAAAAGACCAAAGAAAAACACTCCTCAAGTATTTACAATGTAACATCTTACTTGTCCGTTCTGCACAGGATTGACTTCCACAGTTGCCGTAAAAACACTCTGGGAAAATGTATGTTCCAGAAATGTACACGATGCTGGATGTTCCCCAGTAGTCCTTCCATGTTTATATCTGTATAACGCTATATATTATATGCTGCTCTAGTTCTATGTCTATGTTTCCCTCCATGAATCTTAAGACCAGCACGTACACCCTCGAATTGCACCACCCAATGCCCTAATACTAAAAGCAAAAAAGCTACCAGCCTGCGAGCATTCTTAGGTGTTGTAGCTGTCTGTAAGGAGCAACATCAGTCCGGATCACATAAATTTAGAACCAAACTGAATCTTTTGAAAAATTTGTCAAATCTTTAACAATGCAAATTTGGAAGAATTGCAGGTTATTGGGGCAAATTTACTTACCTGGTCCTGTCGCGATCCCCGATCGGGAAGGTCAACGAAAACGAAGTCCAGCGCGTTTCAGTAGCTCGCGGCCAGATTTCCTGCATCCTTTAAACTTCAAAAAGTCGCACGGCCAGCGACCAATAATACCCTTTAACCACCAAGGTGAATAGTAAACTCACTTTTATTAAATATTAAATTAAGACAACTTAGAAAACCACAAATCATTTAAAATTTGCAGACAGGCAATAATGGGACAGATCATTAGAATGGATACTTCCAGGATGCTTCATTGAACTGAGGTAAAAGTATGTCGGTTCCTAGAGGGAGAGGGATCAGTTCTCACTCGAGGAATGTATGTCACTGTTGGGTGTTCATAGAAGCCAACTTTATGATTCCTTATGGTCGATGCCCATTCAGGCATTGTAATTCCTCTAGTTATTAACTAGACTAATTGACAATGGGTTGACCTGTACCTATATACTGACTGCTGCTGGATTAAAACTAGATGTGCCGCTCAACCAAGCCCACCGGGTGGGCTTGGTGTAGCGGCAATCTAAGTTTTAACCAGCAGCAGTCAGTATATAGGTACAGGTCAACCATTGTCAATTAGTCTAGTGAGTAAACTAGAGGAATTACAATGCTGAATGGGGCAATCGACCATATAGGAATCATAAAGTTGGCTTCTATGAACACCCAACAGTGACATACAATATCCTCGAGTGAGAACTGATCCCTCTCCCTCTAGGAAACCGACATACTTTTACCTCAGTTCAATGAAGCATCCTGGAAGTATTCCATTCTAATGATCTGTCCCATTATTGCCTGTCTGCAAATTTTAAATGATTTGTGGTTTTCTAAGTTGTCTTAATTTAATATTTAATAAAAGTTGAGTTTTACTATTCACCTTGGTGGTTAAAGGGTATTATTGGTCGCTGGCCGTGCGACTTTTTGAAGTTTAAATTAAGCAGTCTAATTACCCTGCCACCATAGGAATACATGCTAACGGGGCCCATAATACTTTCCCCCTCCTTCTTGGAAGGGGAAATTTTGTTTGAATAGATTTCCTGCATCCGTCCCTTCCCCGCCAAGGTCCGCTGGAGTACACCTTCTTCTTCCTGGTTCTTGTACGTGTGTATCTTGCGACACAATTTCCAATGTTAAATGCCACGTGTCGTCCGATGGCCGCCCCCCCGATTTGTGTTGCGTGAAAACAAATCCCTGATGGACCAAAATCCGAGATGATGTGCCAAAATCCCGTGCCAAAAGTCGTCGGGAAACAAACACAACGAAAATGCGCTGCGTTGTGCGCCTGAAGGCAACAGGCTCAACGGGGGGACATGTTTTATCGTATCTGCAGATTTTTTGTGCAGAATTGTTGAGGATCATTTATAATGATTTTGTGCCAGAAAGAACAGATGTGTCTGACTATCCCAACTCCTCCGTCTTTTTTTGGAGCAAGTGGGCATGGCCTAACTTTCCCACATTATCCGTCACATTTATCTGTATTTTGTCGGCATTTGTAGGCGCAATTTTTGGCGCACAATCGACCAGGAAAAAAATGGTCAAAATTACGGCGCAGATTTCTTACAATGGGGCAGATTTATCAAGCAGTCTGAAAGTCAGAATATTTCCAGTTGCCCATGGCAACCAATCACAGCTCAGCTTTCATTTCACCAGTGCTCATGAATATTTTAAAGGGAGCTGTGATTGGTTGCCATGGGCAACTGGAAATATTCTGACTTTCAGACTGCTTGAAAATCTGCCCCAATTGTCCAATGCACTTCTCGTTGCTGTTGGCCTTTTTATGACGCACGACTGATGATTACCGTTACCCATTATTTACTTACAGCCGCTTGCGCACTTTAAAACATCGAGCTTGCTTTCCGGACAGTCGGCTTGCGCCAGAATTAGTAAATCCCCCCAACTTGTCTGATGCTGGGACATCCCTGCTTATTCAAGACGTGACATTCCTCTTGGTAATTACTTACAAAGCAGAATGCGGCCCTCAATTATTGTGCCATACTCTGCCAATGGAGAGAGGAAAAGGGCCATCAGTTTATTTGAGCTTATTAGAACCTGTTCCTGGCTATAACCTGAACTATAATAGAAGTAGCATCTTGGATGAATGTGGCACTTGCCCCTATTCCTACATATAATGGTATTTTGTCCCACAGTCAGCTCTCTCTTTATGATCGGATGAATGGGCAGGAGAGACAGAGTCGAGAGAGGTAGGATTGCTTTATAAAAACCTCATCTTATAACGGATATGCGACGAAGTCTGACAGTAATCAGGGATTTGGCAGAAGGAAAATCCTATTAGACAATGGACCTTTTAGTTCAGATAGAAAGACTCATTAAAGTACTCAATGCATTGGTTCGTGTAGGAGCCATAATGACATCCACATAGTACAGCAGTTTGCTAGAAGCCTTTCCAGTGACGACTTCATCTATAAATATACCTATGCTATAGCTGTAATAAAACTGCGATAGAGGAAAACATTCGTTCCTTGGAAGTGAATGTGGACGCAGAAGAAATAAAGTGTTAGAAAACTCATTGGGGCAAGATTTACTTATCGGTCCCTTCGCGATCCAGCGGCGCGTTCTCTGCGCTGGATTCGGGTCCGGGCGGGATTCATTAAGGCATTTCCTCCGCCGTCCAGCAGATGTCGCTGCTGGCGTGAAAGCATCGGAACGTGCTGGAATACACCGAGCCGGGTGAGTGAAGGTAAATGCAAGCTCCGCGACAGATTTTTTTTTAAATGCGGCGGTTTGTCAAATCTGCCGGGTTTTTTGTTCTGCCACGCCCCCCCCCCCGATTTCGTCGCGTGCATGCCAGCGCCAATGCACCACAATCCAATCGCATGCGCCAAATTTCCGGGGCAATTCATGGGAAATCGACGCAAATCAGAATATCGGGGTAACGTCGGGAAAATGCGAATCGGGCCTTAGTAAATGACCCCCATGTATTGAAAGTCTTATAAACTGAACACGTAGGTTCTGTATGTCATCGTAGGAAAATGATTCACCACATATACATTTTATACATAGAAAACAGTTTAGGTGCATAACTCTGCCATTACACGCAGTCCCTACTTAAGAACACCCAACTTACCGACGACCCCTAGTTACCAACGGACCTCTGGTAATTGGTAATTTACTCACTTTAGCCTTAGGCTACAATAATCAGCTGTAACAGTTTATCACAGGCGTCTGTAATGAGAGATTTATGTTACTTCTGGTTTTATGGCAACCCAACATGTTTTAAAATCCAATTGTCACAGAGACCAAAAAAGAATTTGAATGGGATACAATTATAAAATATACACGTTCCGACTACATACAAATTCAACTTAAGAACAAACATATGCAACCTCGGGTACCGCCTGTACATGATGACGTAAGTTGGGATCTAGAATGCCAAACACTGCAAAGGGAACCCCGAGGGCCACAATGGAGTCAGTGGAGTTCGACTAGGATTGCTTTGTATCAGTAAAATAAGGTATTCATCCCCATCAGAAGTTAAGTTTTTCTGCTCCATAGTGGAAAAGAAAAGGGTAAACCTAAGGAGGTATATGACCATGTGATCTGGGCATTTGTCATCCAACTTCTCTAAATGGAGCAGAGACGGTTCATGACTTGGTATTTATCTTCTAGTCAAAAGAGGTGACCATCTAGACCACCAGGGATGTAATTATCACTGATGCATGTGTATCTTGTAGCCCAGTAGGTATACATTCACCACGATGGAGAGGTGGGGCATAGCGATGCATGGCACCATAACACTGCACGTAACATGTCCTATCTTTTCCCTGTGCACGGAGCGGTACAGAGCCGGACGTGTGCAGCACCGGACCTTTTTGTGGACCCATTGCCGGGCTATGGGGAAAGTATGTACATCCACAAGCTTGAGGCCGTATATATGTCCCCCTACGGTTGTGTGAAAGCAGCCTTGCTGTATTCCAATGTGCTCTGGCACATATGGCTAGATTTCTTTTATGGTATGATCATTTTCTGTTCGTTTATTTTGCAGTTATTCATTTTATTTTCTGCAGGATCGAGGTTTTTTCCATGTCAGCGTCGGATGAATGTCTTCCAAATTCCTTTCTACACCAGGACAAAGGATGAGAGTAGGAATCTGGTGTTTCTGTGTATTATCGCCTTCCTCCAGTGCCCCCCAAAGACTGTGCTGTGATAAAGAAATCTAAAACTATTTGTTTCTGGTAAAACACGGACTCTTACACTCAGGAGAGACTTGATGTTCCAGAAATGGTGACATCAAGTCATTGGAAGTAGCAGTTCACATAAAATATCTTCTTCATATGATACATAAACGAAAGTTGTATTTGGAAATCTACAGTAGTTTCTTCTTATTTCTCAATTAAAAATAATATAATTATATATAAAGTTTATATTAGGAGTAAAAGGGATTTTCTGACACTTTAATACTGATGGCTTGTTACACCAAGCAGATCAAGATGGCTCTTAAGGGAACCTGTCACCAGAGGACCATCACATCTGCAATGCCTTTCTGCCTTCGCGAATCATTTGCATTATAGTATTATTGTGTGTTTTAACTTATCTGGCTTTTTGACGAATCCTCTGGTAGCCCCAGGGGTTGGGCTTTGGTTTGGATGCATTGCAAAAAACAACATGGGACTTTTCTGTTCTGCTCACTCCTCAGCTCTCAGCCCCCACCTTTGTGCTCCTTCACAGGAACAGAGCTCACAGCGTGGTGAGCTGACATCAGTGGGGGAGGGAGTAGCTGTACAGCACTGAGATGAGAGGACAACCAGGAAGCTGTCTGAGCACATAGTAAATAAACAGAGACACGGCCCGGAGAGATGGCGGCGCAGCAGGACTACGGAAGGGACCACGGAGGTAAGTGCATGTTTATTTTTTTAAGCTGCCCCCCCCCGGTCACATGGCAGTTTTTTTAGGTCTCAGACAACTCCTTTAATACACACAATAATATTGTAATGCAAGTGCTCAGAGAAGGCAGATGACATTTGTACTGGAGATGTGATGATGATGATGAGGTCCCCGGTGAAAGGTTCCTTTAGGGAACGTAGCACAGGAAAGTTGCAACTTGGTTAAACAGATACATTGGGGGTCATTATACTAAGGGCCGATTTGCGTTTTCCCAACGTATTACCCAATATTTCAGATTGCGCCGATTTCCCCTGAATTGCCCCGGGATTTTGGCGCACGCGATCGGATTGTGGCGGCATCGCGGGTGGCATGCACGAACGGAAATCGGGAAAAAACCGCCGCATTAAAATGAAAAGTGTTGCGGAGCTTGCACTGCCTTCACCAGGAATAGGCCGGTGTGAACTTGAGTGCATTTCAGCGGACTTCACGCAGCAGCGCCACTGGTGGACGGCGAGGAACTACTTTAGTGAATCCGACCGGACCCGAATCCACCGCAGGAACGCCGCCGCTGGATCGCGAATGGACCGGGTAAGTTAATCTGCCCCATTGTTG
The DNA here is from genome assembly GCA_019512145.1 of Engystomops pustulosus. NCBI lineage: Eukaryota > Metazoa > Chordata > Amphibia > Anura > Leptodactylidae > Engystomops > Engystomops pustulosus. Next base: position 69,701,586 of record CM033651.1, on the reverse strand, counting down.
TTCCCTGGCAGTGCAACTTGAGGGGTGGTATAAGAAAATACGGATGCTTACTCGTCATGGCTCCAGCTTCCAGCATTGCACCTCACTGGGTATTAACATCTCAATGAGGATTCGAAGTATTTGCCGCCACTGATGGACTCAATGGTCCCGTGTCTGCAAACACTTTCGATACAACTCAAGGAGTCAGAATACTTGTTTTTACTGACACCTGTCTTGGCCCCAGGGTCTTATTCTAAATCCGGCCTCAAACAGCTGATGAGCAGGGGTATCCGCAGATGGACCCTCACCTGATCCTAACAACTCTTTCCCATTTAAGTACAGTGTCCGAAAATATCTCACAAACTGGGATCTTCAAAGGAATTCAAAAAAGCCCCTCGTGATCAAAGTTGTGGCAATAACATTAACACAAACTAGATAAAGGGGATTCCCAGTCGGGAATTTATGAAGTTTTACATAAATACAAGGAAAATATGCAAATACGTTTTTCAGGATGAGAAAAGGAAAACCACACCCTCTTTTGCTACCTGGTAAGGCAGAGCCTTACCATCAGGCATGACTTTCAGGAAGCAAGAATCCTCTAGCGGAGCATTAATGGCTACACGTCTCGCACGCCCTGCAAGGGAAACTTAATTAGCAAAGTCTCTGTAAGATAACCCATGATCATTCTGTGTCGCCTAAGCCCCTTCCCGGATCCTGGTTGAATAGATAAAATTTGCCAAGCATGCGCTGCCACTCTTTAAAAATTAGGGCAGCACGGTGGCTCCGTGGTTAGCACTACAGCCTTGCAAAGAGTTTGTATGTTCTCTCCGTGTTTACGTGGGTTTCCTGGGTCCTCCCGCTTCCTCCCACACTTCAAAAACATACTGGTAGGATGATTAGATTGTGAGCCCATGAGGACAGGGACTGATTTGGCAGCTCTGTGGCAGCGCTGCGGAATATGTGTGCGCTATATAAATACAGAATTATTAAAATGCCCCTTTTCAAAAAAAAGTCGGATACACATATAAGATAGAATCAGAAAGTTGTATATTGATAACAAAAACACCAGTAGCAGCTAAGTTGTACGGATGTAAAGAGGTAGAGCTGCAAATGCCAACCACAACCTGTGAGAATTTCTAAAGAAACCTTTATAATAACTACTAACTAACGACCAGTTTCTAATCTCCCCTTCATCTCAAACTCCTGAAACGTTCGCTCTATTCTATTATATTTGTATATGTCCACTATGATTTGCTACAGAATTTGATGCGCGTATATAAATAAAGTTTATTATTACAGCCAGTCCCTACTTAAGGACACCCGACTTACAGACGACCCTAGTTACAGACGGACCCTCTGCACCCTGTGACCTTGGTGACCTCCTGGATGTTACTATAGCCCCAGGCTGCAATGATCAGCTGTAAGGTGTCTGTAATGAAGATATTGATATACCTTGGTCCAATTACAGCAAAATATTTTGAAACTCCAATTGTCACCGGGGCAAAAATAATTTTTTTTCTGGATCTACAAAGATAAAACAACAGTTTCGACTTACATAAATTTAACTTGGAACAAACCTATGGAAACTATCTTGTACTTAACACGGGACTGGCTGTATTATATTTTTTACTATATTTATTATGTATTTTATTTATTGTTATATTTGGTTAAACTCACTACTATCCTTTAATCAAAAACTGATGTGTTTTATTACGTCACAAAGATCCAGACATATGACAGTAACTGTACGGCCTGCTATAACACTGGGCCATTGATAGAGGTAGAGCAGGTCCAGGTTTACACACGATCCTACTCCATGGAGTCAAGGCTTAAAATAAACATGTAATCACCACAGGAAACATGAAAACTCCATTGATGCAAGTCAACAGACACGACTGAACTGAACCTTCCCGGGGGATTGGCGTGAATCGACTAAGAAGTTCTACTACATTTCTGCATCGCCAGCTCACAGCGGAGTCACGGGTTACAAACAGGAGAAATGGACAAACAGTCAGAAGAAGGAAAGAAAACGTTATTCGTGAAGTGTAAAGTATTTATCCAATGATTAATGTGGATTTATTGGAGACAGTTTCCATTGTTTCATTATGGGCAGCATAAGTGGCTCAGTGGTTCCGTGGTTAGCATAACAGCCTTGCAGCGCTGGGGTCTGGGTTCAAGTCCCACTCAGGTCAACATCTGCAAAGAGATTGTATGTTCTCTCCGTGTTTGCATGGGGTTCCTCAGGTCCTCCGGTTGCCTCCCACACACAAAAACATCCTCCTGGGAGGTTGTTTAGATTGTGAGCCCCATGGGGGACCGGGACTCATTTGTCAAGCTTTGTGCAGCGTGCGGATATGTAGGCGCCATATAAATAAATAATTATTATTATTATACTTTCAGTCATGCTTTACAGAGGGACGGGTAGGAAGTGACCGCCAGCCGCCACGGTCTCTCGCCCCTCCCCCCCTCGATGGTAGGAGTTGGCATAAAGAAGAAAATATTGAATTACAGGCAGTCCCCGGGTTACGTACCGGATAGGTTCCATAGGTTTGTTCTTAAGTTGAATTTGTATGTAAGTCAAAACTGTATATTTTATAATGTAGATCCAAACAAAAAAAATTTTGCCCCAGTGACAATTGGAGTTTCCAAATTTTTTCTGTAAAAGGACCAAGGATATGAATAAATCTTCATACAGACTCCTTATAGCTGATCATGCAGCCTGGGGCTATAGTAACATCCAGAGAGGTCACAGAGGTCACAGGGGGCAGAGGGGTCTGTCTGTAACTAGGGGTAGTCTGTAGTCGGGTGTCCTAAGTAGGGACTGTCTGTACTAGCGATTAATCTTTACATTTAACATGAACCACTGCAATTACTGGCATAAGTCAGGAACCCGCACCAGTTCCCAGAAGGCCTTTTACACTTTTTGATACGTTTTGCAGTCGGTGTATTAAATTCCAAGTTTCATCCAACGCTGGGAAATATTGTTTACAGACTAAATCTAGTCAACAGATTCAATATCAAGAAAGGCAAACTGTAAAATATCTCCTAAATCTATGTTCACAGGAGACTCGCAACCAACCACGAAAGGACCAACCCAAAAACACAATAGAATAATCTCCTGTGAATTATCTGGATGTATCCATTGTTCCAGGATTGTCAACTCACAGAACAAAGTGTTCTGCAATGGCCTTACTTCCTTCACACAAGGTATCAACGTGCACAGAACCATCTGCTGCACCCACTACAACCTCTCATTCCCAAGAGCTGGATACAATAATAATAATAATAATCTGTAACCGCTTACAAATCATGACACAAGAGCTTACAGTCTTTAAGGAGGGATGAGGGGGGGACACAAGAGCTTACAGTCTAAGAGGATGAGGGGGGGACACAGAGCTTACAGTCTATGAGGATGAGGGGGACCCAAGAGCTTACAGTCTAGAGGATGAGAAGGTGACACAAGAGCTTACAGTCTATGGGATGAGGGAGGACACAAGAGCTTACAGTCTATGAGGATGAGGGGGTGACACAAGAGCTTACGCTATGAGGATGTGAGGAGGGACACAGAGCTTACAGTCTAAGAGGATGAGGGGGGGACACAAGAGCTTACAGTCTATGAGGATGGGGGGGGAAACAAAAGCTACAGTCTATGAGGATGAGGGGGTGACACAAGAGCTTACAGTCTATGAGGATGAGGGGGTGACACAAGAGCTTACAGTGTATGAGGATGAGGAGGGGACACAAGAGCTTACAGTCTATGAGGATGAGGGGGTGACACAAGAGCTTACAGTCTATGAGGATGAGGAGGGGGACACAAGAGCTTAACATCTATGAGATGAGGGGGACACAAGAGCTCAGTCTAGTCTATGAGGATGAGGGGGTGACACAAGAGCTTACAGTCTATGAGGACAGAGGTTAAAAGGGTTTTCCTATCGGGGCATTCACATTTAATTTAATTCAAGAGCCAGATATATACATTTCTTCAACTGAAGGTTATTAATAAAAATTAATAAAATAATTTCTCATATATGTAATCAAATGGTCCCTTACAAATGAAGGACAGCTGTCCTTGGATACGACCACCTCTGCTGGAGTGATTGTATAAAGAAACAAAAATTTTTTGCATATGAAATGGCTCGGAGAACAACAACATCTCATTTATAGGGGACAACATGGCTACATTTATGGGAAATTATATTCATATATTTATATGTACAATTTTTTAAAATACATGCAATTGAAGAAATGTGTATAAATGGTAGATTAATGATATGATATGTGAATGCCCCTTTAAATATAGATCCCCCCGGTAGACTAGCATAACCTTGTGCCTTGGAGCTCCCCATCTATGGCTTCATCCTGCGGCACTTCTACCCATAACTGGAACTTTAATAATGTCACCTACTACTCCCTGGCAAACGTAAGCAGATACATTGTGGCCTAGATTTTTGGACAAGACGGCCCCTTGTGATTGGGCACTCATCAGCAGCAAGGCTGCGGCTAGAAGACTGAGCTGCCGTTCAACACAGCAAACAGAGGACAAAGATTCTTATTTAGGCTCCTACATTAGAGTCCTGTCTTCTAAAACAAAAGACATATAAAAATATAAAATGTCAAACCCTGTTTACCCAAAATCCCACAGTAAGGCAGAATTTACACAAACCCTCCCCTCTCCATAGATATGCACGGCGTAGGGGCCGGACACCCTGGAAAGATAGGACATGTCGCACAACCGTACATACGTCCCCCATACTGTCATGTGAATGCGGCCTAAGTGACATTAGGTCCCTTCTTCAGACCAACAGAGAAGTTTTATAGTACATCAATAATAAACCATATATTTTGTTGCCTAAATCTCAGCGCCTGTGTATAGTCCACTACGATGGACCACTGCCTCAAACAGGAGCGGAAACTGCACAGAGGTACGAGTGATTTAAAGAGGTCATAGAATACTCTGAAAGGTATGTGGACTAATGCAGAAAAGGATCTACTGCAACCGCACACGTGGCTTTGGCTGTAAGTAGGAACAGAGAGAAAACATGTCAATAACAGCACAATAACGAGCCCTTCAGCTTTGGGGACATCGATCATTTCCATATCACAAGGGCATTTTGTAGTTTTTCTTATTTAGAAATACAGGCAGTCCCCGGGTTACATACAGGATCGGTTCTGTAGGTTTGTTCTTAAGTTGAGTTTGTATGTAAGTCGGAACTGTATACTTTATAATTGTAACCCCAGACTGAATTTTTTTTGGTCTCTATGACAATTGGATTTTGAAAATGTTGGATTGTTATAAGAACCAGGAGTAACAATAAATCTTCATTACAGACGCCTGTGATAACTGTTACAGCTGATTATTGTATCCTAGGGCTAAAGTACAGGAAATTACCAACATCCAGAGGTGCGTTTGTAACTAGGGGTCGTCTGTAAGTCGGGTGTTCTTAAGTAGGGGACTGCCTGTAAATGGAATTTCCCTGAGACGCCTGTAACCCGTGCTCATGTACAAGCCTGTAACCCGTGCTCATGTATAAGCATGTAACCCGTGCTCATGTACAAGCCTGTAACCCGTGCTCATGTATTGGTTGCCTAATCCAGCGCCTGTGTATAGTCTCCACTACGATGGACCAACTGCCATCTAAACAGGAGCGGAAACTGCACAGAGGTACGAGTGGATTTAAAGAGGTCATAGAATACTCTGAAAGGTAATGGGGACTAATGCGAGAAAGGATCTACTGCAATCGCACAGTGGCTTGTGGTTGTGCTAAGTAGGAGACAGAGAGAGAAAACATGTCAATAACAGCACAATAACGAGCCTCTCGTGTTGTGGGGAATCAGTCATTTCCATATCACAAGGCATTTTGTCAGTTTTTCTTATTTGGAAATACGGCAGTCCCCGGGTACTAACAGGATCGGTGTCTGTGTAGGTTTGTTCTTAGTTGAGTTGTATGTAAGAATCGGAACTGTATACTATATTATGGTAACCCCAACTGAATTTTTTTGTGGTCTCTTGACAATTGATTTGAAAATGTTGGTATGTTATAAGAACCAGGAGTAACAATAAATCTTCATTACAGACGCCTGTGATAACTGTTACGCTGATTATTGTATCCTAGGCTAAAGTACAGGAAATTAACCAACATCCAGAGGTGCGTTTGTAACTAGGGGTCGTCTGTAAGTCGGGTGTTCTTAAGTAGGGGACTGCCTGTAATGGAATTTCCCTGAGACGTCCCGTATGAACCCGTGCCATGGTACCTAGCCTGTAACCCGTGCTCATGTATAAGCATTTAACCCGTGCTCATGTACAAGCCTGTAACCCGTGCTCATGTATACAGCCTGTAACCCTAGGGCTGCTCATGTACAAGAACACACCAAGGTGAATGTAAAACTCAACTTTTATTAATATTAAATTAAGACAACTTAGAAACACAAATATTTAAAATTTGCAGACAGGCAATAATGGGACAGATCATTAGAATGGAATACTTCCAGGATGCTTCATGAACTGAGGTAAAAGTATGTCGGTTTCCTAGAGGGAGAGGGATCAGTTCTCACTCGAGGTATTGTAGTCACTGTTGGGTGTCATAGAAAGCCAACTTTATGATTTCATATGGTCGATGCCCCATTCAGGCATTGTAATTCCTCTAGTTTATCTTCATGACTAATTGACAAGGGTTGACCTGTAACTATATACTGACTGCTGCTGGATTAAAACTTAGATGTGCCGCTCAACCAAGCCCACCCGGGTGGGCTTGGTTGAGCGGCACATCTAAGTTTTAATCCAGCAGCAGTCAGTATATAGGTACAGGTCAACCCATTGTCAATTAGTCTAGTGAAGATAAACTAGAGGAATTACAATGCCCTGAATGGGGCAATCGACCATATAGGAATCATAAAGTTGGCTTCTATGAACACCCAACAGTGACATACAATATCCTCGAGTGAGAACTGATCCCTCTCCTCTAGGAAACGACATACTTTTACCTCAGTTCAATGAAGCATCCTGGAAGTATTCCATTCTAATGATCTGTCCCATATTGCCGTCTGCAAATTTTTAAATGATTTGTGGTTTTCTAAGTGTCTAATTTAATATTAATAAAAGTAGTTTGAGTTTTCATCACCTTGGTGGTTAAAGGGTATTATTGGTCGGCTGGCCGTGCGACTTTTTGAAGTTTAAATTAAGCAGTCTAATTACCCTGCCACCATAGGAATACATGCTAACGGGGCCCATAATACTTTCCCCCTCCTTCTTGGAAGGGGAAATTTTGTTTGAATAGATTTCTGCATCCGCCCTTCCCGCCAAGGTCCGCTGGAGTACACTTTTCTTCCTGGTTGTGACGTGTGTATCTTGCGACACAATTTCCAATGTTAAATGCCACGTGTCGTCCGATGGCCCGCCCCCCGATTTGTGTTGCGTGAAACCAAAATCCCTGATGGACCAAAATCCGATTGCATGTGCCAAAATCCCGTGCCAAAAGTCGTCGGGAAACACAACGAAAATGCGCTGCAGTTGGTGCTGCCTGAAGGCAACAGGCTCAACGGGGGGACATGTTTTATCGTATCTGCAGATTTTTTGTGCAGAAGTTGTGAGGATCATTTATATGATTTTGTGCCAGAAAGAACAGATGGTCGACTATCCCAACTCTCCGTTTTTTTTGGAGCAAGTGGGCATGGCCTAACTTTCCCACATATCCGTCACATTTATCTGTATTTGTAGCATTTGTAGGCGCAATTTTGGCGCACAACGACCAGGAAAAAATGGTCAAAATTACGGCGCAGATTTCTACAATGGGCAGATTATCAAGCAGTCTGAAAGTAGAATATTCAGTTCCATGGCAACCAATACAGCTCAGCTTTCATCACCAGTGCTCATGAATATTTTAAGGGAGCTGTGATTGGTTGCATGGGCAACTGGAAATATTTGACTTTCAGACTGCTTGATAAATCTGCCCCATGGTCCAATGAAATTCTCGTTGCTGTTGGCTTTTTATGACGCACGTGATGATTACCGTCTACCCATTATTTACTTACAGCGTGCGCCACTTTTAAAACATCGAGCTTTGCTTTCCGGACAGTCGTGCTTGCGCCAGAATTAGTAATCCCCAACTTGTCTGTGGCTGGGACATCCCGCTTATCTCAAGACGTGACATTCTCTTGGTATTACTTACAATAAGCGAATGCGGCCCTAATATTGTGTCCATACTCTGCCAATGGAGAGAGGAAAAGGGCCATCAGTTTATTTGAGCTTCTAGAACCTGTTCCTGGCTATAACTGAACTATAATAGAAGTAGCATCTTGGATGAATGTGGCATGCCCCTATTCCTACCATAACTGGTATTCTGTCCACAGTCAGCTCTACTCTTTATTGATCGGAATGAATGGGCAGGAGACGAGAGCTCGAGAGAGGTAGGATCTGCTTTATAAAACCTCATCTTATAACGGGATATGCAGACGAGCTCTGACAGTAATCAGGGATTGATAAGGCAGAAGGAAATCCTATTAGACAATGTACTTTTAGTTCGATAGAAAGACTCATTAAATTACTCAATGCAATTGGTTCGTGTAGGAGCCATAATGACATCCACATAGTACAGCAGTTTGCTAGAAGCCTTTCCAGTGACGATTCATCTATAAATATACCTATGCTATAGCTGTAATAAAAACTGCGATAGAGGGGAAAACATTCGTTCCTTGGAAGTGAATGTGGACGCAGAATAAAGTGTTAGAAAACTCATTGGGGCAGATTTACTTATCGGTCCATTCGCGATCCAGCGGCGCGTTCTCTGCGCTGGATTCGGGTCGGGCGGGATTCATTAAGGCATTTCCTCCGCCGTCCAGCAGATGTCGCTGCTGCGCTGAAAGCATCGGAACGTGCTGGAATACACGAGCCGGGCTGAGTGAAGGTAAATGCAAGCTCCGCGACAGATTTTTTTTTTAAATGCGGCGGTTTGTCCAAATTGCCGGGGTTTCGTTCTGCCACGCCCCCCCCCCCGATTTCCGTCGCGTGCATGCCAGCGCCAATGCACCACAATCCCAACGCATGCGCAATTCCCGGGGCCATTCATGGGAAAACGACGCAAATCGAAATATTCGGGTAACGTGGGAATGCGAATCGGGCCATTAGTAAATGACCCCCATGTATTGAAAGTCTTATAAACTGAACACGTAGGTCGTATGTCATCGTAGGAAAAGATTCACCACATACATTTTTATAGAAAACAGTTAGTGCATAACTCTGCCATTACACGCAGTCCCCTACTTAAGAACACCAACTTACAGACGACCCCTAGTTACCAACGAGACTCTGGTAATTGGTAATTTACTCACTTTAGCCTTAGGCTACAATAATCAGCTGTAACAGTTATCACAGGCGTCTGAATGAAGATTTTGTTATCCTGGGTCTTATGACAACCACCCACATGTTAAAATCCAATTGTCACAGAGACCAAAAAAGAATTTGAATGGGATTACATTATAAAATATACAGTTCGACTTACATACAAATTCAACTTAAGAACAACCTATGCAACCTCGGGTACCGCATGTACATGATGAGTAAGCTTTGGGATCTAAGAATGCCAAACACTGCAAAGGAACCCCGAGGGCACAAATGGAGTCAGTGGAGTCGACTAGGATTGCTTTGTACAGTAAAATAAGGTATTCATCCCCATCAGAAGTTAAGTTTTTCTGCTCCCATAGTGGAAAAGAAAAGGGTAAACCTTAAGGAGGTATATGACCATTGTGATCTGGGCATTTGTCACCTCCAACTTCTCTAAATGGAGCAGAGACGGTTCATGACATTGGTATTTATCTTCTAGTCAAAATGAGGTGACCATCTAGACCACCAGGGATGTAAATATCACTGACTGCACTGTGTATCTTGTAGCCAAGGTAGTACATTACCCCGATGGAGAAGGTGGGGTATAGCGATGCATGGCACCATAACACTGCACGAACATGTCCTATCTTTTCCCTGTGCACGGAGCGGTACAGAGCCGGACGTGTGCAGCACCGAACTTTTTGTGGACCCATTGCGGCTGCTATGGGGAACGTATGTACATCCACAAGCTGAGGCCGTATATACGTCCCCCTACGGTTGTGTGAACGCAGCCTTGCTTATTCAATGATGCTGGCACTATATGGCTAGATTTCTTTTATGGTATTGATCATTTTCTGTTCGTTTATTTTTTGCAGTTATTCATTTTATTTTCTGCAGGATCGAGGTTTCTTTCCATGTCAGCGTCGGATGAATGTCTTCCAAATTCCTTTTACACCAGGACAAAGGATGAGAGTAGAGAATCTGTTGTTCTGTATTATCGCCTTCCTCCAGTGCCCCCAAAAGACTGTCTGCTGTGATAAAGAAATCTAAAACTATTTGTTTCTGGTAAAACACGGAATCTTACACTCAGGAGAGACTTGATGTTCCAGAAATGGTGACATCAAGTCATTGGAAGTCAGAGTTCACATAAAATATTCTTCATTAGATACATAAACGAAAGTTGTATTCTGGGAAATCTACAGTAGTTTCTTTCTTATTTCTCAATTAAAAATAATATAATAATATAAAGTTTATTTAGGAGTAAAAGGGATTTTTCGACACTTAATACTGATGGCTTGTTACACCAAGCAGATCAATGATGGCTCTTAAAGGGAACCTGTCACCAGGGACCATCACATCTGCAATGCCTTTCTGCCTTCGCGATCATTTGCATTATAGTATTATGTGTGTGTAACTTATCTGGCTTTTTGACAGAATCCTCTGTGTAGCCCCAGGGGTTGGGCTTTGGTTTGGATGCATTGCAAAAAACAACATGGGACTTTTTTGTTCTGCCACTCCTCAGCTCTCAGCCCCCACCTTTGTGCTCCTACCGGAAAAGAGCTCACAGCGTCGTGGTGAGCTGACATCAGTGGGGGAGGGAGTAGCTGACAGCACTGAGATGAGAGGCAACCAGGAAGCTGTCTGAGCACATAGTAAATAAACAGAGACACGGCCCGGAGAGATGAGAGGCGGGCAGACTACGGAGGGACCACGGAGGTAAGTGCATGTTTATTTTTTTTAGCTGCCCCCCCCCCGGTCACATGGGCAGTTTTTTAGGTCTCCGACAACTCCTTTAATACACACAATATATGTAATGCAAGTGTCAGAGAAGGCAGATAGACATTTTGTACTGATGATGTGAGATGATCTGAGTGAGGTCCCGGTGAATGGTGTGTGTGAAAAGGGTCCTAAGGGACGTAGCACAGGAAAGGTTCAGCAACGCTAAAAGTAATGAGCGGGGACAAGGGATTGGCAACCAAGAACCCCTTCAATCAATGCCGATTTCCGATGATTTGCGTTTCCCAACGTATTACCCAAATTTAGATTGGCGCGATTTCCCCTGAATGCCCCGGATTTGGCGCATGCGGATCGGATGTGGCGCATCGCGCTGGCATGCACGCAAGGAAATCGGTGAAAAACGCCCGCATTTTAAAAAAAAAAAGTGTTTGCGGAGCTTGCAATGCCTTCACCGGAATAGGGGTGAAACTTGAGTGCATTTAGCGGACTTCAGCGCAGCAGAGCGCCACTGGCACTCCCAACGTGCTACTGGGTGCATATATATTCTTTGATACAATGGGGCAGATTTATCAAGCAGTCTGAAAGTCAGAATATTTCCAGTTGCCCATGGCAACCAATCACAGCTCAGCTTTCATTTCACCAGTGCTCACCAATGAATATTTTAAAGGGGAGCTGTGAATGGTTGCCATGGGCAACTAGAAATATTCTGACTTTCAGACTGCTTGATAAATCTGCCCCAATGTGCTCCTGGGTGCATATATATTCTTTGATACAATGTGCTCCTGGGTGCATCTTACAGTCTATGAGGATGAGGGGGTGACACAAGAGCTTACAGTCTATGAGGATGAGGAGGGGACACAAGAGCTTACAGTCTATGAGGATGAGGAGGGACACAAGATCTTACAGTCTATGAGGATGAGGAGGGACACAAGAGCTTACAGTCTATGAGGATGAGGGGAGGACACAAGAGCTTACAGTCTATGAGGATTAATACACAACGTGGACTTGGAGCAGACATTGACTGGCTTTGGTTTCAACCACAGGGATCTTCTTTTAGCAATAGACAAGGTTCCCTCCTTTTCTGCAAACCTGAGACCCTCGGCAGAAGAATCAGATAAAATAACTGAATCTGACAGAAGTTCTTTAGTTGGATCCATTTCAATATTAGATTCCAATGCAATATCAAAGCTGTTTCCCAGTTTTCTTTAAGATACTGTCTATTATCCCGTCCATAGGATCCCTTGGGTGCGCTGTGTCTTTAGGAGGAAGGTCAGTGTTTTTGACCACCTTCAACATCCATTTTCGGGGCACTATCTCACATTTTGGTTTCATTGGTGTCGAACAACAAACGCTTCCGAAACTCTAAGTTGTAACCTTTTCTCCGGCTCCTTCCACTGGCCCCTTACAAGCTCCTTAAGGGTATCATCATAAGGGAACACCCGTCTCTTTGTATAGACATCTCCAGGGAAATATCCTCTAATTGTAGGATCTCTCCTACGGCCTTGAGCAGATTATCCAGATGGTCGTTAGTAAAGAAGTAACAAGATGATATATTTTGGTCTAGATTTTATCTTGGTCCATAAAATCATCTTGGGAGCGAGTGGGGACCTCTGAATCAGGTTCGGATAATGAGTCCGGGATGAATTCCGAGAATCTAGGGGGAGGGGGAGCAGGTAGAGGGTCTGCTGCCGGAGAGGTCTGACCTGAGGGCTCATCTATGGGGTGGACTTGTCTTCCATTATATTCATCACTCAGCCTACAGGTGCATCATTTACATCTCCTTGCAGTCACTCTTTTAGTTTTAGGATCCTCGGTTTCCTTTTACCTTCTTTTTTTTCTTAGGGACAAATCCTTAAAGAGAAATGGGAAGGCTGCGGCCAAAATATCTACGATGACCTCTTGCACAATCTCCACAGCACCTACTTCTTGGAGAAGGATCTTCAGCCTTAGTGGAGCTTCAGGAGCGTAGAGCGGAGAACCTGGAGACCTCAGGTCAATGCTCCTGACCCTCAGGATACATTTTTTACAATATTGCTTCAGCTGCAGACTCGCGCCGTTTCTGGAGCGTTCCTACATGCACTTCCAGTTTCGTCCGGAAAGTCGTCGTATCTTACCCTGCAGCTTCCGGTCCCTGTAGAGGTCAAGGTTCATCCTTCAGGTTGGAACGACAAGGAAACATGTTATTTCTTTCTATTATAACACCCACAAAACTTTATGATACACAACAATTTGGGACACTAGACCACAGGTCCATAAGGTAGACAGAACTGCCATTAGAGCTCAGAGACACAAGGAGATAATAACGGCCAATAAGCTCAGATATATGAGAGAGAAAGAACTGCTTGTAGAGCTCAGGGACATGAGATAACTGCCTGTAAAGCTAAAAGACTTAAGTAGAACTAAATCCCATCAGTCTAGAGCATCATGTCTCTTTCCATTCTCCAATACCATGTTGCATCCCAGGTCTGGGAGGAGATCCCTCAGAAGAAAATCTGCCGCCTCATCTGCAGCATGTCCAGGTGTTGTAGGGAGGTCATACAGACACGTGGAGGTCACACACAATACTGAGCCCCATCAGGAGCATGCCGAGGTGTTGTAGGGAGGTCATACAGGCACATGGAGGCCACACACACTACTGAGCCTCATCTGCAGCATGTCCAGGTGTTGTAGGGAAGTCATATAGACACGTGGAGGTCACACACACTACTGAGCCTCATCAGGAGCATGCCCAGGCATTGTAGGGAGGTCATACAGGCACATGGAGGTCACACACTACTGAACCTCATCAGGAGAATGCCCAGGTATTGTACGGAGGTCATACAGGCACGTGGAGGTCACACACACTAGTGAGCCCCATCAGGAGAATGCACAGGAATTGTAGGGAGGTCATACAGGCATGGGGAGGCCACACACTACTGAGCCTCATCAGGATCATGCCAAGGCCTTGTAGGGAGGTCATACAGGCACGTGGTGGCCACACACACTACTGAGCCTCATCAGGATCATGCCAAGGCCTGTGTAGGGAGGTCCTTACAGGCACGTGGTGGGCCACACACACTACTGCTCCTCATCGGAGCATGCCCAGGTGTTGTAGGGAGGTCATTACAGGGAATGGGGGTTAGGCCACACCACTACTGAGCCTCATCAGGATAATGGCCAAAGGCCTTTAGGTAGGGAGGTCCTACAGGCACTGTGTGGCCACACACACTACTGATCCATCATTAGGAGCATGCCCAGGTGTTTGTAGGGATATATACAGGACCACCGTGGTGGCCACACACACTACGTGCCTCATCAGGAGGATGCCGAGACTTTGCCTCGGGAGGCATACAGGGGCACGTGGAGGTCACACCACAAATTACTTGAGCTCATCAGGAGCATGCGAGGGACTTTGTAGGGAGGTCCTAAAAAGGCACGTGGACGGTCACCACACCAATACTGAGCCTCATCAGGAGCATGCCCAGCATTGTAGGGAGTTCATACAGGCACATGGAGGCCACACCCCACATACTGAGCCTCATCAGGAGCAATGCCGAGAATTTGTAGGGAGGTCATACAGGCACGTGGAGGCCACACACATACTGAGCACCATAAGGAGCATCCCCCAGGGATGAAGGCCGAGGTATACAGGCACGTGGAAGGCACCACTACTGGGCATAATCAGGAGCATTGCCGAGACATGTAGGGGGTCATACAGGGCAGTAGAGGTCACACACAATGACTGAGCCCTCATAGGAGCAATGCTGTGTGTGGAGGATGGGGTAGGTACATACAGGCACGGGAAGGCCACATACCCTACTATCGCCCTATAAGGGATGCCCCTGGGATCCCCCGAGTCAGGAGTGATATAGCGTAGAAACCTCGTTATGCGAGTGTACATGGCTAACGTTGGTTAGTCAGCCTATTTTTCACGCCTCCCCTATTTGTGTACGATTACTGACTTGTGATGTCCTTCCGGGCAGTGGCACCCGTGCATCATAGGGTGTGGCACGCCCCCGGTCCACCACCACATACAGTTGTAAGCGCGTGGGCCACCCCAGCCGGTGTTATGGGTATAGATGCCTTCTTTCACTCTTACCACTGTAATTGTATCAACCATGGAAATTTAATTGTTCTACTTGGATTTTAGGATCATTCCACTTCGACCCCAGGTGGTATTCATTGGGATGTTTCATTGATCATTTGAAGGGGGATTTTACTTGTTCGTCCTCACATTCCACTACGATAATAAATAAAGAATACAATGGAAGATTAATTCATGAGACGCTAGGAGTGTGGGTTTTAGGGTCTGTTCTCTTTATTGTTTACGACAGTGTATATATCAGAAAGCGGGTGGAAGGTCGGAGCTGGCCACCGATGCGTTGTTGATAAAAAAACATCAGGAGGACTCCGAATGACTCTGACCCCCGCCAGTGTCTGCTGTACCTCCGCTGTCATCCCGAATGCCCCCACTTCCAGAGTTGGTTGGGCCCAAATCTGGTCTGGATAGACCAGGAGGGCACTTGCTATAGCTTTGTGCATTATTCACTCTCTCCCTGTAACGTATGGCAGCAGGCTAGCGGGATGACAGTGATGATGTCATCATCTGCCACATCACAGCCAAGAGGAAGATAAGACAGAGAGGAACAGACAGACAGCGGGGAGGGGTTCTAGTGGTTGCCACTTGGCGAGAAGAGGGGGGTCGGAGTCCCGGCGCACCGGAACGCGTGTTCCAAGGCACAGGATGGGTGCGGGTCTCGCTGATGTGCAGGTTCCGACGTATCTGCTGTGTGCAGGTCCGAGGACGTCTCGCTGTGTGCAGGTCCGAGAGTCTACGCTGTGTGCAGGTTCCCCGAGTGCTCGCGGTGTGCAGAGCCCGACGTCTCGCGTGGTGCAGGGGGTTACAGAGATACGAACGTCTCGGCTGGGGCAGGTCCAGGGTCTCGATGTGGTGCAGGTCCAGAGGTATCGCCTGATGTGCAGGTCCGAGGGTATCGTGTGTGCAGGTCACAGGGTCCTCACTGGGGCTGGTGCAGGTCCGTATCGTCTCGCTGTGTGCAAGGCCCGATGTTCGATAGTGCACGGGTCAACGTGTCCGCTATGTGAAGGTCCGCGGGGGGTATCGCTATAGAGTAGCAGGGAGGTAAGGGGTTTCGCTGGGTTGCAGGTCTGTGGTATAGCTGTGTGTGAGGGGTCTGACCGTCTCGCTGTGATGCAGGGGTCCCGGGTCTTCGATGTGTGCAGGGCACAGGTCTCGCTGCGTACAGGTCCGGGGGGTCTCGCTGTGTGTGCAGGTCTGACGTCTCGCTGTGTGTGCAGGATCAGGTCTGACGTCTCGCTGTGTTGCAGGGCCAGGGTTCTCGCTGTGTGAAGGTTCCGACGTCTCGTGTGTGCAGGTCCCTGTTCCGCTATGTGCAGGTCCCAGTGTAGCGCTATGTGCAGGTCCCCGTGTTCTCGCTCATGTGCAGGTCCGGGGTCTCGTGGGTGCCGGTCTGTGGGTCTCGCTGCGTGAGGGTCTGACGGTCTCGCTGGGGTGTGGGGTTCTGGACGTCTCGATTGTGTGCAGGTCCAGGGTCTTGCTGTGTGCAGGTCCAGGGTTTCTCGCTGCGTTACAGGTCCGGGGTCTAGCTGTGTGTGGGTCTGACGTTCTCGCTGGGTGCAGGTCGACGTTCTCGCTATGTGTGGCAGGTAGCTGAAGTTCTCGCTGTGTGTTGCAGGTTGAAGTCTCGCTGTGTGCGGGGTTCTGAAGTCTCGCTGTGTGCAGGTCCGGGGTCTAGCTGCGTTGCAGGTCCGCGCGTGTGCCGAGGAGTTAAACCCCGCTGTGATGCAGGAATCTCGCACGTCCCCTGTGCAGGCGGGCTGCTTGTGAGTTAACGCGACGGGGTCACCGTCAGTGCAGAGCAATGCTCGTGGGCTGCCAGGACAGGGCAGGGTGAGCGGCTGCTGGCAGAGCGGCACCCTAAGCGTCGTGTCACCTCAGGTTAGAAGGCCAGGAAACCTTCTCCTCGCCAGAGGGTTTATTCACAAAAACAGGCCACGTGAGCGTCAGACAACGCCACGACTGCCCGGGCCCAAGGGCGCCCCCTGCTGACTGCACTCAGGAAACTGCGCCTCCACACGTACGTCTGGATGGAGCCTCGCGGGATCACGGCTCTATCCCGCCCCTGCAGCGGGTCCACGATGGAAAAAAAACCGGACATCAGCCCTTTTGGCTGAGTGTGTGTGTTGCTGCGACTAAGAACACCTAAGCGAAGGCGGAGAAATGGAGTCATCAGGGACCCTCTGAACATCATGGCCGAGGCACCTACCGTTCGGGACCATCACAACGGGCAGATCATCCGGGCAGCGGGCAGAAGGAAGGCCACGCTCGTCCAGCAAAGACTTCTGGTTGGTGTCCAATCCAACACGTTTGCGGACCCAGGAGGGGACAACACTTACTGTAAAACACCAGGAAATGGGGTCAGTGATGGAGCGGGGCCCAGGAACCGGCACATACAACCGGATGTTCCTCTCACCTGAAGGCGCCATGTGTAGAAGGTGGGCTGCTTATAGAAAGAGACGCTCTTCCCCAAGTCCACAAGTGATGGGACTGTCCACGTTATTACCCACCACGTGGGGCACCAACTCACAATCCAGCGACCATAGGTGTCCAGTCAGTCCCACCCCGTCCATTGATTAATTAGATCCTGAGACAAAGGACCATCAAAGGAGGGTGGGACAACCCCCAAGTCCTCAACAAGGGAGTCATCCCAAGTGTGGGGGAGCAAAGAGGAGGCACCTCCAAGCGCCGAAACACAGGACAGGAGAGTTGGGCCCGGGGGTCCCGAACCTGAGGAGGAACGCGAGAGGACGGAGGGCCGGGGACCAGAGGGAAGGGCCACAGGAGCAGGACTGAGTGGGACGGGGGGGTGACCGAGAGGAGAAGGGCCCGGGGGGGACCAGAGGAGGGCACAGGAGAGGAGAGGGCCCGGGGGACAGAGGATTGTCCTGTTTGCCGGGTTGTTGGGTTGGGGATTTTGGGCACAGGAGGACATTCGAGTTTGGAATGGCGCCCCGGGGGGTCCCGATTCAGAAGGATTGTATTGGGACCGGTGTGCCGGCCTGAGGTGAGGAGGAGGGCCCGGTTTGGGCCCGAGAGGAGGACGGGCCCGGTGGTGGCCAGCTGAAGAGGAGAGGGCCAGGTGGGGCCTGTTACTGAGGAGATGGGCACGGGGGCCTGTATGTGTGGAGGAGGAGAGGGCCCGGCGGTGACCGAGAGGAGGAGAGGGGCTGGCGGTGGGGGAATGATGAGTGACGAGGGGCATGGCCTTTGGGTGGCAGGAGAGGATGAGGGGTACGGCGTTCGGGGACAAGAGTGTATGAGGGCCCGGTGGGGAACAGAGGCAGAGGGCCGCTGCGTGGGGACCAGAGGATGATGGGCCGGGGGAACAAGAGGATGGGAACTAAGGAGAAGGAGGGCCTCCGGGGGCATTGAAGGACGAGGGTTCCGGGGGACCGAGGTATCCTCCTGGCCTCTTTTGCGGGAAAAGGAGTGAGGAAGGCACGGGAGAGGAAGGCACAGAGGATTTGAGGCATGGGGAAACAGGAGGAGGAGGGAAAAGGCGAGAGCGAGGAACTAGGAGAGGCAGGGGGGCACGGGAGAGGAGGGCACGGGAGACGATGGCACGGGAGACGACAGGAGGGGAGTGCACAGGAGAGGAAGGCACAGAAGAGGAGGGAAAAAGGACGATGGGAGGGCACGGTGACTTGAGGAGGGCACTGGGAGAGATGGCATCGGGATTTGCTTTCTGTACATCTGAGGATCTGGCACGGGAGAAGGAGAAGGCATTGGGTTGATGTGCAATAGGATTTTGAGGGATTTTCGGGGGCAAAGGCCTTGACTTGGTAGTGAGGGCTACGGTGAGAGGATAGCACGCGTGATCATTTGTATGAGGTATTGGCACGGGAGAGGATGTGTAAGGGCGAGAGGGGATTGGCACGGGAGGAGAGGAGGGCACGGGAGAGGAGGGCACGGGACTATGATTATCCGCAGGCTATGGCACGGGGACTGAGGATGCACGGGAAGAGACGGACAGGAGGGAGTGAAGTGCACCCAGGAGAGGAGGCACCAGGTGTTATAGTGTCTTTACTCTCCTCTTCCATTAGCTGAGTGTGCACGGAGCTATGTGGGATTGGGAGGAGTAGCTGGTAGCAGGTGATAGCCCCATATGTCCATGTGATGGTAGTGTGCCCCGGGTCACAGGTCAGTACTGTAGGACCTCACCTCTATCATCCGCCGGCTGTACTCATTTCCCCTCTCCCAGCTTCCCAGGCGCACACCCTTATCCCAGGGAACAAAGCCGGCACACGCCTCCGTGCCAAACAGGTAGTATTCTGGGTAATAGTGGTGGGTGCTGCCCAGGCTGATGTCTGCTGGGATCAGAGAGTCCAGGTACCAGTGCACTGCAATGCCATGGACATAGCGAGCCGCCCGGAGGTCAGACAGGATCTGGAAGAGGAGGTAGCAGAATAGTGAGTGCAGCTCTGGGGTATAATACAGGATGTAACTCAGGATCAGTACAAGATAAGTAATGTCATGTATGTACACAGGGACGCACCAGCAGCAGAATAGGTGAGTGCAGCTAGGGGGTTATACACAGGATTTGTAAACTCAGGATCAGTACAGGATGAAGTAATGTCAATGTATGTACAAGTTGACTACACCAGCAGCAGAATATGTGAGTGCAAGCTCTGGGGTATATACAGGATGTAACTCAGGATCGTACAGGATACGTAATGTCTGTATGTACACAGTGACTCACCAGCGCGAATTAGTGAGTTGCAGCTTGTGAGTATAATACAGGATGTAACTTCGGAATTCAGTACAGGATAAATAAGTCATGTATGTAACGAGTGACTGCACCAGCAGAATAGTGATGTTGCAGCTCTGGGAGTATAATACAGGATGTACCTTCAGGATCAGGACAGTATAAGTAATGTCATGTATGTACACAGTTGACTGCACCAGGCAGCAGGAATAGTGAGTGCAGCTCGGAGTGTAATACAGGATCCAGTACAGGATAAGTAATGTCATGTATGGACACAGTGACTGCCACCAGCAGCAGAATAGTGAGTGCCGCTCTGGGGTAATTACAGGATGTAACTCAGGGATCAGTACAGGATAAGTAATGTTCATGATTGGTCACAGTGAATGCACCAGCAGCAGAATAGTGGAGTGCAGCTCTGGGTATATTAATACCGGATTGTAACTCAGTCAAGTAACAGGATAAGTAATGTCTGTATGTGCACAGTGACTGCCACCAGCAGCAGAATAGTGAGGCAGTCTGGGGTATAATACAGATGTACACTCAGGATCAGTACAGGAATAAGTAATTCATGTATGTAAACAGTGCACTGCACCGCAGCAGAATAGTGAGTGCAGCTCTGGGGTATAAATAAGGAATGATGAACTCAGGCTCAGTACAGGGGGGATAAAAAGTAATGTCATGTATTTACACAGTGGGGACTTGCACCCAGGCAGCAGAATAGTGAGCGCAGCTCTGGAGTATAATACAGGGATGTAAACTCCAGGAATCAGTACAGGGATTAGTAATGTAAATGTAGTGTACTACAGTGACTGCCACCAGCAGCAGAATAGTGAGTGCAGCTCTGGGGTATAATGACAGGAGTAACTCAGGAGCAGTACAGGATAGTGATGTCATGTATATACACAGTGGACTCCACCAGCCGCAGCATAGAGTTGAGTGCAGCTCCTGGGGTAACTACAGGATTGTAAATCAGTCGTACAGGATATAATCTAAGTCATGTATGTACACAGGGCCTGCACCAGCAGCAGAAATAGTGAGTGCAGCTCTGGGGTATAATCACAGGATAATGTAACTCAGGATCAGTACAGGATAAGTAATGTCTGTATGTACACAGTGACTGCCACCAGCCGCAGAATAGTGAGTGCAGGCTCTGGGGTATAATACTGGATGTAACTCAGGATCAGTCACAGGATAAGTAAGTAATGTCATGTATGAACAACAGTGACGCACCAGCAGCAGAAATAGTGAGTGCAGTCCGGGTTTATAATACACCTGGCTTAATGTAAATCAGGATTCAGTACCGGATAAGTTAATGTAATGTAATGTACCCACAGTGACTGCACCAGCAGCAGAATAGACATAGTTGAGTGCAGCTTGGGGTATAATACAGGATGAACTAGGATCAGTACAGGATATAGTAGTCATGTATTGACACAGTGACGCATCCAGCAGCAGATAGTGAGGCAGCTATGGAGGTAAATACAGGAGGATGTAATCAGGATCAGTACCAGGATAAGTAATGTTCAGTATGTTACCACAGTGACTGCACAGCAGCAGATAGTGCGTGCAGATCTGGGGTCTATACAGGAGGTAACTAAGGATCAGTACAGGATAAGTTAATGTCATGTTATGTCCACAGGGACTGCAACAAGCAGCAGAAGAGTGATGTGCAGCTAGGGAGATTAATACAGGATGTAACTCAGGGATTCAGTACAGGATAAAGAAGGTCATGTATGTACACAGTGACTGCCACCAGCAGCAGACAGAATAGTGAGTGCAAGCGCTGGGGTATTAATTACAGGAGGTGGTAACTCAGGATCAGACGATAAGTAATTTGTAATGTCTGTAAACAGTGACTGAACCAGCAGCAGGAATCGTGAGTGCAGCTGGGGGCTTTGTAATCACCAATGTGGCCCAAGTAGGCAGCAGGGATGCGGTTGTTCATCTACAATTCATGATGTGGACGTGCCTGTGTGAAGCTGTTGGTGAGGGAGGGCCAAGGTCCAGCGATGAGTCCGCCATAGTTGGGGGAGTGAACCCAAGGCTCTGGAAGGGCTAATCCGTGAGCATCCGGCCGTCGGATATCGGTGTCTCACCCGTCAGCCCAGAAAGTAACATGTGTTTGGCGTATTCATCCAGGAACTAGAGGAGAGGAGATGGTTCTCAAGGCTGACGGGAGTATTATTGGGGGTGCCGGGGGGGGGGGGCACTACCTGATGAAGTACTGGGCCCCAGGTCTTGGTATCGCGGTCTCCTGGAGATCCCTTCAGGGTCCCCTGTGCCGGTGATCTTCCAGTTGGTTTCTTCCAGGGAGGGGCGGTCCAGGGGACTGGCACAAACCGGAGATATGGGTCGGGGGGGGACAAGGGCCTTGGCCCTCTGATGAGCGGGGGGGTCTGGGGGGATACATTATAGTGATGAGGGGTTGTGACCCGTGCGCGGCGCCCCCTGCTGGACATCTCACCTTCAGCCTCAGGTCCTTCCTCTGGTAGGACGAAGTTTTCTTTGCAGGAGAGTCTCCGTCCTGGTACAGGTAGGTGTAGATCCGGAGGAGAAGTCCCAGCTCGGGCCATTGGGGAGACACGGAGGACGCTGTATCGATACCGACGCCAGACCAAAATAGAGCATGAGGGCAGGCGCTCACCCCAAGGCCAGGGGCACCCACACCCGGGACATTCAGCACCTTCCTATGAGAAGGAGGAGTAGGAGCGCAGGGAGATTGCACGGGGTTTGCCCGCGCTACAGGGCCCGGATGTTCATGGCAGTCGAATCCGTCACCGCACCCCAAGCCCTTCATGAACTGAACACCGCTTCTTGTCATTGAGGTCAAGATCAGACATGGGAGGAGAGGGTTAACTGTCAGCTTCAGGGTCCGAGATGGGGAGTTGAGAGGGTTAAACTGTACAGATTCAGGGGGTAAAGATGGGGAGGAGAGAGGGTTTTTTAAACTGTCAGATTCAGGGTAAGAGCTGGGGAGGAGAGGGTTACGTTAACTCCTCTCGCAAGATTCAGGTCAGCAGGAGCTGGGGAGGAGGGGTTTTTAAACTGTCAGCTATCGGGGTCAGACCTGGGGAGGAGAGGGGTCATCGTCAGCTATCGGGGTCAGACCTGGGGAGGAGAGGGGTCATCGTCACTTATCAGGGTTCAGACCTGGGGAGGAGGCCTGGGTGAGAGAGGGGGTCTCATAGTCAGGCTATATGGGTCAGAACCTGGGGAGGAGAGAGGGGTCCTCGTCAGCTTCGGGGTAAGACCTGGGGAGGACGAAGAGGGGTTCATCGGCAAGCGTCGGGTTGGTCAGACCTGGGGAGGGGTCTCGTAAGTATCAGGGTCAGACCTGGGGAGGAGAGGGGTCATCGTCAGCTATCGGGGTCAGACCTGTCACGGGGAGGAGCGGGCTGGGGCCATCGTCAGCTATAGGGGTCAGACCTGGAGGAGGGGGGTCATCGTCAGCTATCAGGGTCAGACCTGGGGAGGAGAGGGGTCATCGTCAGCTATCGGGGTCAGACCTGGGGAGGAGAGGGGTGGAGAGGGGGTATCGTCAGCTTATCGGGGTCCGGCCCTGGGGAGGGGTCATAGTCAGCTATCAGGGGTCAGAGCTGGGGAGGACGAGGGGTCAATCGTAGCAGCTATGGTTTCAGACCTGGGGGGAGAGGGGTCATCGTCAGCTATCAGGGCAAGAGTGGGGAGGAGAGGGGTCTCGTAAGCTATCGGGGTAGACTGGGGAGGAGAGAGGGGTCAGTGGGAGAGGGGTCATCGGCAGCTATCGGGGTTCAGCCCTCCTGGGGAGGAGAGGGGTCCATGGTCACTTATCAGGGTCAGCCCTGGGGAAGGAAGAGGGGGTTTCCCTTCGTGGCAAATGTGCATCTCCGTCCCAGTTTGACAGTGTCACCGTGAACGCGATGTTTGTGAGAGACTGCGAAAGAGTCCGCTACAAGCCTGTAACCCGTGCTCATGTACAAGCCCTGTACCCCGTGCTATTAAGCATAGTAACCCGTGCTCATGTACAAGCCTGAACCCGTTCTCATTACAAGCCTGTAACCCGTGCTCATGTACAAGCCTGTGTACACCGTGCTCATGTACAAGCCTGTAACCCGTGCTCATGTATAAGCATGTAACCCGTGCGTCATGTTCAAGCCTGTAACCCGTGCTCATGTAACTGAAGCCTGTAACCCGTGCTCATGTATCAACCCTGTAACCCCCGCTGCTCATGTACAAGCCTGTAACCCGTGCTCATTTATAGCCTGAAACCCTGCTCATGTACAAGCCTGTAACCAGTTGCTCATGTACAAGCTGTAAACCCGTGCTCATTCAGCCTGTAACCCTTCATGTACAAGCTCTCAACCCGTACTCATGTACCACATGTAACCGTACTCATGTACAAGCCTATACCCGCGCTCCATGTACAAGCCTGTAACCCGTGCGTCATGTCATGCCTGCAACCCTGCCATGTACAAGCCTGTAACGCCGTGCCATGTACAAGCCTGTAACCCGTGCTTCATGTACAATCCCTGTAAACACCGGCTCATGTACAAGCCTGTAACCCGCGCTCATGTCAAGCCTGTAACCAGTGCTCATGTACAAGCCATGTACACCCGCCTCATGTACAAGCCTGTAACCAGTGCTCATGTACAAGCCTTGTACCCCTCGCTCATTAGCCTGTAACCCCATTAGCGTACATGCCATGTACAGCCTGTAGACCCTGCCTCATGTACAGCCTGTAACCATTCTGCATGTACAGCCGTAACCGCCGGCTCATGTACAATCCTGTAACCCGTGCTCATGTACAAGCCTGTACCAGTGCTCATGTACACAACCTTGTAAACCCTCGCTCATGTAACAAGCCTGTAACCTGTGCTCATGTACAGCCTGTAACCAGTGCTCATGTAAACCTGACCCGTGCTATTGTACAAGCCGTAACCCACTGCCATTCAAGCCTGTACCGTGCCATGACAAGCCTGTAACCGGCTCATGTAGCAAGCCTTCAACCCGTGCTCATGTACAACCTGTAACCCAGTCTGTACAAAAGCCTGTAACCCGTGCTCAGTACAAGCCTGTAACCCGTGCTCATTGCAAGCCTTAACCGAGCAATTGTACCTAAGACGTGCAATAGAACAAATTGATTTTCTGTGTTCTGTCCCATTAGCAGCTTGTCACTCATTGATTTCTAAGTAAATAGGTTTTACTTTTAAGTGTTTAATGCTTCCCATGGGGTATTATTGGTCACGAAAACGCAATAATATTTAGTAATTTAATAAATGATTGATTGATTCCACCTCTTGATGACCACAAGGATGACACATCCTTTGTAGTGATGAGCAAACCTAGTAAAATTTTTAAAAATCCATTCGAGGCCTGGTCCTAAACCAAAATTCCCTATCAGTAAAATCAGTAATCATGCCGGCCCCAATCGTGGGAGTCCACCAGCAGTATTTAAATTACATCCCAGCAGCGCTCGCATTTTAGGGAGGTTGTTGTTCCTTGTTTCCATCAGTATCTGGTTCCCCCGATTTGCGTCGCAACATCCGATCAAATGCGACACAATCCCATGCAGACAGCGTTTAAATACCTGTCACAGCCGCCCTGCAATCTCCCGAAAAACCGAAAGTCCAACAAAGGTGCGGTCCCGACCTTAGTAATAAGCCCCATTGTATCCATCACATTAAGGAAAAAAATTTGTTTGATTCTTAAAGGTTGGACTTGATGACTTGCATCTTTTTTCCAGCCTCATACCAATGATACTGTAATCACTATGTAGCATGTATAGAGCAAGTGAGCTGAGTAGACTGTGTAACTTGTTGGAAAACTTCACATAACTTGCATTAAAAAAAAATAAAAACTCGGCTTATTCGTAGTGAATCATTAGTACATCAGGCATGAGAATTAGTTGTCAATCATTAATTAGCTCCACTACTGGACTCTTAGCATGGAAACAGAAAAGAAATGAAGCAAAAGATATACAATCAGCTACTACAATTACAATATGTATCATTTATCATTGAGAATAGATTTTTACTGGCAGCATTTCTAATATTTGGTAACGAGCGGACTAGATTTGGAGCACAATGTATATTTTTATGCAGACCCCGGCGGGGATCCTCCAGGGAGGCAATGTTAAGGCTCTTTTGCCCTTCTCCCTTGGAGTTTCTGAGTGGCATATCCTGGTGTTGACAATGTCAGGCCTTTCCTGGGTGTGGCACATCGCTGCGTCCCTCCCCCTCCGCCATCGTGTCTTGTCAATTACCCTTCATTCCAACGTCACAGACATTATAGGCTCCTAATCCGTGTATGTCATTTCACTGTACAATGAGCAGATTATAGTAATGAATGTTTTCATAACATTGAATGTGCACATATTAGATAACACCATGACCCTTCTCCGAAACGGGAAGAATATTTTGTACTTTGTTTATGGTGACCAAGAAATAAAGACTAGTACAATCCATCAAAACCCATAGAAGAAAGAAGAAAGGTTCACACACTCCCAATGTACCAATTGTAGCTAATGGACCTTGTTGTTTCATCCCATTATTTGTAGGACATAGAAAAGCAGTGCGGATGTGAACATAACCCAAGGACCTTTTACATCTTCTCTGTTTGCCCACATCAGCATTTAACAAGCAAATTCAGTCCATATGTGCCCAAAACTAATTAGACGACAATTAGGGCATTTCCAGCTAATGGACAATTAGTATAATTAAAGGAATAATAAACCAGGACATGTCGGCAACGTGACTGCGGTAATCTTCTTGTATTGTTCCCATGGCCTCCTTCCTTCTAAATCAACTTTTAAAATTATGCAATGAGCCTGAAGGGTTCCTGAGGGTTTTACCAGACCCCTCCGTGCTGCAGATTCACGGCAGTTTACCTGTACAGAGTACCCCTTCCCACCCCATTTACTGTGGTGTTGAAACTCCTATGATGCATGACACTACATCTCAGCACCGGGAGAGGGAGGTGCTGAAGAAGGGGAAACAACTTACAGCCCCGGAAGCTACAGCAGAAGGGCTCTGGTAACACCACAAGCCCTTTAGGTTCATTAGCATATTTTAAAAGTTGCTTTCAGAAGGAAAGAGGCCAGGATAAAAAATATAAGACGTTTACCACAGTCACAAGGTCCGAGGTTTATCATACTTGTAATTGATAATAGATTTCCTGTAACTCTCTAGTGTTGGAGCTATTACATCCGTGTTAATCTTTTTTTTATTTATTGCGGAATATAAATATCACAAGTTATACGATATACAAGAAAGCCGCAAATTAAATACACAAACAATAAACAAGACCTACAAACAACATATTACTTTTTGCACAGCTTATTTCAATATTAATAGCATACAGAAAAAAGCAAATTTTTTATTTTTTTTGCAACAGCCTGAGAGGGGCAAAAATTCCACTTTGCATCCAAAGTAGAAAAAAAAAATTCATATGGATCTAATTTTAGCCTTTACCTAGTAGCCAGTGTGAATCTTAGACAATGGGGCTTATTACTAAGGGTCCCGTGCCCACATTTTCCGTCGGGTTTCCGAACTTTTTGGGGATCGTGCAGAGGATTGTGTTCACGCGGCGAATACGGCACATCGGCGCCGGCATGTGAACAAAATCGGGGCGTGTGCCGTTGGACGATCCGATGGATTCAGACTGAGCGCGGGATTTAACTTTAAATTTGGTTTTGCACCAGGAAGAAGAAAGGGAACTCCGGCGGACCTGATCGGGGAAGCGACAAATGCAGGCGCACATCTTCTTGATTGTGGGCAGTGTATTCTCTGCCGGACACTATGGATCGGGGATCCGCACAGGACGGGGTAATAAATGTGCCCCAAAAGTCCAATAGGAGTGGAGAATTAATATTATTCCAGTGAATGTCCCGCATACACCTGCAGTATTCCCTACAACCATCAGTCTTTAACTTCACCAAAACACATTTTAGAAGCGCATATAGGGATTTTTGCCAGTTTATTTATTACACCTCGGCTTTGTATCTGTATCTGGCTGCTTTAACCTACTAACTCAACGGCCTTGTACTAGAATGGTATCACCATAGTGAGGACAAAGACCAGTCAGAATTTGGCCCAAATACAAATTTGGAATTTACTAATTTACCATTTTATTCATTCAATTGTCTCGGAATCTCCAAGACATTTTACATTTTATAATAATCACTAGTGCGATACCTGCCAAAGATTCTCATACAAACAGGTCAAATACAATATATAGTAGTATAAAACACTAAATATCCACGAAAATGTATCTTAAATATATTGTATAAAAAAATCTGTGATGTCACCTTTTTGCTGCATTTATATCTAATATTCCCTGTATATAATAATATAATAAATCTGTTCCTTTTACTACTTTACTTGCTAAAGCTTATCGTCTGAGCAGGAGGCACCGAGGGCTTCTTCATCTACAGATAAACTCCGCTTCATCTTGTCACATGTGATCCGCTATGTTTCACTCTGACTTGGCATTCACTTTAGACTGCTAATATTTTTCACAGGTCCAAAACACCCACACCATTTAATCAGCACTGAACGTGATGTTACAACCCCAAATATAGACCTTACAATAATTGTAACACAATGGGCTTATTTACTAAGGGTCCCGCGGATCACTTTCTGTTGGATTTTAGAAATTTAAGGCTTTCATGCGGCAGAAATCAGGGGAGGTGCTGTCGGATGATCCGACGATTCGGACTGAGTGAGGAATTAATATTCATATTGTGTCGCAACCAATGCACTTACATGCACCAGGAGAAGAAGGTGACTCCAGGGACCTGAGCGGGAAGTGACACATGCAGGATATCGGGTGCACGATCTGAGTGACTCCCTGCACAGCGCATTTACAACGACATGCACTTGCATGCACAGAAGAAGAAGCTGAACTCCGGGGGGACCTGAGCGGGAAAGTGACACATGCAGGATATCGGGCGCAGGATCTTAGTGACTCCCCGCACAGCGCATTATACACAGCAATGCACTTACAATGCACCAGGAAGAAGAAGGTGAACTCCAGGGACCTGAGCGGGGAAGCGACACATCAGGATATCGCGCAGGATCTAGTGACTCCCCGCACAGCACATTAACCGGACAATGCACTTACATGCACCAGAAAGAAGGTGAACTCCAGGGACCTGAGCGGGGAAGTGACACATGCAGGATATCGGGCCAGGATCTAGTGACTCCACGCATAGCGCATTATACACGGACAATGCACTTACATGCACCAGGAAGAAGAAGGTGAACTCCAGGACCTGAGCGGGGAAGTGACACATCAGGATATCGGGCGCACATCTTAGTGACTCCCCTCCCGCACACGCATTATACACGGACAATGCACTTACATGCACCAGGAAAAGAGGTGAACTCCGGGACCTGAGCGGGGCGACACAACTGCAGGTATCGGACCGGATCTTAGTGACTCCTCGCACAGCGCCTTATCACGGACATGCACTTACATGCACCAGAAGAAAGGAAGGTGAACTCCAGGGACCTGACGGGAAGCGACACATGCAGGATAGTTGTGCAGGATCTTAGTGACTCCCCGCACAGCGCATTATACACGGACAATGCACTACATGCACCGGGAAGAAAGTGAACTCCGGCGTACCTGAAGCGGGGAAGCCGATACATGCGAGATAATCGGACACATGATCTTAGTGACCCCCCCACAGCGCATTATACACGGACAATGCACTTACATGCACCAGAGAGAAGGTGAACTCCGGGGACCTGCGCGGGAGACGACACATGCAGGATATCGGGGCGCATATTTTGTGAATCACGGCATGAGTGCATGATCATCGGACACTCCATATTTGCTCCTTTGGCCGGTAAGAACCTCAATAACTAATAGTAAGTAATATTGTATATTACTCCCAGGGCAAGTGTAGATTAAAAATACCCCCAATTATTAGAAGGTCAAAGCCTCTTTATATCATTGCACATCACTCTCGTATCATATAGGAGCTGTTCACACAGATAGTTGAAGCAGCGCAAAATCTCCAACTATAATAGCATGAATAATATACAGCCATAGTTACCATCCAGAAAGGCCAAACTTTTCAGTTGGGTTCCAAAATTTCAGCACGACATTTTGAAGTATTACAAAATTCTTCGTTTGTCGTACTATACTATACTATCGCTTTAGTATATATGTTATCCAGATCCTAAGATACTGAAGTCGGCAGTGGGGCCGCATTCACACTCAGCGTTGCTGTTCATTTGGAGACGAGACTCGGGGCTATATGCAGATGTTTTCTACTAAATGCTTGTGATCAGTAAGAACTCCACAAGTTTTTAATCTTTATATTCCGGGATATGTATCTGCGGTCGGACCATTCTTTTCTTTGCAGCATTTGGGTTGTTTCAAAACGCCACACAGACGCTGCCAGTGGGAGCGGCCTGAGCTCATCCGCAAACAAAGCATAGAGAACAAAACAGCATGCAGATAGGAGACGTGCTCCTGGATTGTAATATGCTGCATCTAACACATATAAACAAAACCTGATCCTATCCAATCTGTTAACAAGCGTGGACACTCAGTGAACATTTCCACTTGATGGTAACTCAATCCGGTTTGTGTTCTAGACTCCTGTATCCCCCTAGACTCCAGGAGAAGAACATTAATAAATGTACTTGGAATAGCTCCTTGGTTCCCATCAGAAGAGAACAGGGAACATCCCCTATTTATTCCGGCAGCGTGCTCGTGCAGGGGTATAATTAGTTTGGCTTGTAAGCTACTCCCGAGGGTGGACCTAAAATACACAGAGGCTTGGGATGAATGACTGGCCCTGGATTACAGCCACCATGAAACGGCACAGGATACTAAGAATAAGAACTTTCACAAAATGAACTGAAATGGTGCAAACAAGGTTTGGCAGAGGGTTATAAGCCGACAATCACTAATAACTTCAGCTGACCGGATGACAACAACAGACTGCAAATATTCACTTTCCCCAAAAGCCTCTCATCCGGTATAATGATATTTGATGGCACATATAATTAAATTATTGTTATTGTTATTATATCAGGCAGACCCCGGGTTCATACAGATAGGGTCGTAGGTTTGTTCTCAAGTTGAATTTGTAGTGTAAGTTAGAACTGTATATTTTATAATTGTAACCAGCAACAAATTTTTTTGGTCTCTGTGACTATTTGGGTTGTCATAAGAACCCAGGGTTAATAATAAATCTTCATCAGGACGCCTGTGATAGTGTTTAGATGATCATGTAGCCTAAGGATAAAATACAGGAAATTACCAACATCCAGAGGGCCGTTTGTAACTAGGGGTCGTCTTTAGTCGGGGTGTTCTTAAGTAGGGCACCGTCTGTAATGATGCGAATATTATGGCCTGGGCTGTAAAAACGACATCCAGAGGACCCCTACATTTATTGGTATTTATGGTTAAAATGATTTTGGAAATTTTATTACTAACAAATATTAACAAGCTCTGAACAGCCAGGATTCCCAACACCGCCCCGGTCCCTATTCTAAGCTATCAATCTATATCCAATGAACCTACTGTACCTCCGTGTTTTGGAAGCTTAAAGGGCATACCACCAGGATGAAGACTTTTAAATAGCCTAAGGGGCTCCAGGCTCCATAGGTTTTAATGGCTCCATGGCTCCATAGCCTCTATTGCCTACAGTCTTTCATCCGGGTGATGTCCTTTACGGCACTAGGGACACTGTTAAAGTTTATTGGAAACACAACCAATTTCAAGAGAAAAGTGACATGAGAGTCAAACACAGAATAAAAAGTTAAAATTCCTGGCTATGTGCATAATTGCAAACCCTTCCCTGATGCCTTGTAACCATACAGGTTATACAGGCGATCCCTACTTAGGGTACCTGACTTACAGATGACTCCTAGTTACAGACGGACCCCTCTGCCCCCTGTGACCTCTGGTGACCTCTCTGGATGTTACTATAGTCCCAGGCTCAATGATCAGCTGTAAGGTGTCTGTAATGAAGCTTGAGATAATCCTTGTCCAATTACTGCAAAAAATGTTTAACTTCCAATTGTCACTGGGCAAAAATAAAAATTTTGTGTGATCACATTATAAAATATACAGTTTTGACTTGTATACACAATTCACTTAAGAACAAACCTCTGGACCCTATCTCTACTGCCTGTACTATTTCACCTCGCAATATGTATTGGCCACCCGTCAATTCCACTGCAATAAGGTCCCATAGAAACCCAGATTTATGGTTCCTAAAATCAATACTATAGAATATTTCACATTTCATCACCTTCCATACAGTGCAAAATGTCATTTTAGTCTTGTTATATATTTTAAAAAAGAACATATCCTGCAATGTTCACTCTAAGCCACTAGACCTAATAATAGACAGATGCTTATTCTGTAGGGTCCTCTATGTAGAGTCACCTCATTTATATCCCCAAAAAAGATTACAACCAATGTATTGCCTCTAATAACCAATTATCATTGTATCCTGAAATGGGCATCGTGACTGGAGACCAAGAGAAGGCGGAGATACTTAAAGGGGTTTTCCCATCTGGCATTAACATTTAATTTCATTCATTTGCCATATTAACATTTCTTCTATTGAATGTTATTAAAAAAAAAAATTGTTCCTGTGTGAAATAATTTCTCATAATGTAGACATGTTTGTTCCTTAGAAAGCAGATGGGTTCCTTGGATACGACCACCTCACATTTGGCAGCAGTGGCCAACTGCCTATTGAGTCCAGCCTGACCTCCTGGTTCACGCTCATTACCACAGGAACGGATTGTGACCTGCAGTAATACTCCCGACATCTCATATACAAAAACCTTTTGTTTTCTTTGTGCAATCCTCCAGCATTGGTGGCCTATCCAAGGAGCCTCTCGTTTCTAAGGGACCAAATCACTACATTTATGAGAAATTATCTTCACACAAACATTTTTTAATAAACATCTAATTGAAGAAATGTTTATATGGCAGATTAATGAAATTGAATGTGGCTGCCCAGACGAGGAGAAACCCCTTTAATGGCTTTTTTTAGCTCGTTTAATACATAGAAGAAAGAACTTGTGGCGTGGTGTGGGCCGGTCGGGTCATGCACCCTGTAATATACTAGACTGGCTGAATGTAGACACGATCCAATCTAAGCCCCATAACACCAATGTGTACAAGGCTCTGGACCAGATGGTATACAACCCAGAGTCTCAAAGATCTCAGTTTTATTGCTGTACCACTGTCAGAGTTACTATGGAAAGCTTCAATCTGTGGAATAGCTGAGCTCAGCTCAGGCGCTGGGCAACGCAGGGACATGCAGAGAGCTCAAGCGCTGGTCAGCAGGACAGCAGAGAGCTCAGGCGCTGGTCACAGCAGGGACAGCAGAGAGCTCATTCGCTGTTCACAGCCTGTAACCCGTGCTCATGTACAAGCCTGTAACCCGTGCTCATGTATAAGCATGTAACCCGTGCTCATGTGCAAGCCTGTAACCCGTGCTCATGTATAAGCCTGTAACCCGTGCTCATGTACAAACCTGTAACCCGTGCTCATGTACAAGCCTGTAACCCGTGCTCATGTATAAGCCTGTAACCCGTGCTCATGTACAAGCCTGTAACCAGTGCTCATGTACAAGCCTGTAACCCGTGCTCATGTACAAGCCTGTAACCCGTATTCATGTACAAGCCTATAACCCGTACTCATGTACCAGCATGTAACCCGTACTCATGTACAAGCCTATAACCCGCGCCCATGTACAAGCCTGTAACCCGTGCTCATGTCAAGCCTGCAACCCGTGCTCATGTACAAGCCTGTAACCCGTGCTCATGTACAAGCCTGTAACCCGTGCTCATGTACAAGCTGTACCCTGTCATAGCAGTCTGCTAATGACTCATGTACAAGCCTGTAACCCGGCTCATGTACAAGCCTGTAACGTGCTCATGTACAAGCCTGAACCCGTGCTCATGTACAAGCCTGTAACCCGCGCTCATGTACAAGCCTGTAACCAGTGCTCATGTACAAGCCTGTAACCCGCGCTCATGTACAAGCCTGTAACCAGTGCTCATGTACAAGCCATGGAAACCCCGTGCTCATGTACAAGCTGTAACCCGTGACTCATGTACAAGCCTGTAACCAGTGCTCATGTACAAGCCTGTAACCCGGCTCATGTACAGCCTGTAACCAGTGCTCATGTAACTGCTCATGTACAAGCCTGTAACCGATAGTCCTACAACGCCGTTACCCGGCTCATGCTACCAAGCCTGTAACCCGTGCTCATGTACAAGCCTGTAACCAGTGCTCATGTACAAGCCTGTAACCCGTGCTCATGTACAAGCCTGTAACCCGTGCTCATGTGCAAGCCTGTAACCCGAGCAAATGTACCTAAGACGTGCAATAGAACAAATTGATTTTCTGTGTTCTGTCCCATTAGCAGCTTGTCACTCATTGATTTCTAAGTAAATAGGTTTTACTTTTAAGTGTTTAATGCTTCCCATGGGGTATTATTGGATCACGAAAACGCAATAATATTTAGTAATTTAATAAATGATTGATTGATTCCACCTCTTGATGACACAAGGATGACACATCCTTTGTAGTGATGAGCAAACCTAGTAAAAATTTTTTAAAAATCCATTCGAGGCCTGGTCCTAAACCAAAATTCCCTATCAGTAAAATCAGTAATCAGTGCCGGCCCCAATCGTGGGAGTCACCAGCAGTATTTAAATTACATCCCAGCAGCGCTCGCATTTTAGGGAAGGTTGTTGTTCCTTGTTCCTATCAGTATCTGGTTCCCCCGATTTGCGTCGCAACATCCGATCAAATGCGACACAATCCCAGTGCAGACAGCTGTTAAATACCTGTCACAGCCCTGCAATCTCCCGAAAACCGAAAGTCCAACAAAGGTGCGGTCCGCGACCCTTAGTAAATAAGCCCCATTGTATCCTATCACGAGTTAAGGGAAAAAAAATTTGTTTGATTCTTAAAGGTTGGACTTGATGGACTTGCATCTTTTTCCAGCCTCATACACAATGATACTGTAATCACTATGTAGCATGTTATAGAGCAAGTGGAGCTGAGTAGACTGATGTATAGACTTGTTGGAAACATTCAACATAACTTGGCATTAAAAAAAATAAAAACTCGGCTTATTCGTAGTGAATCATTAGTAGCATCAGGGCATGAGAATTAGTTGTCAATCATTAAGTAGCTCCACCTACTGGACTCTTAAGCATGGAAACAGAAAAGAAATGAAGCAAAAGATATACAATCAGCTACTACAATTACAATATGTATCATTTATCATTGAGATAAGATTTTTACTGGCAGCATTTCTAATAATTTGTAACGAGCGGACTAGATTTGGAGCACAATGTATATTTTCTATAGCAGACCCCGGGCAGGGATCCTTCCAGGGAGGCAATGGTTAAGGCTCTTTTGCCCTTCTCCCTTGGAGTTTCCTGAGTGGCATATCCTGGTGTGTGACAATGTCAGGCCTTTCCTGTGGTGTGGCACAGCTGCTGCGTCCCTCCCCCTCCGCCATCGTGTCTTGTCAATTACCCTTCATTCCAACTCACAGGACATTATAGGCTCCTAATCCGGTGTATGTCATTTCACTGTAACAAATGAGCAGATTATAGTAATGAATGTTTTCATAACATTGAATGTGCACAGTATTAGATAACACCATGACCCTTCTCCGAAACGGGAAGAATATTTTGTACTTTGTTTATGGTGACCAAGAAATATAAGACTAAGTACATCCATCAAAACCCATAGAAGAAAGAAGAAAGGGTTCACACAGCTCCCCAATGTAGCCAATTGTAGCTAATGGACCTTGTTGGTTCCATCCCATTATATTTGTAGGACAATAGAAAAAGCAGTGCGGATGTGAACATAACCCAAAGGACCTTTTACATCTTCTCTGTTTGCCCACAATCAGGCATTTAACAAGCAAATTCAGTCCAATATGTGCCCAAACTAATTAGACGACAATTAGGGCATTTCCAGGCTAATGGACAATTAGTATATAATTAAAGGAATAATAAACCAGGGACATGTCAGGCAACGTGACTGCGGTAATCTTCTTGTATTTGTTATCCATGGCCTCCTTCCTTCTAAAATCAACTTTTAAAATTATGCAAATGAGCCTGAAGGGTTCCTGAGGGTTTTACCAGAGCCCCTCCGTGCTGCAGATTCACAGGCAGTTACACTGTACAGAGTACCCCTTCCCACCCCATTTTACTGTGTGTTGAAACTTCCTATGATGCAGTGACACTACATCAGGCACCGGGAGAGGGAGGTGCTGAAGAAGGGGGAAACAACTTAACAGCCCGTGAAGCTACAGCAGAAGGGGCTCTGGTAACACCACAGAGCCCTTTAGGTTCATTAGCATAATTTTAAAAGTTGCTTTCAGAAGGAAAGAGGCCATGGATAACAAATATAAGACGTTTACCACAGTCACAAGGTCCGAGGTTTATCATACTTGTAATTGATAATAGATTTCCTGTAACTCTCTAGTGTTGGAGCTATTAACATCCGGTGTTAATCTTTTTTTTATTTATTGCGGAATATAAATATACAAGGTATACGATATACAAAGAAAGCCGCAAATTAAATACAAACAAAACATAAACAAGACCTACAAACAAATATTACTTTTTGCACAGCTTATTTCAATATTAATAGCATACAGAAAAAAAGCAAATTTTTATTTTTTTTGCAACAGCCTGAGAGGGGCAAAAATTCCACTTTGCATCCAAAGTAGAAAAAAAAAAATTCATATGGATCTAATTTTAGCCTTTACCTAGTAGCCAGTGTGAATCTTAGACAATGGGGCTTATTTACTAAGGGTCCCGTGGCCACATTTTCGTCGGGTTTCCGAACTTTTTGGGGATCGTGCAGAGGATTGTGTTGCACGCGAGCGAATTACGGCACATCGGCGCCGGCATGTGACAAAAATCGGGGCGTGTGCCGTTGGACGATCCGATGGATTCAGACTGAGCGCGGGATTTAACATTTAAATTTGGTTTTGCACCAGGAAGAAGAAAGGGAACTCCGGCGGACCTGATCGGGGAAGCGACAAATGCAGGCGCACGATCTTCTTGAATTGTGGCAGATGTGCATTCTGCCGGACACTATGGATCGGGGATCGCACAGGACGGGGTAAGTAAATGTGCCCCAATAAGTCCGAATAGGAGTGGAGAATTAATATTATTACAGTGAATGTCCCGCATACACCTGCATGTATTCCCTACAAACCATCAGTCTTTAACTTCACCAAAACATTTTAGAAGCGCATAATAGGGATTATGTGGCGCAGTTTTATTTATTACACCTCGGCTTTGTATCTGTATCTGGCTGCTTTACCTACTAACTCAACGGCCTTGTACTAGAATGGTATCACCATAGTGAGGACAAAGACCAGTCAGAATTTGGCCCAAATACAAATTTGGAATTTACTAAATTTACCATTTTATTCATTCAATTGTCTCGGAATCTCCAAGACATTACATTTTATATAATCACTAGTGCGATACCTGCCAAAGATTCTCAATACAACAGGTCAAATACAAATATATAGTAGTATAAAACACTAAGATTATCCACAGAAATGTATCTTAAAATATATTGTATAAAAAAATCTGTGATGTCACCTTTTTGCTGCATTTAATATCTAATATTCCCTGTATAATAATATATAATAATAATCTGTTCCTTGTACTACTTTTACTTGCTAAAGCTTATCGTCTGGAGCAGAGGAGGCACCGAGGGCTTATACTTCATCTACAGATAAACTCCGCTTCATCTTGTCATCATGTGATGCCGCTATTGTTTGTCACTACTGACTTGGCATTCACTTTAGACTGCTAATAGTTTCACAGGTCCAAAACACCCACAGCCATTTAATCAGCAGCTGAACGTGTATGTTACAACCCGCAAATATAGACCTTACAATAATTGTATTACACAATGGGGCTTATTTACTAAGGGTCCCGCGGATCGCACTTTCGTTGGATTTTAGAAATTTAAGGCTTTCATGCGGCAGAAATCAGGGGAGGTGCTGTCGGATGATCCGACTGATTCGGACTGAGTGAGGAATTTAATATTCATATTGTGTCGCAACCAATGCACTTACATGCACCAGGAAGAAGAAGGTGAACTCCAGGGACCTGAGCGGGGAAGTGACACATGCAGGATATCGGGTGCACGATCTTAGTGACTCCCTGCACAGCGCATTATACACGGACAATGCACTTGCATGCACCAGGAAGAAGAAGCTGAACTCCGGGGACCTGAGCGGGGAAGTGACACATGCAGGATATCGGGCGCAGGATCTTAGTGACTCCCCGCACAGCGCATTATACACAGGCAATGCACTTACATGCACCAGGAAGAAGAAGGTGAACTCCAGGGACCTGAGCGGGGAAGCGACACATGCAGGATATCGGGCGCAGGATCTTAGTGACTCCCCGCACAGCACATTATACACGGACAATGCACTTACATGCACCAGGAAGAAGAAGGTGAACTCCGGGTACCTGAGCGGGGAAGCGATACATGCAGGATATCGGACACATGATCTTAGTGACTCCCCCCACAGCGCATTATACACGGACAATGCACTTACATGCACCAGGAAGAAGAAGGTGAACTCCGGGGACCTGAGCGGGGAAGCGACACATGCAGGATATCGGGCGCATATTTTAGTGAATCACGGCATGAGTGCATGATCATCGGACACTCCATATTTAGCTCCTTTGGCCGGGTAAGAACCTCAATAACTAATAGTAAGTAATATTGTGATATTACCTCCCAGGGGCAAGTGTAGATTAAAAATACACCCAAATTATTAGAAGGTCAAAGCCTCTTTATAATCATTGCACATCACTCGTATCATATAGGAGCTGTTCACACAGATAGTTGAAAGCAGAGCAAAATCTCTCAACTATAATAGCATGAATAATATACAGCCATAGTTACCATCCAGAAAGGCCAACTTTTCAGTTGGGTTCCAAAATTTCAGCACGGACATTTTGAAGTATTACGAAAATTCTTCGTTTAGTCGGACTATACTATACTATCGCTTTAGTATATTATAGTTATCCAAGATCCTAAGATACATGAAGTCGGCAGTGGGGCCGCATTCACACTCAGCGTTGCTGTTGCATTTTGGAGACGAGAGCTCGGGGCTTATTGCAGATGTTTTTCTACTAAAATGCTTGTGATCAGTAAGAAGCTCCACAAGTTTTTTAATCTTTATATTCCCTGGATATGTATCTGCGGTCGGGGAATCCACTTCTTTGCAGCATTTGGGTTGCGTTTCAAAACGCCACACAGACGCTGCCAGTGGAGGCGGCCTGAGGCTCATCCGCAAAGCAAAGCATAGAGAACAAAAACAGCATGCAGATAGGAGACGTGGCTCCTGGATGTAATAATGCTGCATCTAACACATAGAAACAAAAACCTGATTTCCAAATCTGTTAACAAGCGTGGACACTTCCAGTGAACATTTCCACTTGATGGTAACTCAATCCGGTTTGTGTTCTTAGACTCCTGTATCCCCCTAGACTCCAGGAGAAGAACATTAATAACATGTACTTGGAATAGCTCCTTGGTTCCCATCAGAAGAGGAACAGGGAACAATCCCCTATTTATATCCGGCAGCGTGCTCGGTGCAGGGGTATAATTAGTTTGGCTTGTAAGCTACTCCCGAGGGTGGACCTAAAATACACAGAGGCTTGGGATGAATGACTGGCCCTGGATTTACAGCCACCATGAAACATGCACAGGATACTAAGAAATAAGAACTTTCACAAAATGAACTGAAATGGTGCAAACAAGGTTTGGCAGAGGGTTATAGCCGACAATCAGACTAATAACTTCAGCTGACCGGATGACAGACAAACAGACTGCAAATATTCACTTTCCCCAAAAGCCTCTCATCCGGTATAATGATATTTGATGGCACCATATAAATTAAGATTATTGTTATTGTTATTATATACAGGCAGACCCCGGGTTACATACAAGATAGGGTCTGTAGGTTTGTTCTCAAGTTGAATTTGTATGTAAGTTAGAACTGTATATTTTATAATTGTAACCAGCAGACAAATATTTTTGGTCTCTGTGACTATTTGGGTTGTCATAAGAACCAGGGTTAATAATAAATCTTCATTACAGACGCCTGTGATAAGTGTTATAGATGATCATTGTAGCCTAAGGATAAAATACAGGAAATTACCAACATCCAGAGGGCCGTTTGTAACTAGGGGTCGTCTGTAAGTCGGGTGTTCTTAAGTAGGGCACCGTCTGTAATGATGCGAATATTATGGCCTGGCTGTAAAAACTGACATCCAGAGGACCCCTACATTATATTGGTATTTATGGATTAAAAATGAATTTTGGAAATTTATTACTAACAAAATATTTAACAAGCTCTGAACAGCCAGGATTCCCAACAGCCCCCGGTCCCTATTCTAGCTATCAATCTATATTCCAAATGAACCTACTGTACCTCCGTGTTTTTGGAAGCTTAAAGGGCATATACCACCAGGATGAAGGACTGTATGTAAATGAGCCTAAGGGGCTCCAGGCTCCATAGGTGTTAATGGCTCCATGGCTCCATAGGCTCATTTGCCTACAGTCTTTCATCCTGGTGATGTCCTTTACGGCACTAGGGACACTGTTAAAGTTTTGATGTGGAAAACACAACCAATTTCAGAGAAAAGTGACATGAGAGTCAGAACACAGAATAAAAAGTTAAAATTCCTGGCTATGTGCCATAAATTGCAACCCTTCCCATGCCTTGTACACCAGTACAGGTTATACAGGCGATCCACTACTTGAGGGTACCTGACTTACAGATGACTCCTAGTTACAGACGGACCCCTCTGCCCCCTGTGACCTCTGGTGACCTCTCTGGATGTTACTATAGTCCCAGGCTGCAATGATCAGCTGTAAGGTGTCTGTAATGAAGCTTTATGGATAATCCTTGGTCCAATTACTGCAAAAAATGTTTAAACTCCAATTGTCACTGGGGCAAAAATAAAAAATTTTGTGTGGATCTACAATTATAAAATATACAGTTTTGACTTGTATACAAATTCAACTTAAGAACAAACCTCTGGACCCTATCTCTTACTGCCTGTACTATTTCACCTCGCAATATGTATTGGCCACCGTCAAGTCCACTGCAATAAGGTCCCATAGAAACCCAGATTTATGGTTCCTAAAATCATATACTATAGAATATTTCACATTTCATCACCTTCAATACAGTGCAAAAGTGTCATTTTAGTCTTGTTATATTTTATAAAAAGAACAATATCCTGCAATGTTCACTCTAAGCCACTAGACCTAATAATAGACAGATGCTTATTCTGTA
The DNA here is from genome assembly GCA_019512145.1 of Engystomops pustulosus. Classification (NCBI taxonomy): domain Eukaryota; kingdom Metazoa; phylum Chordata; class Amphibia; order Anura; family Leptodactylidae; genus Engystomops; species Engystomops pustulosus. Next base: position 69,660,425 of record CM033651.1, on the reverse strand, counting down.
GGGGTCCTCTATGTAGCAGTCACATCATTTATATCCCCAAAAAAGAATTACAACCAATGTTATTGCCTCTAAATAACAAATTATCATTGTATCCTGAAAATGGGCATCGGTGACTGGAGACCAAGAGAAGGCGGAGATACTTAAAGGGGTTTTCCCATCTGGGCATTAACATTTAATTTCATTCATTTGCCATATGTAAACATTTCTTCTATTGGATGTTATTAAAAAAAAATTGTTCCTGTGTGAAGATAATTTCTCATAAATGTAGACATGTTGTTCCTTAGAAACGAGATGGGTTCCTTGGATACGACCACCTCACATTTTGGCAGCAGTGGCCAGACATGCGCTATTGAGTCCAGCCTGACCTCCTGGATTCAGCGATCATTACCACAGGACGGATGTGGGACCTGCAGTAACTCCCGGACATCTCATATACAAAAACCTTTTTGTTTCTTTGTGCAATCCCTCCAGCAGTGGTGGCCGTATCCAAGGAAGCCATCTCGTTTCTAAGGGACCATAATCACTACATTTATGAGAAATTATCTTCACACAGAACATTTTTTTAATAACATCTAATTGAAGAAATGTTTATAAATGGCAGATTAATGAAATTGAATGTGGCTGCCCAGACGAGAGGAGAATACCCCTTTAATGGCTTTTTTTTAGCTCCGTTTATACGATAGAAGAAAGAACTTGTGACGTGGGTGGTGCCGGTGCGGGTCATGCACCCTGTAATATACTAGACTGGCTGAATGTAGACACGATCCAATCTAAGCCCAATAACACCAATGTGTACAAGGCTCCTGGACCAGATGGGTTACACCCCAGAGTTCTTAAAGATCTCAGTTCTGTTATTGCTGTACCACTGTCAGAGTTACTATGAGAACTGTCAATCTGTGGAATAGCTGAGCTCAGGCGCTGGTCACAGCAGGGACAGCAGAGAGCTCAGGCGCTACAGCAGAGAGCTCAGGCGCTGGTCACAGCAGGGACAGCAGAGAGCTTCAAGAAGGGTCTAGATGCCTTTTTACACCTAAATAACATTGATGGTTGTTATATAGAATTGTTTCGCCTAAATCCCTTCCTCATCCAATCCCTTCCCTTCCTTGGTTGAACTTGATGGACAATGGTCTTTTTTCATCTGTATAAACTATGATACTATGTTACTATCCTCTTTTGACAATAGCGAATTGGACAACCTTGGGTACACCTGCCCTCAGGTAATTTGAGGAAGGAAGAGTTTCTATGCTACAAAATATTATATAACTATTTATTGTGCATTCTACGTATATATTATACTTGCGCTTTCCAGATTGTCTGAAATAAAGTAGAGCAGGAGAGGATTAGCTGCACTGTCTGTAAGTTTCCCTAAATGTATGCATAAGACTTTCCTCACCTCTAATAAAGAGAATGATACAATTAGTCACATGACCTCTACAGCTTGTTCCTGTAGTTCCAGTGCTGATTCTGAGACAAGGAATAAGGACACTCATACTTTGCAACGTAAGATTAATGTATTGTACAAACAAAAAACTCTACAGCACAGACACCACGTTCCAGATTATTATGCAAATGATATCTTTCTCTGATTTTACTAAATGGTCAATGCAAATGACACTCCCAGTATAATAAAAATCATCACCCGTTACGAGTATGAATCTAATGAACAAACCTCCCAGTGATAACAGTATATTCTTCCGAATTAAAAAAAACCTCAACATGCGCAGTTCCAAATTATTCCACACAGAAGAGTTTCCAAACATTTTATAGGTTGTAAAGAACTGAAAATGGTCATTTGCTGACTTTGCAGCATTAGGAAGTCACATTCACTGCAATCAAAAGCTACTTCAATCCAAATCATCCCTTACCCATCATTACATCATTACTGACAATAGATGATGTCACAACTTATCTCCTCCCCCTCCCTGTACAATGACCTCTATATAGATAACACTGACCCCTTATTACATCACTACTGACAATAGATGATGTCACAGCTTATCTCCTCCCCCTCCCTGTACAATGACCTCTATATAGATAACACTGACCCATCACTACATCACTACTGACAATAGATGATGTCACAGCTTATCTCCTCCCCCTCCCTGTACAATGACCTGTATATAGATAACACTGACCCATCATTACATCACTACTGACAATAGATGATGTCACAGCTTATCTTCTCCCCCTCCCTGTACAATGACCTCTATATAGATAACACTGACCCATCATTACATCACTACTGACAATAGATGATGTCACAGCTTATCTCCTCCCCCTCCTGTACAATGACCTCTATATAGATAACACTGACCCATCATTACATCACTACTGACAAGATGATGTCACAGCTTATCTCCTCCCCCTCCCTGTACAATGACCTCTATATAGATATCACTGACCCATCATTACATCACTACTGACAATAGATGATGTCACAGCTTATCCCCTCCCCCTCCCTGTACAATGACCTCTATGTAGATAACACTGACCCATCATTACATCACTACTGACAATAGATGATGTCACAGCTTATCTCCTCCCACTCCCTGTACAATGACCTGTATATAGATAACACTGACCCATCATTACATCACTACTGACAATAGATGATGTCACAGCTTATCTCCTTCCCCTCCCTGTACAATGACCTCTATATAGAGAACACTGACCCATCATTACATCACTACTGACAATAGATGATGTCACAGCTTATCTCCTCCTCCCTGTACAATGACCTCTATATAGATAACACTGACCCATCATTA
>CM033651.1:69558236-69657488 GCA_019512145.1 Engystomops pustulosus | reverse complement strand
CTCCTCCCCCTCCCTGTACAATGACCTCTATATAGATAACACTGACCTATCATTACATCACTACTGACAATATATGATGTCACAGCTTATACATTTTATTACAGAGTCTGAATACCCAAGCAAGTGATGGGTAAGGTTGGCAATATTTTATGCAATGCCTGGAACAAGCCTGCCATATTTGATCAAAGGTAAGTGTTTACAATAGGTAAGTGGTCATATATGACATCATAGAAGGCCAGAATTGTCCAGAAATCGATTGCAATATCAAAGTTACATCACGGAGTCCAAGGTGCTGGTTCCAAAGGTTATGAACCTGCTTGAGAATCTACGGAGTATTGAACTAAGTAGTTTTACTAGAGAACAGACAAGATAACCGGCCTCATGATCACTGGGAAACAACAAGAGGAAGAAATATAAAATAGAAACATTAAAAAAGTGATACATTTTATCTTATTTTTATGAGACAGAAGAAAATTGGTCGACACATTTCCTTTAGAAAGTAGATCAGGCCCCTCATGATCTCCTCCAATGAAACCATCATTATTCCACCATCTGCCTGAATGCTTTTAGAGTAAAGATCTCCGATCTAAGAAGGAAGGATGTGCTTCTTATTTCTATGAACTTATTAAAAAATCATGGACAAACAGCATTTTTTCTTCTTTTGTGGAGAAACTAGAAAACCATAATGCATGTAAAACAATAAATATTACCTGTCAACCGCTTAAAAGATTGATAAGAAGACATTAGCCGCATTTAATAACACAGTAATAATAATTTGTAAAAGCTTTAAAACATTCATGGACGTGTTTTTATGAAATGTGGTAAAAGTTCCCATTTTATGGTCTCTCGGTCATTTCCCGGCACTTGGTTCTCCTGGAATCTTTTTTTCACCTGACATAGTGAACTGAGCCAAAACCTTAAAGTGTGCATCACATTTTAATAATCTGTACAGAAATAAGTATTTCAGAGTTTGTACATGCAAAATTTTTTGGTCAATTTGGAACACTGTGGGGCTTATTTATTAAGGCTCACAGAACGCACTTTTGTCAGACTTTGTGCTGTTTTCGGGATTTCCACGGCTTTGACATTTAACAGGTGTCTGCACTGGGATTGTGTCGCACGCGATCGGATGGTGGCGGAGCTGCTCTGCTTCCATGCGGCACAAATTAGGGGAGGGGGTGCCGTGGGACGAACCGACTGATTCGGACTGAGCGTTGGATTTAACTTTCAAATTGTGTCACAAGACAATGCACGTACATGCACCAGGAAGAAGAAGGTGAACTCCGGGGACCTGAGCGGGGAAGCGACACATGCAGGATATCAGGCGCAGGATCTTAGTGACTCCCCGCACAGCGCATTATACACGGACAATGCACTTACATGCACCAGGAAGAAGAGGGTGAACTACGGGGACCTGAGCGGGGAAGCGACACATGCAGGATATCGGGCGCACGATCTTAGTGACTCCCCGCACAGCGCATTGTACACAGACAATGCACTTACATGCACCAGGAAGAAGAAGGAGAACTCCAGGGACCTGAGCGGGGAAGTGACACATGCAGGATATCGGGTGCATGATCTTAGTGACTCCCCGCACACCACATTATACACGGACAATGCACTTACATGCACCAGGAAGAAGAAGGTGAACTCCGGGGACCTGAGCGGAGAAGTGACACATGCAGGATATCGGGCGTATGATCTTAGTGACTCCCCGCACAGCGCATTATACACGGACAATGCACTTACATGCACCGGGAAGAAGAAGGTGAACTCCGGGGACCTGAGTGGGGAAGCGACACATGCAGGATATCGGGCGCATGATCTTAGTGACTCCCCGCACAGCGCATTATACACGGACAATGCACTTACATGCACCAGGAAGAAAAAGGTGAACTCCAGGGACCTGAGCGGGGAAGCGACGCATGCAGGATATCGGGACACGATCTTAGTGACTCCCCGCACAGCGCATTATACACGGACAATGTACTTACATGCACCAGGAAGAAGAAAGTGAACTCCGGGGACCTGAGCGGGGAAGCGACACATGCAGGATATCGGGCGCACGATCTTAGTGACTCCCCGCATAGCGCATTATACACGGACAATGCACTTACATGCACCAGGAAGAAGAAGGTGAACTCCAGGGACCTGAGCGGGGGAGTGACACATGCAGGATATTGGGTGCACGATCTTAGTGACTCCCCGCACAGCACATTATACACGGACAATGCACTTTAGGTGAGCTCCAACGGACGAGTAAGTAAATGTGGCCCTTATTCTTTATCTTTCAGCAGGTCTCATCTGTATAATAATAATAACATCAAATACTTTATAACTAGAGATAAGACCTGATGGTCGGGTTTGTTGTTTGGGTTCGGTCACCTGACTTGGACATATTGCCGGATTGGTGGCAGAAAAGTAAATCTGGAAAATTGAAGCCCCAAACAATCGTAACCACGGCTAGTTGTTAGGGCCATCAATGTGACCGATTGGCTGTTCAATTGCCAATCCAGGAATATGTCCAGGTCAGGCAGCTAAACCCAAATGCAGAACACGACCATCGGGTCTGCTCATCTATATTTATAGCGCCAAGTCTTTCATTCCCCCATTTACCTTTGGATTAAAATAAAACACCTAAAGTAATTTTCTTTGGCCATGATCAGGATATGGTATCAAGATGATAGTTTATCAAAGGTAAAGAAATCCCCTATACTCACTATTAAATGTTGTGGTATATTGTTCCTGCATTTTTTGGGGAATCAGATGTTTTATATTGCGTTGTATAATCGTGTACTGAAACAATTCATATCCTACACCCTGGAAAATTAGAATTAAGCCCGGGGGAAACTGTTAATCCTATTTACAAGTCCGGAGTAAATATTTAGAAACACTGAACTTTGTAAAACACCAAATGAAGGAGCCGGGAGAAATGACTAAGTGATGAGAAAGGATGTTCTGGGAAAAAGGATATTAATGGCAGCGAGGTTTGCTGCCCGGCCTGACAACTCTAACAATGCTGAGCACATCTGTTATAAACACAACGTCTGCCCGGCAGTTTTATTGTGAACTGTCAGGACACCCGTGTGAGACACATCTGAAAAGTTTACGTTCCTAAATAAACGGAATTATTTAAAGTTCACTAATCATATCGCCGCCTGCTCCCTCTTCCCTGCCAACCCTCGATTCAGACACCACTGATGGTATAAACAGATCAGGGTCACTCTTTATAATGCGCTGGCAACAGGAGAATAATAAGTCTATTCTTAAACTCTTTACACAAGGGTCTCGACTGCAAGTTACACTCAACCTCCAGCTCTCTGGTTCTGAAGCTTTAATCTGCTCTAAAAGAGCCATAGACCTTCAATGACAAGTCAGTTCCAGATCAGCGCTCACCTGGTCCAGTGATGGAGAACCTTTAATAGTCCAGGTGCCCAAACAGCTACCCAAAACCTGCTTATGTATTGCAAGGTGCCAATGCAGAAATTCAAGCAGTAACTTTTTCCATTCTTCTTAAGGTCCAGAGGAAACTCAAGTTGCTAATGGAGCTTCTCTTGGGAGCCCCCTGAGTGAGGATTCTCATGGGGCCCAGAGTATAAGGTCCAATGATAATCTGACCCTGTCCACAACTTCTCTCTCTTCCTGCAGTCTTAGGTAGACCAGAATGCCCCCACAGATCACTAGAATGGGGGTCCACTTAGATGGCCGGAGCAGCCGTTGTGCACGGCCGGGCTGCCCTGGTCATCTCTATAGAGTAGACATAGATTGCTGAGTGTGGCGCTCAGCAATGTCCGTCAGCTTCATAGAGATGAATGGGGCTGACCGTGCATGCGCGACCGGCTGCTCCGGCCATCTCGACGAGATGGTTCAACGGGGGTACATTGGACCCCCGTTCTTATGATCCATGGGGTTTCACCACGAAGGCCTTTAATGCCTGTCTCGTTAACTCTGTTCTGGGGCAACAGCCTGAGTGCCCACTCTGAGGACTCCGAGTGCCACCTCTGGCCAACTCCAAATGTGAAAGAAACACTGATTGTAAATGCAACATATTGACACCAGTAGAGGTGGTAAAAGGTTTTTAAGCTTCATTATTGTGATGACCACCAACATTTTGGACCCTGGGAAACTAGAGAGGTAAAGTATTATGTGTTCCTCTATTTCTCCCCTCTGTACACTGTTTAACAAAAATATTTTATGGGTCCATACAAACTCCTATATATATATACAGTATATACATTTGGAGGATATGACTTAGCAATGCTAAAACATTCCATTCCATCCCCGCATTACATGTTGTACTCATTGTACTTTTATAAATAATTTAATATTTCAACAGGTAATTGCAATGTATATGACTTGAGGTTTGCATTTCACAGAAACTGCTTTTATAGAAGAAAATGAATCTACCCTTGGCTCATATAATGTATAATGACTTCCTACATCAACCTGTGGATTTCTACTTACCAAATGCATTAAACTTTAATATCTCCATCTAGATGAACTCACAATTAAAGGGACACCTAATTATTCTGCTTCACAATACTACATTTACAGTTACAGGTCAACATAACAAATTCACAAAATAGGGCATAAATAAGGTGACCCCCATGAAAATCTGTACAAGTCCCTCCAATAATAATGCAGGAATTGTACTGCTGCTTCTCTTCTTATGGGAAAATCAGGGGCACAACGATTGCAGTCGCGGTTGATGTAGGGGGGAGGGGCGCCTGCAGTAGTTCCCTGCCGGACTGACCCCAGTCACCTCTCCTTAGCCCTGTGACCCGTTACTTTAGTGGTCGATGAGGCCAGACCTGGCTGCTCGGGTAATTAAAGGGGTTTTCCCATCAGGGCATTTACATTCATTTGCCATATGTAAACATTTCTTGCATGCATTGATGGTTTCCTTATGTCATGCTTTCACTATAATAATGGAAAAGATAACACAGACTGCAACGTTATTTTTTTATTTTATAGCATAAGCCTAATGAATGATGATAACCTTTCATACCTCTATTCTAAGTAGTGGGGGGGGGGCATTATAAATACTGACTCTAGTTTTATACTATTTGGGTGCACCCACACACTCTGTATCCCCTTTAATTTAAGTTTGTGATTTTAGCCAATAATTTGATTACAATCTGATCACTTTCTGCCTGACTAGTGAGTTTGAATTTTTGCACAGCTTGTGACTTCCATGTTTGCATACCCCGACATGTTTTTCTGTGTATTCACGATTTCCATATGTCCTTGCTATTTCAAGATACTGTAGAGAATTCTGGTGGAGCCTATAAATAACAACAGTTACAGCACTAACCCACCTGTGAAATCTGCAAACCCAACGCCATAATATAAAAGCAATCTGTGCCTTAAGTAATCACTGGATGATAGATGCAAGGGCAATTCATTGTCTGGGCTATTATACCCTTTAATGTTAATTATGAAAGAATGGACGCCTTATTGTTCCTATTATGAATATTCCTATACACCAACCCCCCTTTAGAGATAATTGGGTTCATTTACTAATGGTCCGAATCGCGCACTTTCGTTGGGTTTCCCGAATATTTCCGTTTTGCGCCGAATTCCCCCAGGATTTTGGACCATGCGATCGGATTGTGGGGCATCGCCGCCGGCTTTCACGCAACAGAAATCGGGGCCGTGGCCGTCAGACAACCCGACGGATTCAGAAAAACTGCGGAATTTAAAAAAAGATTTATGTCGCAAGATCAATCACTTACATGCACCAGGAAGAAGCAGGTGAACTCCGGCGGACCTCGGTGCAGCAGCGACACCTGCTGGATATCGGGCGCACGACCTTAGTGAATCCTGGCAGACCCGAATCCTCATCGGACAATGCGCCACAGGATCGAGACTGGACCTGGTCAGTAAATCTGCCCCAATGATTCCAGAGATAATAGGGATACTTCATTAAGACTGGCATATCCACTCCGGCTCCGGTCTCTCCGAAATCCACCAGTTCGCACCTGTAGTCCAGATCTGAATTGGCAGAGCTCTTTGCTATAGTCTCTGCTGGTTTTCCGGGGGAGACTATAGTAAATTTGGCAGGCCGGGTGATCACACCTCTGTGCTCCCTGATACACCCAAAGTGTCGTGAGGGTCGGAGAAGCCAGAAAACTGTCTAAGAAGGTGCAGATTCATAAACCTTCTCCACCATAAAACCAGAACCACATTCACACCATCGCCAGGCCATGACTGACCGGGAACGACTGCAACTGTCACCTGTGTAAGGATGTTATTCCTGGGGCCCAGGATACAGAAATCCCTTTATTAACACCGGAATTGTGACAGCCAAATGCTGCATGTATATTCCATAAGGAAATTGCAGTCAAAGATAAATTTGCCTAAGGTGATAAAAGGGTTAAATAATCCATATTTTTGGGTAGACTAACTGTGAACGATTTTCTTAAAGGGTCGATCAGGAATTTACATTAATTCTCCTTTCCTCAGGATAGCCATTAAAAATAAAATCCTGGAAAATTCCTTTAAATATTCCCATGGATGCAATCGGAAAATATAATGTATCAATAGAAGAACATTGTATTCCACCATTTTATCGCATGTTGCACTCGCTACACTTATATTAATAATGTCATCTTTTAACAGGCTAATTGTAATGTATATCACTTTCGCCTCATACTTACAACCATATTATATTGTTAATGACTTCCTACATGATGCGGCTGAAATGCATCAAACATTATTACGTCCATTTCGATAAACCCACAGAGAACGCAGGGCATGGATCTGGAATAAGTTGGTTAATGTAGTTTTGTCAAAATGAGAACTAAACAAAGCTAAAAATCGGCTTCATGTTCTCCACCAAGTATGGAAGCGAAGGGACTGGTCAGGAGGCCAGAGATACAGGTGCAGCAAGGTCGACCACGGGTGCATCAAGTGACTAAAATATGACTGCAAACCCCTTTTTCAGAATATCCAGCTACGTGAAGTCATAATAAATTCATTTCACTTTAAATTGAATCTGCCAGCAAATTTTGCTCTGCCCAATGTTGGGCAGGATAGAAGATCCGAGATGCAGGTAAATACAATCAATCACCACTGAGGGCACGGGGTGGTGACCAAGATGGCTTGTTGCCTCATTTCTATAGAATGAATAAGTTCATTTTCTTTGCCGTAAAGTACAAGGAGAAGCATCGGAGGTGTTAGTGGACTTGTCATAGTATCATAGGATAGGATGGAAGCTACAGGTCCTGGAAGTCTAACCTATTAAGATATGTTACATTGTTGACGCAGAGGAAGGCAAAAACTGCGAAAGGCCTCATGCACACAAACAATGTCCCCTGTTTGACGACCATCTGACATTGGTGAATTAGCACTGCTCATAATGCCAATGTGGGCTCGGGCACCATGCTGTGACGAGACCAATAGAGCCCAATGAGACTGCTAGTAAGCTGCCATGTCTAACTCATGGCCAATATAACGTTTGTGCGCATGAGGCCTAATGATGATGTAAATCACACCCCATCAATTATCCTGAGGCTCACTTATAAATGAACTAAGGGTTTGGAAAGCCCCATTATAAGAGGATACATTTAAATATACACATCTTGTTGTTGTCTTAAAGCCATAAGCCAGAGGTGGCACTCAGAGCCCTTTCTGTGGGCACTCAGGCCATTGACTCTGAGACAGTGCTCACTAAACAGGACCAAATTCACCAAATCTTCCTGCAGATCCAGGCAATTTAAGAGATTCTGCAATCAGCGCTATTTTAAAACAACACTTCATTGGCTTTTTGGAACTGCGGTTAAAGTGAGAAGGTGTTGATAGAACTGCAGTATCTTTGGAGGTCATCCGACTGGACCCTACATTCTTACTGTACAGAGAGACCCTGGTGAGAAGCTACAATGATAGTCTGAATGTGCCCTCCTTCTTTCAACTGTATTGGTGGCCTCAAGGGGCCGACTCGGTTGATAGATGGTGAAGAAGTTACTGTTAAAAATTCCATGTTGGCACTTTGCGGTAAATAAGTGGATTTTGGTTATAGTTTGGGCACTCGGTCTCTGAAAGGTTCGCCATCACTGCCATAGGCTCAGGGGCTTGAGCTGTTTCCTCGCACTAGTACAGAGCGTGGAGTGCTGTCTACACAGGTCTAAATTCTCATTTTAGGATATAAAATACGATCTCCACGGACAACTTGCCCATGACTCCGATCCTTCATGCTTAATGTGTCATAGGTGTCCCTGCGATCTATGGCACAGTCAGGGTTCGGGGTCAGTGGATCCTCTGGACCACTGCGTGACCATCTAAGTGGCACCTGGTCTTCACCATCCGGCTTTGCGGCGGGCTCTGGTGAAGACCAGGGTGCCACCAGATCGTTCCACAGGTGCGACTAGCCCGCGGTGGCAGACGAGATCATGGTACAGATACAGCGGGCAGTCTTGTGGTCAGAAGCAGGCAGAAGTTCAAGGCAAGCCGCAGAGGTGCAAAGTCAGGGTCAAGTCCGGGGTCACAGCGAGTGCTCAAAACGGGAACACAGGGAATACTCTCAGGAAGCTTTTCAATGGCATGAAGCTCAAAGATCCAGCAGGGAGTGAAAGGAGCCACCGGTCTTTATGGGAAAGTGGTGCGCTGGCCCTTTAAATCTTCGAGTGTCGGCGCGCGCGCATCCCCGCTCCCTAGGCTTAGCCTGGACGGGAGTAGGAGTGTGGAGAAGTGAGTGCAGACCGGGGGACAGGGCAGTGCCACCATGGAGAGGGGCAAGGGTGTGCCTGCGATCCGCAACATGGATCGCAGGGACACCCGTGACATAATGATAGTCCAGTTTCATTATTTTTTATTAAAAGTAGACAGGAAAATCTTTACAGAGAGGGCATTGTCAGGCATTTCACTGCAGGCTAAGAAACGTTAAGATGAATTCTTTGTAAAGGACTTATAAATATGTCAGCCGCGTTCTGTTGTGCATCTGTAAATTGTCAATCATTTTCAAACAAACTTTGCATAGAACACCCTGACTCTACTGCAGAAGCTCCTTAGGTGCGGTGCATGCACAGTGAAGACGGGGTATTATCCCAGCTTCACCGAGAGGCACCGTGAGTCTGATGTGCCTCTTTGCACTAGGTGAGTATAAACAATTGTTTTTTACCCTGTTCCCACGGACAGATCTCAGATTGATTTTGGACCCGAAACCACAGGTCCATAAGAACTTGAAGTTTGTTCCCTGACAGGTCCTCTTTAAAGGGCATCTATCTTCAGGATGAAAGACTGTATGCAAATGAGCCTGAGGGGCTCCAGGCTGCATTCACACCTATGGAGCCTGAAGCCTCTCAGGCTCATTTGCATACACTCCTTCATCCTGGTGGTAGATGCCCTTTAAGTCGTAGTCTTATGATCTCAGCAGCAGAAGTTGAACTACAATTGCACTTAAACGAAAGTCGAAAAGTGGGTTCTGCTTCTGTGCCAAGAACTATTTTTTGTGGCAAGTCAATTTGTCAATGAAATCCTGAAAAAAGTAAATTGCAGAAAAAGACTGCGGGAATAGATGTGACTGCACAGAGACAGCAAGGCCATTTCATACGAGAGGCTGATCAATACTGGAGATGATCGCGCACTTCCAGACACCCCAAACCCTTTGTCCTGGTCCGCTCTTCCTGCTTTCTCTTGCACACGCTCAGGACTTGCACAGGGTAATGGTATAGTGTCTGCCATCATCAGAAGAACAAAGCTCGCACCATTTTACCCATGGCCGCACACTTTACATAGCTGTAGCTCTAAGATTGCTTTTGCCAACAACAAGTCCTCCAGAGCCCCCCTTACACATGCTACACTATAAGGGGGGGAATGGGAACAGGAAGAGAAGCCCTTTATACACACACCTTGTTACAATCCTACCCTCCACCAACATCATGGAAACGTCAAAGGAGAGTCCAGAGGCCTCTAAGAATGATACATGGGAGTTATCTTATTACATATATTTATTCATAGTGATTTCCAGCTATTAGAATTGGAGAAAGTACGTCTCCATATGTTGTAGCTTACACTGAATAGTGTACACTAAAAAGTGCCTTATTAAAGGAAACCTACCACCACGGAATTACCTATTAAGGTAGACATGGTGATAGGTGCATCTAACCTATGGAAGGATATTAGGGCTAATGTTTACTCCCCTCTATCTTTTATAATCTTTTATCGGTAATATGCAAATTTTCTGAAGAGGCTACTGGGGCGTGGAGTAGCCGGAACTGAGGCTAAAGGACACGGCTACTCCACGCCCCAGTAGCCTCTTTGTTTCTCCTACAGAGTTATCTTCAGCGTTCAGTTACAAGGAGCTGCGCTCAATCATCCGCAAAGCCAGAGTTCTGCGCATGCGCAGACTGCAGGCCAGCGGATGTGCGATCTCGGCTCCAAAGCCGGAGCTACTGAAGATTTCCTGGTAGGAGGATCAAAGAGGCAACTGGGGCGTGGAGTAGCTGCGCCGTGTAACCTCAGCTCCGGCTGAGGCTATTTAAATCATATCTAAACTTTCAACAACCCTTGCAGCACTCACTCAGCAGTCCTGTGTATGAATGAAGAATAAAACCATCTCTGGACATTATGTGGTTTCTTCATTTTCTAGCAGATCTCACCTCATGTTTCTGTGTCTGTCTTTAAGTTTACTGTGCACTTTGAGCTGCTGGAAGAAGACATAGCTGCTGTGACTCAGTGCTTGCCCTCCTCTCTGCATAAAACTTATATGTATCAGTGAGCTTCTAAGTCACTGATTGTTAGACAGATTTCACATATAGATAATGAAAAGAGCTGAAGTAAATAGATAAGCATTGATCTAATAAAAGTTTCAAAGTCTCCTGAACTGTCTGTTCTACTTATCCTTTAGAACAGGTTGGGAGAGGTAGTGTTTGCACAGCAGGGAAGCTGCTACTGGAGGTAGAGTAAATCTTGGGTCATATGAATCAATTTGTTATGAATACAGCCCACCTAGAACCCATTGTTTGCACGACCTATCCGCACCCCTAGAGTTACTATAGACATAATGATTTTCTAGTGAAATGTGTTAATAATTAGATGGATGGCCATGCCCATATTGATCCATGTGTTAACCAAGGTATAAATCATAAAACAGGCAGCATCACAATATTGAAATAGTTAAACATATATGTGAATGTGTATGTAATGTTACATACGGAGATGGAGATGTATCACTACCTATAGGCATAGAAGCACTGAAATAATGGCTAATTTTTGTGAAATGCAAGAAGTTGTGATTATTTTCGTGACTACGCCACCTCCGCACCATGGGGCGTGAAGGGGAGCAGCCGATTTTCAGATATTCACTGCTGGTCGGACCTTGCATAGTTTTGTCGGTCAGAAAGCACGGCTGTCTAATCCTCTGGATGTATCTGCCGTGAGCAGTGCAGGGAGCGGAGCAGTGCAGGGAGCAGAGCAGTGCAGGGCAGTGCAGGGAGCGGAGCAGTGCAGGGAGCGGAGCAGTGCAGGGAGCAGAGCAGTGCAGGAAGCGGAGCAGTCCAGGGGGCGCCAGATTTATAAATAATGGGCACCACAATTCATGAAATTGGCGCCATCTGCACACTACACAGGTAAACTACACATAGTCCAGTTTGCACTGTTTTTAGTAAATGTGGACCATTATGTTATAAGACAATGGTCCGTAGACCTTCCATAGAAATTAATAGGGCCGTGTGCTACTGGTAGCTGGAGAAAAATTGCGCCCAATGCCTTGTCATGTTGAGGAGCTCCAAGTGTTATGAAATAAATGGGGTTTAGTATGAGTGCCATCGTTTTTGCTGCAATTACTCCCAAAAACTGACACGACTAACTGCATAAATCATCTATTACTCTTACCTAGAATATGCCATCTCCTGGCACAACCCTCCCCCCACAATCCTTCTAAGCCTCTTACAATAGACAGGAGCCTGCATTGTATATTCCCAGTAATGATGTGCGTGTCCTGCAGCATTACCCTCCACTAGTGAATGTATAACGCATGTACCGTACATAGTTCATTATACTGACACTGTATCAGGATGGAAAGTAAAACATTTATAATAATAATCCTAGCACACACAGATTACGCAGCGCTGCACAAAGCATGTCAAATTGCTCCCTGTCCCCAATGGGGCTCACAATCTAAACAACCTACCAGTATGTTTTGGAGTGTGGGAGGAAACCGGAGTACCCGGAGGAAACCCACGCAAACACGGAGAGAACATACAAACTCTTTGCAGATGTTGACCTGGGTGGGATTCTAACCCAGGACTCCAGCGCTGCAAGGCAGAAGTGCTAATCACTGAGCCACCCTGCTGCCCTGTTTATAAACAGAGAGAAAAAAATTACCATTTTAAGGTACAACCTACAACTATTCTTCCAATATGTGCTTCTAATTTTTGGGACCAATATAACGTTTCTGCGATTACCATTCCTTACTGCGGACTTGGTCAATCTTCTATGATGATGTTCTGGTTTGACTACTTCCCACATACCTACCGATATGTACATGTACAAGCCGCACTACTGCACTAATGGCCCCGATTAAAAAAAATTAAGAATCCTGGCATTTTAAACCCTTCTAAATCAGATTTTCACAATGAAACCTAATTGCAAGACTGGCATAGACAAATAGGGGGAGATCTATCATATGCCGGGGCTCGTGTATAATGGAGGCCATGGACCCCCCTGCGTCAAGGGAGATACATCCAGTGGCTAGGGGTGCGGTCACACGGCGCGTTCTTGGTGCGTTCTTGGCCTGGTTTTGGTCACTTTTTAAAGGAACTGAAAATGCATGCATTTTTGTATTTTTACCATGCATTTTACCATGCAGGTTTTAGTGCGTTTTACAGCTGCCTACACCCTCCGGGTGCGTTCACAAGTGGCGTTTTGGATGCGCCATAACGCATGCGTCAGGACAGATGTGTTTATAAATGTTACAATGCGTTTGGCTACTCTGAAAGCGTTTTTCTTCATTGCTGTAAGTGTAAGCAGCTGTGGAAATGTTTACACAGCTGCTTACAATTCTAGCAAAAAAAACAAAACCGCTTCCAGAGTAGCCAAACGCATTGGGGGACATTTACTATGGCGTTTCCGCCAGTTTTGTGGCGCTCTCACCACATGTTCTGCTCTCCGACCTATTTATTAGCTGTCGGGGACAGAAAAAATGTCTTTTTCCGTCTGCTCCGACTCTTCTCCGAAAAGGGGCGGGCTTTTGGCGGAGTGAACTCGCACAATTCTAATGTGTCCGAGCCCTTTTGTGGGCGGTGTAAACGACGAAATAGACCAAAAGAAAACTGGCTAGCAGGGACTGTTTAGGCCATTTCTGGTGCTCTGGACAGATTTTTGTCCCAGGGACAAAAAATAGTCTCGCGGGCCAGAATGTCCCTGCACAGCTCCTACAATATAAATGTGTATCTTCGGACCTAGAGCAGTCGTAACCAAAGCCAATGCCAGACACAACGCACTGTAAGTAAATGTCCCCCATTGTAACATGTAAAAACGCATGCGTTCTGATGCATGGGCTGCGACGCACAGGTTTTGATGCACCTTCAGAGCAAGTGAAAAGAGACTGATGGGAGTCACATGCTGCAGACGGCGGTTAAACGTCCATTGCACTTTGTTTCCCTTCCATTTTTATCCGCATTCTGTTTTTCTATGTCCTATGTTCTATGTTCAGTTTTTTCTGTTTTTGCAGACCCAGTAATTTCTACCCTCTTTTTCCTTCTGTGATCCGCAAGCCTGAAAAAAAGTAGGACAGGGTAGAAAAATTTTCCACAGCCGACAGATCAGTGGCAAAAACTGAAATATGAAAACACCCATAGAAATGAATGGTTCAATAAGGCTTAAAGGGGTTTTCCCGCCAAGCCACAAGTAAAACCAGGGGATGGGGCCTAACTTCTGATCATGTGGGGTCTCAGTGCTTAGACCCCTCAAATTGTCAAAGAACGAAGGTCGTCTGACGACCCCTCGTCAAACTCCTTAGTCTTACGTGAAGACACACGTGGCGTTTTTAGGCCCTTTTTTGGGCCGTTTTTAGTTAGTGGTTTTTAGAGATCGCAAAAACGCATGCGTTTTTTGACCAGTTTGAATTAAGAATATTTCAATCCTGTCAAAAACGCATGCGTTCAAAAACGCATGGCGTTTTTTACACATGCGTTTTTTACGATCTGAAACGCACTAACTAAAAACGGCCCCAAAACGGCCTAAAAACGCCATGTGTGTCCCTTCACCCTTATGGGCGCGTTCACAATTTGCGCTTTTCGTCGGCGTTCAGAACGCGATGCTAGCGCACGGGGGCGGAGTTTTGGGCGATCGCTATGCGTTTCAGAGAAACGCTGCGATCGGTTATCAATCGCATGGTTTCCCGGGAAACTCATATGCGATCGGCCCAGACCCCGCCCACGTGCGCTAGCGTCGCGTTATGAACGCGACGAAAGCGCAACGTGTGAACGCACCCTTAGGGAGCGACGAGGGGTTGGTCAGTCATTCCAGGAATCTGCGGGGGTCTAAGCACTGAGACCCCCACTGATCCGCAAGTTAGGCCCTATCCCGTCGATAGGGCCTTACTTGTCTTCATGGGAAAACCCCTTTAACTAGAAATCACAGAAATAGTGATGAGAAAAACAGCGCCAGTGTGAACAAGCCCCAACACTCCAACGAGCCTTTCACTGTCCCCTTGTTTGCTGCCGTGTGACGCGCTGTGGATGATATATTTCAGTAGAGAGGGGCCGGGCACGAGGCCTCATTATGTGCGGGAGGCAGAAACACCTCGACTTTACCTGAATATCCTGATTAATTCATAACGAGCTGCACATGTATAATTCACAGCTTCACTCAACGCAGCAACTTAACTGCTGAATAAATTATTAAGGGATTTCTTAACCTTTACAATGCCAAATATTACTCCCACACGTGGCGGTAACGCATGCGTTTTCAGATGCATCAGAGCAGCTGAGAAGAGGAGATTTGGCTGATCACAAAGCTCTAAACAATGCATTTACAAATGCACACGTTAACGCAGCATTAACAAACGTTAAACATATTGTTAACAGCTGTGTATTCAGCCAAATCTCCTCTTCTCAGCTGTTCTGATGCATTTGATGCATGCGTTACTGCCACATGTGAACGCACCCTAAGTCATCGGAGCCTTTTATACCGACAACCCATTAAACAAGTGAAACCATGCAAATTATATTGTCCTTCTAAAGGATCAACTTTTTAAAAAGGACTACCGTATTGTTCGGACTATAAGGCGCACCGGAGTATAAGGTGCAATATCAATAAATGCCTGCTAAAACATCTAGGTTCATATATAAGGCGCAATGATATAAGGCCACTATGCACACGCACCGCTAGGTCCATTCATAACGCGATGCTAGCGCACACGGGGAGGTTTCGGCCTGAACGCACATGCCAAGGCCAAGGACCGCCCCCTGTGCGCTAGCATCGCGTTAAGAACGGACGCCTAGCGGTACGTGTGACCGCGGCCTAAGGTGCTCCGGATTATAAGGATGAATGACCAGCAGGTGGCAGACCTGTGCACAGTACAAGGCAGCTGTTGTCTGTAAGTACGGTTCATATATAAGGAGCACCGGATTTAAGGATGAGATGACCAGAAGGCGGGCAGAACCGTCACAGTACAAGCAGCTTGTTATCTGTAAGTATGGTTTTCATATAACGGCGCAACCGGATTATAAGTGCAACCTGTTATAAGGATGGAATGACCCCAGGTTTCGATCCTGTGCACGTACAAGGCCAGCTGTTGTCTGTAAGTGCGTTTCAATATATAAGGTTCACCTGATTATAAGGATGAATGAACAGCAGGTGGCTACCTGTGCACAGTACAAGGCAGCTGTTTTTGTTGTACGGTTCATATATAAGGCGCACTCGGATTATAGAGGATGAATGACCGCTCGATGTGGCAGAACCTGAGCACAGTTTCAAGGCAGCTGTTGTCTGTAAGTCCGGTTCATATATAATGGCGCCCGGATTATAAGTGCCTGATTATAAGGATGAATACCAGCGGGGGCGACCTGTGCACAGTACAAGTGCAGCTGTTGTTGTAACGTACGTCATATATAGGCGCCACCGGATATAAAGGCGCACCGGGAGCACCAGCGTTACTGGCTGAAGGCTGTAAGTGCATTTAGGCATCGATGCCACCTGAAAGAGAACCAGAGGTGGCGCAGAACCTGATGCACAGTACAAGCAGCTGTTGTCTGTAAGTACGGTTCATATATAAGGCGCACCGGATTATAAGGCGCACCTGATTATAAGGATGAATGACCAGCAGGTGGCAAACCTGTGCACAGTACAAGGCAGCTGTTGTCTGTAAGCACGATTCAAATATACGGCGCACCTTGGATTTATGAGAAAATCAAAGGATTTTTTGTGCGCCTTATAGTATAGAAAAATATAATATTTACTTCTTGGGATATGCTACAATATGCAGGGCTAGAGCCACTCCCGTCCTCTCAGGATTGTTTCCCTCCTATCCTAAGAAAAGAACAGATCTTGAATTATCTGTTTTGGTAATTACCACTTATATTGAGTAAAATTAAACTACACATACTCACCTGTAGCCGTCTTCTCTGTGATCTTCTTTAATGTTGACATGCTGGTAACGATGTAAAAAAAGAGTTCTAATAATCAGCTACAGAGAGCCGGACGCAGGTAGTCAGGATTCCGGACATCAAATACAGCAAATTGGGCAGTTGGAGGACACTTCGCATTGAAGCGCAAATATTTGTAACTGTATGGATGAAGCAGAGCTGTGTGTGTAAATTTATGGATGGAGCAGAGCTGTGTGTGTAAATTTATGGATGGAGCAGAGCTGTGTGTTTAACTGTATGGATGATGCAGAGCTGTGTGTGTAAATTTATGGATGGAGCAGAGCTGTGTGTGTAAATGTATGGATGGAGCAGAGCTGTGTGTGTAAATTTATGGATGGAGCAGAGCTGTGTGTGTAACTGTATGGATGATGCAGAGCTGTGTGTGTAACTGTATGGATGATGCAGAGCTGTGTGTGTAACTGTATGGATGAAGCAGAGCTGTGTGTGTAACTGTATGGATGATGCAGAGCTGTGTGTGTAAATGTATGGATGTAGCAGAGCTGTGTGTGCTGTGCTTTAGTGCGACCAACAGGGATATTTTAATTGGTGTAAAATATATTTTTCCTTTTTTGGAAGCCTAAATCGGGGATGCGTCCTATAGTAAGAAGCATCTTATAGTCCGATAAATACGATACTTCTTGGGAAATCCCCTAATCAGTTTTTCAGTCAGTACAAATTGAGTGTCAATATACTGTCACAATCCAATGACTGGAACTTTATAATTCTATTACATATTCTTAACAAAATACCACCATACAGTGCTCAGATAATCTGCGATATACATTTAACATTCCCTTTAATCAAGACAGTTTGAAAGACTCCTACATAAGACGGCGTCATCATTCTTACATAACACTGCATTTCATTCCTAAATGAGCCTCACACGCCGATTTTGTGGTTATTTTTAACCCAAAACAATGTAAAAAAAAAAAGGTAAAAAAACCAGAAGCCCAAGGCTTTACCGCATATACATAATGAAAAACCAACTATGAAAAATTCTGAAACCTTCTAGGTATTAGATCTCTGTGATTGAATGAGGACACTGCTGCGTAGATGGAGAGAGCAAGTCCTGCCCCCAGATGAGGAATAGATACAACTGTATCCACTCTAGGAAACACTCTGCCCTTTCTTGGAGCAGATACACTTGATACAAATGTCTCCACTTTTAAAATGAGAGCAGGAAGGGAGGGGAGGGGGTTCCCAAATAAAAAATACCATTATTTACCAGTCGCCCTTAAATCACTATAGCAGTGTACATGTAATAACATTTCTAATCGCAGTACCATATTGTACAGATTATAGGTGGATTGGGCGGTAGCCTGGGGCCCAAGCCTTCTATGGGGCCCATGGCCACCCAAAAGACCCACCAAATTTTATACTGAGATGGACTTCAACCCATGAAATCCTTGTTCATTTGTTCCTGCTCTCAGTATTCATGTACACAAGAGCCATTTCAGGACCTGAAATCCTCCAAAGATTATTTAACTGAATATTGAAAGCCAACACAACAGTCATATGCTCCATTCCCCAAGAAGCCTGATACTAGTACCATGTGTAGGAAGTGCATCCCTGACTTGTAGGGGCTATAATAGTCATACAGGCCAGGACCCATGGCAGTCTTAATCCACCCCTTAGGATATCCAAGGTGATCGGAGAAGAACTTCTCTCAGTGGATCTCAGGATGAAAAAAGAACTTGCTACAGCGCAAACCGAGTAATCAAAAAGCTATAAATGTAATTCTATTTAATATCTGGATTAAAAAAGATACATAGAGGACAAAATAATAAAATCTGGACAACGCGTTTCGCACCTGCTGCTTGGTGCTTCGTCAGGTCAATTCACCCCTTAGGATATCCAAGGTGATCGGAGAAGAACTTCTCTCTCAATGGATCCCAGGATGAAAAAAGAATTTTCTACAGCGCAAACCGAGGAATCAAAAAGCTATAAATGTAATTCTATTTAATAACTGGATTTAGAAAAATACATAGAGGACAAAATAATAAAATCTGGACAACGCGTTTCGTGCTCCGTCAGGTCAATCCCTAGGTACACGTACCGGTAATACAAAACTGCAATCTAAAGGGACTGTAAAAAATATGCAATAATTGTGATGAGCCAAATGATTGTCTATGGGTCTCCATGAGATCTCCCTCAGCACAAACAGAAGGATTAGACCGCTCTGTGCAGGCGATTTATCTCACAAAGTTGTATAACCTCTAGTGACCAGGTAATGGTATCCTGTGACAAAACAGTAAGCAGGCAGCTGATTGGCTGAGCAGACAGCTGGCAGATGGAGCGTATAATCACTCTAATTAGCTGCTAGTATTAGCTCTATTTCTGCTGTTCAATCCCCGCACACTGCCGGTCATGGGCAAGGCCCCTACCAAAGGCTTCTAGGAACAACAGACGTCTAAAAAGGCATCAAACCGGACAAAGATTTTTCAAAAACATCCAGATGTATCGGTTATTAGATAGGTTATTTCTTGTTCTCATAAGCAGCGTGCACATTACTTTACTGCAGGAGCAGGACTTGTCAGTCACATTACAGATCGCAACGTATGATATGCAGAAAATTCTGTTATGGATTAAGCTCTTGCATTTCCTGTCCCTGCAGACCCTGAATTTCCGCCTGTAGGTCTCAGTGGGAACTTGACCTGGGACGATCCCTCACACCTGGACAAAGATATTGATTCCATTTCAAGGATTCTTTCTCCTGACTTTAGTCACAAGTAGTTACAAGATCTTAACTCATTGGTATAGGGCCCCCACCTGTTACACACAATGGGACACATTTACTAAGGGTCCGATTCTGTTGGGTTTCCGAATATTTCCGTTTCGCATTTGGCGAACGCGATCGGATTGTGGCACATTGGCTTGCATGCGACACAAATTGGGGGACGTGGCCGTCTGACTGATTCGGACAAACCGCAGAATTTAAAAACGAAATTGTGTCGCACGATCAAGCACTCACTTGCACCGGGAAGAAGAAGGTGAACACCGGGGACCTGAGCAGGGAAGTGACACATGCAGGATATCGGGCGAAGGATCTTAGTGACTCCCCGCACAGCGCATTATACACGGACAATGCACTTACATGCACCAGGAAGAAGAAGGTGACCTCCAGGGACCTGAGCGGGGAAGCGACACATGCAGGATATCGGGCGAAGGATTTTAGTGACTCCCCGCACAGCGCATTATACACGGACAATGCACTTACATGCACCAGGAAGAAGAAGGTGAACTTCGGGGACCTGAGCGGGGAAGTGACACATGCAGGATATCGGGCGCACGATCTTAGTGACTCCCTGCACAGCACATTATACACGGACAATGCACTTACATGCACCAGGAAGAAGAAGGTGAACTCCAGGGACCTGAGCGGGGAAGCGACACATGCAGAATATCGGACGCACGATCTTAGTGACTCCCCGCACAGCGCATTATACACGGACAATGCACTTACATGCACCAGGAAGAAGAAGGTGAACTCCGGGGACCTGAGCAGGGAAGCGACACATGCAGGATATCGGGGGCACGATCTTAGGGACTCCCCGCACAGCGCATTATACATGGACAATGCACTTACATGCACCAGGAAGAAGAAGGTGAACTCCCGGGACCTGAGCGGGGAAGTGACACATGCAGGATATCGGGCGCAGGATCTTAGTGACTCCCCGCACAGCGCATTATACACGGACAATGCACTTACATGCACCAGGAAGAAGAAGGTGAACTTCGGGGACCTGAGCGGGGAAGTGGCACATGCAGGATATCGGGCGCACGATCTAAGTGACTCCCCGCACGGTGCATTATACAGGGACAATGCACTTATCTGCAACAGGAAGAAGAAGTTGAACTCCAGGGACCTGAGCGGAGAAGCGACACATGCAGGATATCGGGCGCAGGATCTTAGTGACTCCCCGCACAGCGCATTATACACAGACAATGCACTTACATACACCAGGAAGAAGAAGGTGAACTCCGGGGACCTGAGCGGGGAAGCGACACATGCAGGATATCGGGCGCACAATCTTAGTGACTCCCCGCACATCGCATTATACACGGACAATGCACTTACATGCACCAGGAAGAAGAAGGTGAACTCAGGGGACCTGAGCGGGGAAGCGACACATGAAGGAAATTGGACGCACGGCCAAAGTGAATTGCGGCAGACCCGGATCCTCGCCGGACAACACACTGCGGGATTGCGAAAGGACCGGGTAAGTATATCTGCCCCAATATTCCAAAAGGTTCTTCAGATGTTCTGGAGATGTTCTAAGCTTTGTCTGTTTCGGAGGGAGGTGGAGATGACTGTTCAGGAACTGACTGCCAATTGGAAACAACCCTGCTTAAATGCTTTTACGACAAAATTATGTGACTTTGTCCAGTTATCAGTGGTCCCTGGCTGGACAACTACGTAATGCCATGAGCGGGAATCTATGAAAAACTTGGACATCGTCCCCCGCCTGTTGCACCGTGGTGTAGATTTGCATTACAACCTAATTCAAGAACTGTGACTAAGCTAAAAACAGGCTGATAAATGGATAGGACATGATAGTCCTGTGTGATGGAGAAGCAGCGCTCACCAGAGTCCCACAATCTATCAACTATCGCCTAAGTCAGGCATAAAACTGCCATAATAAACCTTTAAATAAAACCAGTATTTGCTAAAACGGACAAGTGAGAATCCATGCATCTACTTGTATATCCTATATTTTAATAGCATTTATTATCCAACATGATGGATCTTAGAGTGTTCTGGGCTCTTATTTCTGAGATCCAATCGCCATGTAGTCATGTCCTCAGATCCCGGACAACAGAAATGGTTATAAAGTCACCCAAATCAGTACATGATGAATCAATGATACAAACTCTAGTATAGAAAGGCTGTTATGTAGCCTACAATACCTAGTAATATCCTGTGTAATCCGACATGTGCATTGACACCATCCCGAAACATTGAGAGATAGGAGAACGTCAAGTGTCCAAGTTACATATTAATCCACAGTCAATATTCCTATGTAAATAGCGCACGGCCCGTGGGAGGCTCAATCTAAGATGTCATCTGTTCTTTTGCTACAATATTGATAACAGATTCTCGACATTGTACAAACTAACCAGGAATGGGAACCCAAGGCTCATCAATATGAACATTCTGTAAATAAGTGCAACTAACCCATCACATAACATTTCCAGAGCAATTGGCTTGAGCTGCTTCTGCCTAGAAATTTAGAAATAAATTGACAATATATTTACCAGTTATAGGAGTGCGTCTACAGGCGGTCCCCTACTTGAGAACACCCAACTTACAGACGACCCCTAGTTACAAACGGACCTCTGGATGGTAATATCCTCTACTTTAGCCTTAGGCTACAATAATCCACTGTAACAGTTATCACAGGCGTCTGTAATGAAGATTTATTGATAATCCCGGCTCTTATGACAACCCAACATTTTTAAAATCCCAAAATATATAGTTCCGACTTACATACAAATTCAACTTAAGAACAAACCTACAGAAGCTATCTTGTATGTAACCCGGGGACTGCCTGTATATACTTTCACATTCCCCTATGTGTATACACCCCTATGTATATACACCCCTATGTATATACACCCCTATGTATATACACCCCTATGTATATACACCCCTATGTGTTCCCAGAGTGTTCCTTATATGTGTATAGCTGATCTGTGTGTGTAAATGTATGGATGATGCAGAGCTGTGTGTGCTGTGCTTTAGTGCGACCAACAGGGATATTTTAATTGGTGTAAAATATATTTTTCCCTTTTTGGAAGCCCAAATCTGGGATGCGTCCTATAGTAAGAAACGTCTTATAGTTTGAAAAATACGGGTATATCTTTTTATATGGGTTCTAGGGAAAGGGGGTGATTTGAACTTCAAGACTTTTTTATTTTTTTATGCTTTATTTTTTTATATATATATATTTTTGCTCACTTTTATCAGGCCCTGTAGAGTAATTGCGTCCTAATCATATGGTATTACTTATGCCATATACTGCAATGCAACTGAATCTACAGCAGAATTGGATCTGTCTGCCACCCGCTAAATAATATATGGAATGTGCAGGTATACGGAACGCAAACAAGGGTCATGTGGAGCTTGGTTTGCATCCTGTGTGTCATCCGTGTGGCAGCTCTGCTCACAGACGACCCCTAGTTACAAACGGACCTCTGATAATTGGTAATTTACTGTACTTTAGTCCTAGGCTACAATAATCAGCTGTAACAGGTATCACAGGCGTCTGTAATGAAGCTTTATTGTTAATCCTGGTTCTTATGACAATCCAACATTTTGAAAAAAACAATTGTCATAGAGACCAAAAATAAATTTGTCTGGGGATATAATTATAAAATATACAGTTACGACTTACATACAAATTCAACTTAACAACAAACCTACAGAACCCATCCTGTACGTAATCCGGGGACTGCCTGTATTTGATTTTAAGAATTTTTTTTTCCATTTAGGAAAGTTGCCTTTTGATTTTTTTTTTCTCTTTCTAGTTGTAGAAGGAATGATAGACATCCATGGTCATCTCTTATCTCCCAAACATGAAGTAGAAGATAATATCACCACACAGTTTCGGATCGTTAGGGTCTGACCTCCTGCCGCCTTTTGTCCGCGCCTTAGCCTGAACATGGAAATGCTTCTCCCCTGTGTGTATTCTCGATGCTCCGTTAAAATTGTATTTCTTCCCAAAACATTTCCCACATTCTGAACTGAGAACGGCTTCTCTCTCTCCTCTCCCTCCGGTCTTGAAGCTCCTTTGCTTTTGTCACCATTCCTCATGGACAGATCGGCGTCTGAATAAACTGAAGGTATATCCGGAGATATTGAATTATCGTTGTATACAACCCCTTTTGTACATACACCCTATGTATACCACCCCCTTAATGTGTTACACCCTCTTGGATACAACCCCTATGGTAATATACAACCCCTATGTGTATATACATCCCATTGTTTATAACCCCTATGTGTATAAACCCCTATTGTATAACACCCCTATGGATATACACCCATGTTCACCCCTATGTTATAGCACCCCCTATGATGATACACCCCTATGATAACACTACGGCACAAACCCCTATGTATTAACCCACCCCTTAAATGTAGTCCCACACCCTGGTGTTATACACACCTATGTTCAGTATAAACACCCTCTGTGTATATACACCCTATGATAGTACCCCCTAGTTGTACTACACCCCTATGTATATACACCCCTATGTAGTAATACACCCTATTAATACACACCCTATGTAGTACACACCCCTCATACCCCAGTGTAACACCTACCTTATGTATTACGACCCCTATGTGTATACACCCCCTATGTTACCTATTTCACCCCTGTGTATACACCCATGATGTATACTACACCCCTAGTAATTTATACACCCTTGTATACACCCCTATGTTATACACCCCTATGTATATACACCTATGTATATACATACCCCTAGTGTATATACCCCCTATTGTACACACACCCCTATGTATATACACCCCTATGATTAATGTGTAAACGACCATATGACACCCCTAGGGTATATACACCCCACTATGTTATCCGACCCCTATGTTATACCCCCTATGTATATACACCTATGATGATACACCCCTATGTGGATTAACCCCTATGTTATACACACATGAATACACCCTATGTGTTATACCACCCCTATGTGTATACACCCCTATGTATATACAACCCTATGTGTATACAACCCCTAGTATATACCCCCAGTATGATATCAACACCCCTATGTTATCCACCCCCTATGTGTATACACCCTATGTTATATACACCCCTATGTATATACACCCCTATGTATATACAACCCTATGTGTACACCCCCTTGTATATACACCCCTATGTGTATACACCCTATGTATATAACACCCCTATGGTACCAACACCCCTATGTATATACACCCCTATGTATATATCCAAACCCCTATGTGTATACACCCTATGTATATACACCCTATGTGTACACACCCTATGTATATACACCCCTATGTGTACACACCCCTATGTATATCAACCCCGATGTGTATCCACACCCCTATGTATATACCAAACCTCCGGTGTGTTGTATACAACCCCTATGTATATACAACCCCCTATGTGTATACAGCCCCCTATGTATATACACCCCTATGTGTATACACCCCTATGTGTAGACACCCCTATGTATATACCACCCCTATGTGTATACACCCTATGATTAGCCCCCTATTAATACACCCCTATGTGTATTCACCCCTATGTATATACACCCCTATTTATATACAAAACCCTATTTATATACACCCCTATGTATATTAACACCCCTATGTTATACACCCTTGTCACACCCCTATGTATTATAAACCCCTATGTGTATACACCCTATGTATATACAACCCTCTAGTATATACACCCCCTATGTGTTACACCCTTGTTATATCCACCCTATTTATATACACCCTATGTGTATACAACCCCTATGACAAAAAATGTAACACCTAGTTCATGTTCTAGACTCAAAAAGAGAACGGATGATACATCAATAAAAGAAGCTTAGAATTTTTACTTCAGATGCAGGGAAAGTCATTACGTAGACATGTCCGGAGAGCGACGGGTCTTCTAAAATGTCACTGAACCCTGCAGTACAAACAAAATGGCGACACGCACACGATTCACATCAACTTTAACATAAATTTTTTGATAAAGTAACCTCATATTTAATACAAAGAATTAAAAAAAGCTCTAAAAACAGAACAATACAATGACTACAGATAGAAAAGAGAATTCTAACAACAGCGTGCACATTCATGGAAAGATAAAGCATCATACAGCAACTAAAATACAGAACGAAGAAAAAAAAATAAGCAACTATAGAAAAGCTGGAAAAACACAACCTACATGCTTAACGTATATACTGGAGTAAAGACACAAAAATGTGCTGAAAAGCCCCTAACTCAGCTCATACTCAAGTCAAGAAAAAACCGCGTACTCACCTTCAGACGCCCCCCAGCAGGTCATCTTCGATCAATTCGTGCTCCGGTATCTTCTCCATGTCCTGCATGTGTTGCCGTTGCAAGGGATCAGGCGCTGTCGTCACGATCCCTGCGACGGACGGCGTGGGACATGGAGAAGATACAGAGACATCGATTGATCGAAGATGACCTGCTGGGGGGTCGTCTGAAGTAAGTACACTGTTTTTTTTTTTCAAGGCTACATACTACAGAAGCTGCAGGCTTATACTTAAGGGCAAGCGGGCTATATCCAGGGACTGGCAGCTATATACTACAGGGGGTTCTACAGGGACTGCAGGCTATATACGACAGGGGCTGGCAGCTATATACTCCAGGACTGGCAGGCTATATACACAGGTGGCAGGTGCATATTCACTGGGGGCAGGCTAATTTACAGGGGGTTGCAGGTATACTCCAGGACTGGCATGCTATCTACTACAGGTGCAGTGGCAGATAAGGTACTATATACTAACAGGGGGGCTGGGGCATTTCTATGACTCCAGGGACTGGGCAGAGTCTATATACTACAGGGGGTTCTACAGGGGACTGGCGGGCTATATACTAGAGGGGGGTGGGGGCTATATACTACAGGGGGTGGCAGGTTGAATATACTCCAGGGGACTGGCAGGCTATATACTACAGGGTGTCTACAGGGGACTGGCAGGCTATATACTGCAGGGGCTGGCGGCTTATACTAACAGGGGGCTGGCTGGCTAATATACTTTAGGGGCACGGGCTATATCCGGGGACTGGCAGGCTATATACTACAGGGGGTGGCCAGGCATATACTATACTCAGGGGACTGGCAAGCTATATACACAGGGGGGTGCAGGCTATATACTACAGGGGGTTTGCAACAGGGGACTGGCAGCTATATATACAGGGGACTGGCAGGCTATATACTACAGGGGGCTGGCTGGCATAGATACTTTAGGGGCAGGCGGGCTATACTCCGGGGACTGGCATTCATATACTACAGGGGGGGTGGCAGGCTTATACTTCTCCAGGGGACTGGCAGGCTATAATATACAGGGGGGTGGGGCAGGCTATATACTACGGGGTTCTACAGGATGCATGCTATATATACGGGACTGGCAGGCTATAGACCCCCTACAGGGGCCCTTGCTGCTATATACTTTAGGGCAGGGATCGTCTATTATACTCAGGGGAGCTGGCAGGCTATATACTACAGGGGGGTGGCAGGCTATATACTACAGGGGTTTTGTTCTACAGTGGACTGGCAGCTATATATTACAGGGGCTCGCTCTATACTACAGGGGGCTGGCTGACTATATACTTACAACAGGGCGTTGCTGCTTGTACTGGGGTGCTGTACAAATGTATTTCCACACTCAGAGCTTATACTCGAGTCAATAGGTTTTCCCAGTTGTTTGTTACTTGGCCTACTACTGGGGTTGGCTTATATACTTGAGTATATACTAACTAAATTCTAGAAAAGATAATGATCTGTAAAGTGCCTGGAATATGATGGTGCTATATAAAGATTATTATTCGTATAAATAGTTCTATGCGCTAAGCAAAATATAGAAAGAATTTAAAACAATAGCGTTCTAATATATACAATGTATTAGCAATAACGTTACTAAGATAGTAATTACTGTGGTCAAGGGAGGCCATCAGATGTACATGCACAGATTTCTGATGTGCAGCTGTGCGTCCTAATGATATAGAATGTGTTTTGTATATTTTGTGCAGTGACACGATGTTCTCTAGAGCCCAGGCCCGGCTGTTCTCCATCCTATAACGCTATATACTGTGCTGGTTTCAATGCGCAACAATGAGAGTTTGTAACATTGTAACAGTCTATTGTTTAACAGGTCTTTTAAGCTTTCCTATACATCCTCATGATACAGAATGTGTTTTGTATATTTGTGCAGTAACATTGTGTTCCATGACCAGTGTTCTCTAGAGCCGGCCCGGCTGTTCTCTCTCTAACGTATTATACTGTGCTGGTTTCCATTTTCCTATCCTGCAGAGCTATGACACAACAGGGCTACCTAGCAACTGTCTCATGAAGGTTGTGATGGGAAAAGTCACCGGAATGGGAGGGGGAGCCACCGTGTTCCATCACAACACGGAAATTCATGAGGGTTAATACCCAAGGCTCAAACAAGAGCTGCCGGGCCGGGCCTACCAGTATAGTCCATAAAAGCCCCTGTGAGTCTTCTTATGTAAAACCATCGTCAATGACCTCCTGCAAGATGCTCGTTATACATCGAAGGCACCGGATCTCTGCTCCGCAAATATATATATATCTAATTGTAAGCTAAACATGGTTAGGGAATCACAGGATCCCGAGCGGTTTAGTAGCTTTTACCAGGACCATCCAGGTACGTAACGACCTACTGAACTACCCATTATCGGTCCCCTGCCTCTTTACGGTTTTCCTGACCATTATTGACATTTAAACATCTATAGAATGATGAAAATAAACACATGACAGTCAGAAAAAAATTCCTATGAGTATTTTTGTATCCATGGAACGTATACTTTGTTACAATTATACAATAAATTCCCCGGAGTAAATAATCGGTTGTACGGCTACAATAGGCCCATTGACACCATTGCGACAGCATGCTGTAAATGTACTGAGCTGAATACACCATCTGTTGACTTGCTATACTACAGAAGGGTGTTCTCAAGTAACCGAGTCAGTGTGTTTAACTCTTACATGACTGGGGGTCACATTGCCTTCTCCAGCAAAAACACATACACAACATTGTCATTGTCTTATTATTTCTTTGTGCTTCCTTTGGGTATAAATGTGCTGGAATAATGTGAGCCGACCTATCAATAACACAAATACAGTTTCTCTTGATTGTGCTACCAAAATTTTCATTTAGTTAATTTAATGACATGTTTTGGAAAATATTTATAATATTTCTTTTTGTTTTACACTCTGCGTTTTCTCTTCCTCTGTTTGTACATCTGAAAATGGTATGAAATAATGACACTAGATTTCCAAAGAAGTTCGCCTCCACACACACGGAGTTGTGTGAAAAGTTGTTCCTCAATTGTTGTGTAATCGGAAAACAAGTGTCCATTAAAGGGGTAAGGTTTTGTCCTTAAAGGGGTGAATCCAGGATTAGCAAAATCTAGATAACCAGCCCAAAGGTGGGTGGGCTGGGGGGGTGGGTACCTTCTCGTCATGTCCCGGGCCGTCAGCTTGGACACACCCCTTTTAAGTCGGCAGTTGATGTGTTGATATATTTTGTAATGCAGAATGGGAAGTGAAGATCAGTAAATTACCAACTGAAGAGCTTCACCAGGGGTCACAGTGACAATTTGTAACTAGGAGTCGTCTGGCAGGTTGTTACAATTAAGTTGGGACTTGTCTGTATGAAGGAGGAGTGTCTGATCAATGTAAATTGTCCAATAAACATGACTCCAGCATTGTATTATTTAGTAGAAAGATTATTTTTAAGCTCTATTGACACCGTACTTCGCACTGGTGCTCAAGTGTACACATAGTAACCAAGTCTCCTCATGTATAAGCAGAAAACCTGTAATATAATAATCCCAAAAAAGTCTCCTACATTGTCACAAGTGAAAAACAGGATTTGCCTCCAGCCTATGTTCTTCCCAGTCTCCCCAAACGGTGTAGTGATGCGATACTAGAGACAGTGGATATAGCAGGATAATATGTAGCGCACAGTGTGCAATGTATTTAGCAGATTAGGTAAACATTTTTCACTGATAAATATTATACTTAAATAAAATTATACTTTATAAAACATTTTATTTACATGGTATCTGTTTTTCATGGTATATGAGAGACTTATTTTTGTGTTCAGCATTTCAGGAAACCTGAGTATCTAATGTCATGTATCGGGGCCATACAGTTCCTAACTGGAATCGCCAAACAAATGGGTGGTCAGGTTTAGAAGATGTCCAGTCATTTTAATAAAATGTTAATAAAAAGGGGTGCCACTAAGTTTATATCTGATGGCAGCGTGCCTTCTTCTCTCTCAATAACAGACACATGCACACCAGCTGAGCAAGTATGCAGTGTGTGGACTGTATCTGTCATCTGAAACAAGCATTTGTTCAGTGTGTTGCGGAATCTGATGTCTACGGTATTATAATACTCCATATGTAGATTTCCAACAGACCCCCTCTATGTACTTTTTTAGGAATCCCAGATTCCAGAACAACTCAAAAGCAGTTGCTTCCATTTTTGGGACATGATGCTCAAATTTAGTATAGAGTTACTCCTGTACCTGAGAAGGAACTGATTGTGTTCAGCTCCCTGTCATATTAGTGGGTCAACCTGTCACCGTGGGACATCTAGATCCCTCTGTACAGACAACAAGCTATTAAAGCAATCTACCACAGATAAAGGATTGTAAACCAAGCACACTGACATACGGTGAGTGCCCCTCACTGGCAGCTTTTGCTATTCTTTTACTTCCTAGGACCTTATTTTTACAATAAAAAAATGTTCACAAATTATGCAAATGAGCCCAGGGGCTCCAAACTCCATAGATGTCAATGGAGCCTGGAGCCTCGAAGGCTCATCTGCACTAATTTTTTAAAACCTCTTTTTCTTAAAAACAAAGGCATACAAAGCTACAAGAAGAGCATCTTCTGCCAGATGGGCACGCACCAGTATGTCAATGTGCTTGGTTTCCAATCCTTCATCCTGGTGGTAGATTCCTTTTAGCATGGACTGCTATTAACATTACAATATACAGGTGTATTCCCCATAGAGTCCATTTACTGTACAGTTACTTTTTCACACTGCCGCATAGGGATATATGGAACAGAATATGGAATCTTCAGTTTGTAATTTTTTGGCAAGGAAATCTACAATTTATATTAGTGATCTGGGAGTCTAAAAGCTTAGAAATAAGATATGATTTTTATGAATGGGGGTTTATCAGCAAACGACCCCCCCAGAAATTCCCATGAAATACTTGTGGATCCTGATGGTGGTGACACACAGGAGGGGCGTTCTAAATCGAAACATCTGCTACATAAACTATGGGAAAGTGTAAGCATCAGAAAATATCTGCTAAAGGTTAAAATCTGCAATATAAATCTGCAGATAAACGACGTGAATGGGGAGTTGTTTCATCCAGCCCAGGTTTCTCTGCCTCAATAGATTTAATGGAGTGTCTAGAGATGCACATTCTGCAGTGGCTTGGGTAGCAAGGACAAATCAGGATTAATCATGACTTAAAGGGTTGTTAAGGTCCAGCAAGTACAGGCCAGTCCCCTACTTAAGGACACCCGACTTACATACGACCCCTAGTTACAGACGGACCCCTCTTGCCCCCTGAAACCTCTGGTGACCTCTCTGATGTTACTATAGTCCCAGACTGCAATGATCAGCTGTAAAGTGTCTGTAATGAAGCTTTTATTGAAATCTTTGGTCCCTTTACAGCAAAAAATTGGAAACTCCATTGTAACTCATGCAAAAATAAATTTGTCGGATCTATAATTATAAAATATACACGTTTCGACTTACATACAAAATCCCACTTACAGACAACTACTAGTTACAGAGGGACCTCATTTTGTTCTGGTGAAGCTCACTGAATGCTAGAAATTTACTGACTCAAGCCCCAGGCTGCAATGGTCAAACTGAAATTATCTAAGGTGTTTGCAAGGCAATCCAAAATTTGGATTGCGTACACTTATATATACGAGGGTCCCCCTACTTAAGAACACCGACTTCAGAAGACCCCCTCACAGACAAACGGCCCTCTGAATTTTGGTTAATTTACTACTGTACTTCATCCTAGGCTACAATAATCAGCTGTAACAGTATCACAGGTATCTACAATGAAGTTATGTTACTCCTGGTTCTGTTATGACAACCAACATTTTTATAAAATCCAATTGTCACAGAGACCAAAAAAACTTGCCTGGGATCACAATTAAAAATATACATGTTCTGACTTACATACAAATTCACTTAAGCACAAACATGCAGAACCTATCTGTACGTAACCCGGGGACTGGGCTGTATACCTGTAGCGACTTACACACAGATACAGCACAAGAAACAAACCTACAGAATGTATCTTGTTGTAACCCGGGACTGCTTGTACTTTTGTGTATCAATTTATACGGCGCTCAATGTCTCTGCTTAAGCCAATCAATAGAACAATCACAATACTTCCAGGGAATTAAAAACTGCTTAGATGATCAACACCAGATGAAATACTTGTTAGTACGGCAGTCCCCTACTTAAGAACACTCGACTTACTACAACCCTTATTACAAACAGACACTCTGGATATTGGTAATTACTGTACTTTAGCCTTAGGCTAACCATAATCAGCTGTTAACAGTTATCACAGGCGTCTGTAATGAAGATTTATTGTACTCCTGTTCTTATGGACAACCAACATTTTAAAAAATCCAATTGTCACGCCAAAAAAATTATTTGTCTAGAGTACATAAAATAGAGTTCCGACTACATACACAAACTCAACTAAGAACAAACCTACAGACCCTATCTTGTAGAACCGTGGGACTGCCTGCAGAAGATTACTTTTTAGGAGGCTAATTCACACTGCCGTGAGCCCCCGCACCTAGTCGTCGGCTCACGGCAGTGTAATGTATGCCTACAAGTAATCTTCTGCAGGCAGTCCCGGGTTACATACAACATAGGGTCTGTAGGTTTGTTCTAGTTGAGTTTGTATGTAAGTCGGAACTGCATATTTTATTGTAACCCCAGACAGAATTTTTTGGTCTTGTGACAATGGATTTTAAATGTTGGGTTGTCATAAGAACCAGGAGTAAACATAAACTCTCTTACAACGCTGTGATACTGTTACAGCTGATTATTGTAGCCTAAGGCCTAAATACAATAGTTACCAATATCCAGAGGTCTGTTTGTAACTAGGGTTGTATGTAAGTCGAGTGTTCTTAGTAGGGGACTGCCTGTACTAACAATATTCATCTGTGTGTTGATCATCTAAGCAGTTTTAATTCCCTGGCAAGTAATAGTGATTGTCATATTGAGTTGCTTTAAGCAGAGACATTGAGCGGCCGTATAAATGATACAAAAAGTACAAGCAGTCCGGGGTACAAACAATAACATTCTGTCGGTTTGTTCTTGTGCTGTATCTGTGTGTAAGTCGTACAGTATACAGCCAGTCCCCGTACGTACAAGATAGGTTCTGCATGTTTGTGTGCTTAAGTTTTTGTATTAAGTCAGAACTGTATATTTTATTGTGATCCCAGGCAAAGTTTTTTTTGGTCTCTGTGACAATTGGATTTTAAAAATGTTGGGTTTGTCATAAGAACAGGAGTAAATAATCTTCATTGTAGACACCTGTGATACTGTTACGCTGATTTATTGTAGCCTAGGAGACTAGTACAGTAAATTACCAAATTCGAGGGCCGTTTGTCTGTTGGGTTCTGTAAGTCGGGTTTCTTAAGTAGGGGACCTCCTGTATATTAAGTGTACGCCAATCCAAATTTTGGATTGTCATGCAAACACCTTAGATAATTATTCAGTTGACCATTGCAGCCTGGGGCTTGAGTACAGTAAATTTCTAGCATTCGTGAGCTTCACCAGAGATCACAATGAGGTCCCTCTGTAACTAGTGTAGTTTTGTCTGTAAGTTGGTATTTTGTATGTAGTCGAAACTGTATATTTTATAATTATAGATCCAGACAAATTATTTTTGCCTGAGTTCAATTGGAGTTTCCAAATTTTTTGCTGTAAAGGGACCAAGATTATCAATAAAGCTTCATACAGACATTTACAGCTGATCTGCAGTCTGGACTATAGTAACATCCAGAGAGGTCACCAGAGGTTCAGGGGGCACGAGGGGTCCCGTCTGTAACTAGGGGTCGTATGTAAGTCGGGTGTCCTTAAGTGGGGACTGCCTGTACTTGCTGACTTAACACCCCTTAAGTCATGTATTAATCCTGATTTGTCCTTGCTACCCAAGCCACTGCAGAATGGCAATCTCTAGACAACTCCATTAAATCTATTAGGCAGAGAAACCTGGGCTGGATTAAACAATCCCCATTCACGTCAGTTATACTGCAGATGTTTATTGCAAGGTTTTAACCTTTAGCAGATATTTTTCTGATGCTTACACTTTCCCATAGTTTATGTAGCAGAGTGTTTCGATATTAGAACGCCCCTCCTTGGTGTGCACCAGCATCAGGATCCAACAAGTTATTCTATGGGAATTTGGGGGGTCGTTTGCTGATAACCCCATTTCATAAAAATTCTTTCTTATTTCTAAGCTTTAGACTCCAGATATATAAAATTGTAGATTTCCTTGCCAAAAATATACAAAACGAAGATTCCATATTCTGTCCATATAATCCCTAGTGCGGCAGGTGAAAAACGTAAACTGTACAGTAAATATGGACTCTAGGGGAATACACTGTATATTGTAATGTTAATAGCAGTCCATGCTTAAAAGGAATCTACCACCAGATGAAGGATTGGAACCAAGCACATTGACATACTGGTGCGTGCCCCATCTGGCAGAAGCATGCTCTTTTGTAGCTTTGTATGCCTTTGTTTTTAGAAAACGAGTTTTAAAAATATGCAGATGAGCCTCGAGGCCCGGCTCCATTGACATCTATGAGTTTGGAGCCCCTGGGGCTCATTTGCATATTGTGAAACATTTTTTTATTGTAAAAATAAGGTCCTAGAAGCAAAAGAATAGCAAAAGCTGCCAGTGGGGGCACTCACCAGTTATGTCAGTGTGCTTGGTTTACAATCCTTTATCCTGGTGGTAGATTTGCTTTAATATTGTTGTCTGTACAGAGGGATCTAGATGTCACGGTACAGGTTGACCCACTATATGACAGGGAGCTGAAACAATCAGTTCCTTCTCAGGTACCAGGAGTAACTCTATACTAAATTTGAGCATCATTCCCCAAAAATGGAAGCAACTGCTTTTGAGTTTTCTGGAATCTTGTGATATCCTAATAAAGTACCATAGGGGGTCTGTTGGAATCTACATATGGATTATATAATACGGTAGACATCAGATTCCGCAAAACACACTGAACAAATGCTTGTTCAGATGAACAGATGACTCCACACATGCTAACTGCTCAGCTGAGTGTGCATGTGTCTGTTATTGAGAGAAGAAGGAGCAAGCTGACATCAGATAAAACTTAGTGGCCACCCATTTTATTACTATTTTATTAAAATGACTGGAATCTCTAAACCTGACCACCCAATTTGTTTTTGGCAGATTCCAGTTAGGACTGTATGGCCCCGATACATGACATAGATGCTCAGGTTTCCGAAATGCTGAAAAAAATAAGTCTCTATTACCAGGAAAACAGATACCATGTAATAAAATGTATTTATAAAGTATAATTTATTTTAAAAAGTTAATATTATCAGTGAAAAATGTTACTATCTGCTAAATACTGCACACTGTGCGCGACATATTATCTGCTATATCCACTCCTCTAGTATCGCATCACTAACCGTTTGGGAGACTGGGGAAGACAACATAAGGCTGGAGGCAAATCCTGTTTTTCACTTGTGCACAATGTAGGAGACTTTTTGGATTAATATTTACAGGTTTTCTGCTTATACATGAGGAGACTGGTTACTATGTGTACACTGAGCACCACGTGAGCGAGTACGGTGTCAATAGAGCTTAAAATAATCTTTCTAATAAATGACAATGCTGGAGTCATGTTATTGGGACAATTTACATTGATTCAAGACACTCCTCCTTCCATACAGACAGTCCCAAACTATGAACACCTGCCCAACGACTCCTAGTTAACAAATTGGTCACTGTGACCCCTGGTGAAGCTCTTCAGATGTTGGTATTTACTGATCTTCAGTCCATTCTGCATTACAAATATACCAACTTACATACAAATGGCAACTTAAAGGGGTGTCCAGCTGACGGCCTGCGGACATGACGGAGAAGGTATCCACCCCCACACCTTTGGGCTGGTTATCTAGATTTGCAATCCTGGATTACCCCTTTAAGGACAACCTGACCCTTTAATGACACTTGTTTTCCGATTACCACAATTGAGGAACAACTTTTCACACAACTCCGTGTGGAGGCGAACTTCTTGGAAATCTAGTGTCAATTTTATTCAATACATTTTCAGATGCTAAAACAGAGGAAGAAAACAGCAGAGTTTAAACAAAAAGAAAATATTATCAAGTATTTTCCAAAACTGTCATTTAAATTAATAAATGAAAATTTGGTAGCACAATCAAGAGAAACTGTATTTGTGTTATTGATATGTCGGGCGCCATTATTCAGCACAATTTATACCCAAGGAAGCACAAAGAAATAATAGACAATACAATGTTGCTGTATGTGTTTTTGCTGGAGAAGCAATGTGACCCCAGTCATGTAAGAGTTAAACCACTGACTCGGTTACTTGAGAACACCCTCTGTAGTATAGGCAAGTCAACGATGGGTATTCAGCTCAGTACATTACAGCACTGCTTCGCAATGGTGTCAAGGCATTGTAGCGTTACAACCGATTATTACTCCGGGGAATTTATTGATGAATTGGAACAAGTATACGTTCCATGGTACAAAAATACTCATAGGAATTTTTTTCTGACGTCATGTGTTTTTTATTCATCCCTTTAGATGTTATGTGCAATAATTGTCAGGACAAGGTCAATGGCAGGACACGATAATGGATAGTCAGTAGGTCGTTACTACCTGGATGGTCCTGGTACAGAAGCTACTAAACCGTCTCGGATTCCTTGTATCCCTAGAACATTTTTAGCTATAATGAGATATATATATATTGCGGAGCAGAGATCCTGCTTCGATGTATACGATACTTAGCAGAGGTCATTGACGATGTGTTTACAAAGAAGACTCACGGGGCTTTATGGATGCTCTACTGGTAGCCCGGACGGCAGCTCTTTGGTTTGAGCCTTTGGTATTAACCCCTCATGAATTTCCTGCTTGTGATGGAACACGGTGCTCCCCTCCCATTCCGGTGACTTCCATCACAACCTTCATAGAGGCAGTTGCTAGGTAGCCCTGTGTGTCATAGCTCTGCAGATAGGGAAAATGAAACAGCACATATATAGCGATATGGAGAACAGCCTGCTGGCTCAGAGAAACCGGGTCATGGACCAATTACGCACAAAATATACAAAACACATTCTGTATCAGAGGATGTATAGTAAACTTAAAGACTGTTAAACATGATGTTACATGTACAACTCTTCATTGTTGCGCATTGAACCAGCACACGTATATAGCGATATGGATGGAGAAACAGCCGGGCCTGGGCTTAGAGAGAGAATCTGTCACTGCACAAATATCAAAACACATCTTATTTAGGACGCACAAGCTGCACATCAGAAATCTGTGCAATGTTCATCTGATGCCTCCTCCTTGACCACAGATAATTACTATCTTAGTAACGTTATTGCTAAATACATTTGTATTATATTAGAACGCTATTGTTTCTAAATCTTTCTATATTTTGCTTAGCGCATAGAACTGTTTTATACGAATATAATCTTTATATAGCCCATCATATCTGCAGCACTTTACAGATCATTATCTGCTTTCTAGAATTTAGTTACCGTATATACTCAAGTATGCAGCCGACCCCAGTATGGCCAAGTAACACAAACGGGAAAACCTATTGACTCGAGTATAAGCGGAGTGTGGGAAATACATTTGTCCACAGCCTCCCCAGTACATAGCGAGCCGCCCTTGTATATAAGTCAGCCCACCCCCTGTATTATAGCCTGCCAGCCCCTGTATTATATCCCTGCCAGTCCCCTGTAGAACCCCCTTTAATACACCCCTATGTATATACACCCCTATGTATATACACCCCTATGTGTACACACCCCTATGTATATACACCCCTATGTGTATACACCCCTATGTATATACACCCCTATGTGTACACACCCCTATGTATATACACCCCTATGTATATACACCCCTATGTGTATACACCCCTATGTATATACACCCCTATGTATATACACCCCTATGTTAAATGAACACACCCATAGAATGATGTTCAATACAGGTTAGAAGAGGGGTTTCCCGCCAAGCAAAGTAAATCCAGGGGATAGGGCCTAACTTGCTGATCATGGGGTCTCGTGCTAGCCCCTGTCACATTGCCAGAACGAAAGGTCTTGACGACCCCGTCGTCACTCCATTAGTCTTAGGTAAGACCACCGTTGGCGTTTTTAGGGCCTGTTTTTGGCCTTTTTAGTTAGTGCTTTTTAGATCGCAAAAAACGCATGCTGTTTTTGACCACAGTTTGAATTAAGAAATTGATCAACCTGTCAAAACGCATGCGTTTCAACAAACGCATGCGTTTTTTTACACTATTGCGTTTTTGTTACGAATCTGAAAACGCACTAACTAAAACGGCCCCAAAACGGCCTGAAACACGCCAGTGTGTGTCCTTCCCCTTAGTAGCGCGTTCACAATTGGCGCTTTGTCCGTCGCGTTCAACGCATCTAGCGCGACGGGGGCGGAGTTTTGGGGCGATCGCTATCGTTTCAGAGAACGCTGCGAATCGGGTTATCAATCGCATGCGTTTCCCGGAAACTCATAATCGATCGGCACGAACCCCGCCCACTGTGCGCTAGCGTCGCGTTATGAAACGCACGACAGCGCAACGTGTGAACGCACCTTAGGGACGACGAGGGTTGTTTGGTCAGTCATTCACAGAATCTGCGGGGGTCTAGCACTGAGGACCCCCAACTGATCCGCAAGTTAGGCCCTATCCCTCGATAGGGCCTACTTGTCCTTCATGGAAAACCCCTTTAACTAGAAATCACGAGAAAATGTATAGAAAACATCGCCAGTTGTGAACAGCCCCAACACTCCTCCAACGAGCCTTCCTGTCCCCTTGTTTTGCTCCGTGTGACCCTGTGGTGATATATTTCAGTATGAGAGGGCCCTGCACGAGGCCTCATTATGTGGGGCGGACATTAAACGACCTCGCTTTTACTGCATATCCTGATTATATTCATACGGCTGCACAGTAAATCACACTTGCACTCCCAACTCACACCTTAACTGCTGAATAAATTATTAAGGGAATTTCTTAAACTTACAATGCCGAAATATTACTACCCCACACGTAGGCGGTAACCGCATGCGTTTTCAGATGCAATCAAAGCAAGCGAGAAGGAAGATTGGCTGATCACAAAGCTCTAAACCAATCAGTATTCAAATGCCACTTAGAAGTGCAGAGAGTTTGTTAAACAGAGATAAAAGGGCGGGAGCGCTTAACCAAGATTACAACGTAAACATATTGTAACACTTGTGTATTCAGCAAATCTCCTCTTCTCATCTTTTCTGATGCATTTGAGCATGCGTTACTGCCACTGAACGCACCCTAAGTCACGAGCCTTTTATATACGAACAACCCTTAAACAATGGAAACCATCCAAATTATATTGGTCTCTAACAGGATCAACTTTATTAAAAGGACTACCGTTTGGTTCGACTAAGTAGGCTCACCGATATAAGGTGCATATCAATAAATGCCTGCAAAACATCTGGTTCATATAATCAGGCGGCAATGATATAAGGCGCCAACTGTCACACGATCAACACCGCTACGGTCCATTCTAACGCGATGCTAGCGCACCGAAGGGAGGTGTCGTGCCTGAATTCACATGCCAAGGCCAAGGACCTCCCCCTGTCGCTAGCATCGCTTAAGAACGGAACGCCTAGCGGTAACGTGTGAACCGCGCCGTAAGGTTCCTCCGGATTTATAAGGATAATGACCAGCATGTGGCAGACCTTCCAGTACAAGGTCAGCGGTTGTCTGTAAGTACGTTCATATATAAGGACACCGATTAATAGGAATGAATGACCAAAGGGGGCAGAACGGTCACATACAGTCAGCTTGTTTTCTGTAGAGATGGTTTTCATATTAAGGCGCAACCGGATTATAAGGTTCAACTGATATAACATGGAATGACCCGCAGGTGTCAGACCTTGTGCACAGTACAATGGGCCGCTGTTGTCTGTAGATGCGGTTTCATATATAAGGTCACCTGATTATAAGGATGAATGACAGCAGGTGCATACCTGTGCCCAGTACAGGCAGCTGGTTGTTCTGTTGTACTGTTCATATATAAGGCAAGCACCGGATTATAAGGATGAATGACCAGCAGTGTGCAGACCTGAGCACAGTTTCAAGCGCTGTTGTCTGTAAGTAACGGTCCTATATAATGCGTCAACCGGATTTATAGTGACCTGATTATAGGATAATACCAGCGGGGCAGAGCCTGTGCACAGTACAAGCAGCTGTTGTCTTTAAGTACGTTCATATATAAGGCGTCACCG
The DNA here is from genome assembly GCA_019512145.1 of Engystomops pustulosus. Taxonomy (NCBI): domain Eukaryota; kingdom Metazoa; phylum Chordata; class Amphibia; order Anura; family Leptodactylidae; genus Engystomops; species Engystomops pustulosus. The sequence goes on along the minus strand of CM033651.1, from coordinate 69,617,547 downwards.
GATTATAAGGCGCACCACCGGATTATAAAGGATGAATGCACCATGCAAGGTGGCCAGAACCTGAGCACAGTTTCAGCAGCGGTTGTCTGTAAGTTCGGTTCATATATCAAGCGCATCCGGATTTATAAGGCGCCAACCTGATTTAAGGATGAATGACCACGGCTGTGCAAACCGTGCACAGTACCGAAGCATTGTTGTCTGTAAGCACCGATTCAAATTACGGCGCACCTTGGATTTATGAGAAAATCAAAGGATTTTTGTTTTCGCCTTATAGTATAAAAAATAATATTTACTTCTTGGGTATGCTACAATATGCATGGCTGATGCCAGCTCCCTCCTCTCAGGATTGTTTCCCTCTTCCTAAGACAGAAACTTTCTGAATTTCTGTTTTGGTATTACACTTATATGAGTAAAATTTAAACTACACATACTCACCTGTACGTCTTCTCTTGAGTCTTCTTTAATGTGTTGAACATCTGGTTCGATTAAAAAACAGAGTTCTATAATCAGCTACAGAGAGCCGGACCAGGTACGTCAGGAATTCCGGACATCAAATACAGCAAATTGGGCAGTTGGAGGACACTTCGCATTGAAGCGCCAAATATTGTAAACTGTATGGATGAAGCAGAGCTGTGTGTGTAAATTTAATGGATGAGCAGAGCTGTGTGTGTAAAGTGTAATGGATGGAGCAGAGCTGTGTTTTTATGTATGGATGAGCAAGAGCTGGTGTGTATTTTGATGGAGCAAGCTTGTGTGTATGTATGGATGGAGCAGAGCTGTGTGTGTAAATTTATGATGAGCAAGCTGTTGTGGACGTATGGATGATGCAGAGCTGTGTGTGTTAACTGATGGATGATGCAGAGCTGTGGTGTGGACTGTATGTCGAAGCAGAGCTGTGATGTGTAACTGTATGGATGATGCAGACTGTGTGTAAATGTATGATGTAGCGATCTGGTGTGCTGTGCTTTAGTGGCGACAACAGGGTTTTTAATTGTGTAAAATATATGTTTCCTTTTTTGGAAGCCTACTCGGGGATCGTTCCATAGTAAAAGCATCTTATAGTCCGATAAATACGATACTTCTTGGGAAATCCCTCATCAGTTTTTCAGTCAGTACAATTGAGTTCAATTACTGTCACATCCATGACTGGAACTTTATAATTCTATTATACATATTCTTAACAAAATACCACCATACATGCTCATATTAATCTGCGATATACATTTAACATCCTTATCAGACGTTTGAAAGACTCCTACATAAGACGGCGTCATCATTCTTACTAACTGCATTCATTCCTAAATGAGCCTCACACCCGATTTGTGGTTATTTTTAACCCAAAACAATGTAAAAAAAAAAAGGTAAAAAAAACCAAGCAACCCAGGCTTTTACCGCATATACATAAAAAACCACTATGAAAATTCTGAACCTTCTAGGTATTAGATCTCTGTGATTGAATGAGGACACTGCTGCGTAGATGAGAGAGCAAGTCCTGCCCCCAGATGAGGAATAGATACAACTGTAATCCACCTAGGAACACTCTGCCCTTTCTGGAGCATATACACTTGATCAAATGTCTCCACTTTTAAAATGAGAGCAGGAAGGGAGGGGGAGGGGGTTCCCAAATAAAAATACCATTATTTACCAGTCCCTTAAATCACTATAGCAGTGTACATGTAATAACATTTCTAAGCGCAGTACCATATTGTACATTATAGGTGGATTGGGCGGTAGCCTGGGGCCCAGCCTTCTATGGGGCCCATGCCACCCAAAACCCACCAAATTTTATACTGATGGACTTCACCCATGAAATCCTTGTTCATTTGTTCCTGCTCTCAGTATCTGTGCCACAAGAGCCATTTCAGGACCTGAAATCCTCCAAAGATTTTTAACTGAATATTGAAAGCAAACACACAGTCATATGCTCCATTCCCCAAGAAGCCGATACTGTACCCATGTGTAGAAGTGCATCCCTGACTTGTAGGGGCTATAATAGTCATACAGGCCAGGACCCATGGCAGTCTTAATCCACCCCTTTAGGGATATCCAAGTGATCGAGAAGAACTTCTCTCATTGTGATCTCAGGAGAAAAAGAACTTGCTACAAGCGCAAACCGAGTAACCAAAAAGCTAAAATGTAATTCTAGTTAATCTGGATTAAAAAAGATACATAGAGGACAAATAATAAAATCTGGACACGCGGTCCGCACCTTCTGCTTGGTGCTTCGTCAGGTCAATTCACCCCTTAGGATTCCAAGTGATCGGAGAAGAACTTCTCCTTCTCTCTCAATGGATCCCAGGATGAAAAAAGAATTTTCTACAGCGCAAACCGAGTAATCAAAAAGCTATAAATGTAATTCTATTTAATAACTGGATTTAGAAAAATACATAGAGGACAAAATAAAAAATCTGACAACGCGTTTCGTGCTCCCAGTCAATCCCTAGGTACCGTACCGGTAATAAAACTGCAATCTAAAGGTACTGTAAAAATATGCAATAATGTGATGAGCCAATGATGTCTATGGGTCTCCATGAGATCTCCCTCAGCACAACAGAAGGATTAGACCGCTCTGTGCAGCGATTTATCTCACACAGTTGTCATAACCTCTAGTGACCAGGTAAATGGTATCCTGTGACAACAGTAACAGCAGCTGAATTGGCTGACAGACAAGCTGGCAGATGGAGCGTATAATCACTCTAATAGCTGCTATTATTAGCTTCTAATTTCTGCTGTTCAATCCCCGCACACTGCCGTTCATGGCAAGGCCCCTACCAAAGGCTTCTAGGAACAACACGTCTAAAAATTCATCAACCGGACAAAGATTTTTCAAAAACATCCAGATGTATCGGTTAATATAGGGTTATTTCTTGTTCTCATAGCAGCGTGCACATTACTTTACTGCGAGCAGGACTTGTCAGTCACTTACAAGATCGCAACGTATGATATGCAAAAATTCGTTATGGATTAAGCTCTTGCATTCCTGTCCCTGCAGACCCTGAATTTCCGCCTGTAGGTCTCATTGGGAACTTGACCTGGGACATCCCTCACACCTGACAAAGATCTTGATTCCATTTCAAGGATTCTTTCTCCTGACTTTAGTCACAAGTAGTCAAGATCTTAACTCATGGATTGGGCCCCCACCTGTTACATCACAATGGGACAAACATTACTAAGGGTCCGATTCTGTTGGGTTTCCGAATAGCCTTTCGCATTCTGCGACACGATCGGATTGTGGCACTGGCTTGCGATGCGCATCAAATTGGGGGACGTGCCGTCTGACTTATTCGGACACACCGCAGAATTTTAAAACGCGAAATGTTTGTCCATCGATCAAGCACCACTTGCACTGGAAAAGAAAGGTGAACACCGTGGACCGTGAGCAGGGAATGACACGCAGTCAGGATTCGGGCGAAGGATCCTTAGTGACCCCCAGCACAGCGCATTAATCCACGACAATGCACTTACATGGCTAATCGAGGGGAAACACAGAGAGAAGAAGGTACCTCCGGGACCTGAGCGGGAAAGCGACACATCAGGATATCGGGCAGATGGATTTTTTGAACTCTCCGCCACAGCGCATTATACACGTGACTGCCTTACATGCACAGAAGAATAAGGATGAACTTCGTGGGACCTGAGCTGGGAAGTGACACAGCAGGATTTCGGGCGCAACGATCTTATGGGACCTCCCTGCAATCACCAATTATACCGGCCATGCACTTACATGCAACCAGGAAGAAAAGTGAACTCCAGTGCCTGCGTGAAACGACACGTTCAGAATATCGGACGCACTAAGACGTCTTAGTGACTCCCCGCACAGCGCATTATACACAGGACAAATGCACTTACATGCACCAGGAGAAAAGGTGAACTCCGGGACCTTAGTCGGGAGCGACCACATTCAGGATATCTGGGGGGCGAGCGATCTTAGTGGACTCCCCCAGCGCATTATACCTGACATGCAACGTTCATTCCACCAACAGAAGGTGAACTCCCTCGGGACCCTGAGCGTGGAAGTGACACATGCAGTGATATCGGGCGCGGGATTTAGTGACTCCCCAGCACAGCGCATTAATACACGGACAATGCACTTACATCACCAGAATAAAGGAGTGAACTTCGGGGACCTGATCGGGAATGCACATGCAGGACTGTGCGCACGATCTAATGACTCCCCGTCACTGGTCATTATACATGGGACAATGCACTTATCTCAAACGAGAATAAGAAGTGAATTCCCAGGGCCTGAGCGGAGAAGCGACACAATCAGGATAATCTGGTCGGCAGGATCTTAGTGCTCCCCGCAATAGCGCATTAATACACAGACAATGCACTTACTACACCAGGAAGAAGCAGGTTAACTCGGGACCGAGGGGGACACACATGCAGATCGGGGCACAATCTTAGTTACTCCCCGCACATCGCATTATAACACAACGTACATGCACTTACATCACCAAAAGAAGGTGAACTAGGTGACCTGAGCGGGGAACGCTACACATAAGAAATTGGGCACACAACGTGCCAAGTTAATTGCGGCAACCCGGATCCTCGCGTACCAACACCCGGATTGCAAGGGACGGTAAGTATATCTTCCCCAATATTCCAAAAAGGTTCTTCAATGTTCTGGAGTGTTAAGCTTTTGTCTGTTTCGAGGGAGGTTGAGATGACGTTTCAGAACTACTTCCATGGAACAACCCTGCTTAATGCTTTTACGACAAAAATTATGTGACTTTGTCCCAGTTATCAGTGTCCCTGGCTGACAACTACGTATCCATTGAGCGGGAATCTATGAAAAAACTTGACATCTCCCCCCCCGTTCCCCCCCCCGTTCTTGGGGTGGTGGTGTAATTTGCATTACAGACCTAAGCTCAAGTAACTGTGACTAAGCTAAAAACGCTGATAAATGGATAGACTGATAGTCCTGTGTGATGGAGAAGCAGCGCTCACCAAGTCCCACAATCTTCAACTATCCGCCTAATCATGCATAATAACTCGCCAAATAACCTTTAAATAAAACCATAATTTGCTAAAACGACAAGTGAGAATCCATGCATCTTACTTGTATATCCTATATTTTTGAATGGGCATTTATTTCCATCATGATGGATCTTAGAGTGTTCTGGCTCTTTTATTCTGAGATCCAATCGCCATGTAGTCATTCCTCAGATCCCGCCACCAACGAAATGGTTATAAAGTCACCAATCAGTACATATGAATCAATGATACAAACTCTAGTGAAAGGCTGTTATGTAGCCTACAATACCTAGTATATCCGATAAGCGCCATGTGCATTGACACCATCCCGAAACATGGAGAGATAGGAAAACGTCATATTCCAAGTTACATATTAATCCACAGTCAATATTCCTATGTAAATAGCGCACGCCCGTGGGAGGCTCAATCTAAGATTCTCTCTGTTCTTTTGCTACAATTGATAACAGATTCTCGACATTGTACAAACTAACCAGGAGGGGAACCAAGCTCATCTTGAACATTCTGAAATAGTGCAACTAACCCATCACATAACATTTCCAGAGCAATTGGTTGAGCTGCTTCTGCTATAAATTAGAATAAATTGACAATATATTTACCAGTTATATGAGTGCGTCACGGCGGTCCCCTACTGAGAACACCCAACTTACAGACGACCCTATTACAAACGGCACCCTGGATGGTAATATCCTCACTTTAGCCTTAGGCATCAATAATCCACTGTACAGTTATCACACACAGGCGTCTGTAATGAAGATTATTGAACAAATCACCCGCTCTTATGACAACCCAACATTTTAAAATCCCAAATATAGAGTTCCGACTACATACAAATTCAACTTAGAACAACCTACAGAAGCTATCTTGTATGTAACCCGGGACTGCCTGTATACTTTCACATTCCCCTATGTGTATACACACACCCTATGTATATACACCCCTAGTAATACACCCCTATGTATAACACCCCCACCCTAAATTTTATACCCTATTGTACACCCCTATGTTATCACCCCTATGTATATACAACCCCTATGTGTATACACCCCTATGTTATACACCCCTATGTATTGACACCCCTATGGTAATACAACCCCTAAAAACACCAATTGTAATACACCCCTATGTAATACACCCCTATTGATCACCCTCTTGTATATACACCCCCTATTGTATATGCACCCCTATTTGTATACACCCCTATTGTATAACCCCCTATGTTATACACCCCTATGTATATACCCCTCATGTGTATATACACCCTATGTATATACACCCCTATGTATATACACCCCTATGATGTACACACCCCTATGTATATACACCCCTAGGTGTAACACCCCTATTATATACACCCCTATGTGTAACACCCCTTATAAAGCCACCACCCCTATGTATATACAAACCCCTATGTTATACACCCCTAGTGTTATACACCCCTATTGACACACCCCTATGTATATACACCCCTATATGTAATCACCCCTATGTATACACCCCTAGTGTCACACCCTATGTGTATACACCCTATGTATATACACCCCTATGTGTATACACCCCTATGTATATACACCCCCTATGTAGAATACCACCCCTATGTATATACACCCCTATGTGTACTACACCCCTAGTACTATACACCCCTATGTGATATACACCCCTATGTAGATACAACCCCTATGTGTACACACGACCCTATGTATAACACCACCCCTAGTTGTATACATAACCCTATGTATATCACCCCTATGTGTAACACCCCTATGTATATACACCCCATGTATATACAACCCCTATTGATACACCCTCTATTATACACCCCTATGTGATACAACCCTATGTATAATATAACCCCTATGGTAACCCACCCTAGTATACACCCCTATGTATATACACCCCTATGTGTATACACCCCTATGTATATACACCCCCATATAATACACCCCTATGTATACACAACGACCTCCGATGTGATACACCCCTATGTATATACACCCCTATGTATATACACCCCATGTATATACAACCCCTATGTGTACACACCCCTATGTATATACAGCACCCCTATGTGTATACACCCCTATGTATATACACCCCTATGTGTACACACCCCCTATGTATAGACCCCCTATGTATATACACCCCTATGTTAAACCCCCCTATGTATAACACCCCTATGTGTACACAAACACCCCTATGTATAATACACCCCAGTGTACACACCCCTATTATATACACCCTATTTTAACCCTCCTATTTATAAACCCCAACCCCTTGTTATACACCCCTATTATATACACCCCTATGGTATACACCCTAGTGTATATACACCCCTATGTGTATAACACCCCTATGTAGTTACACCCCTATGTTATACACCCAATATCATTCCCCTATGTTATCACCCCTATTGTATAACACCCTTATGTATATACCAACAGACCCCTATGTGTATACACGCCGCTATGTATACCTGGTATATACGGCCCCTAGGTTATATACACCCCCTATGTATATATACACCCCTATGTATTACACCCCTATGTAATACACCCCTATTATATACACCCCTATGTTATTACACCCCCTATGTGTATACAACCCCTATGTATATACACCCCTATGTATATAACCCCTATGTGTATACACCCTATGTATATACAACCCCTATGTATTACAGAGGGGTGTCATACACATAGGGGTGTATACACTAGGGGTTGTATATACCTAGGGGTGTAATATACATAGGGGTGTATACACAATAGGGGTGTATATACATAGGGTGTATATACATGGGGTGTATACACATAGGGTGTATATTCATAGGTGTGTAATCTACATATAGAGGGTGTAACACATAGGGGTGTATATACAATAGGGGTGTATACACATGGGTGATACACATAAGGGGTGGTATTACAATAGGGGTTATAACACATAGGGGTTATAACTAGGGTTTATATCATAGGGGTGTATACACATGGGTTTATTCATAAAATAGGGTTGTGATACCATCATAGGGTAAATACAAACTTGTTTAGCACCCTATGGGTCGTATACCACATAAGCCAGACCAGCGTGAGTCATAAACAAGGGGTGCTATATACTGGTGTGTATACACTAGTGGTGTATATCAGTGGGGTGTGTATATAAGGCATAACATAGGGTGTCATAACACATAGGACGTGTATTATACATGGTGGGTGTATATACCCACCATAGGGGTGTATAACAAAGGGTGTTACTAACACTAGGGGTGTATACACATAAGTCAGGGATGTATATACAGTACAGAGGGTATAACACCATAGGGCATAGGGGTGTATATAAATGGGTGTATCAACTACGGGGTGTGATAACATAGGGGTGGTTACACATAGGGGTGTATCATACATATGGGTGTGTACACACTTAGGGTGTAAACCAATAGGGTGTATACACATAGGGGTGTAATACTATCCATAGGGGTGTATATACTAAGGGTGTAGTACAAACATAGTGGTGTATACAACATAGGGGTGTACTATCAATAGGGGTTGTTACACATAGGGTGTTTACCATAGGGTCAATATACAAGGGTTATAATATAACATAGGGTGTATAAAATAGGGGTGTTCACATACGGGTTAACAGTGTATACATAGGGTGTATATCACTAGGGGTAGTTACACCTAGTAGATACCACGGGTGTATACACATATGGGGTATTACATAAGGGGGTAATACCATGGGGACTGTGTGAAAGTCATACGGCATCCCCCGGGTTACATACAGATAGTTCTGGTAGTTTGTTCTTAGTTGATTTGTATAAGTCGGAACGTAGATTTTTTTGGGATTTGAAAAATGTTGGTTTGTCATAAGAACCAGGAGTAACAATAAGCTTCATTAGCAACGCCTGTGATAACTGTTACAAGCTGATTATTGTAGCCTAAGGCTAAAAGTAAGGAATTCCAGCCAGAGGTAGCCGTTTGTAATAGCTTCGTCTGTAAGTCGGGTGTTCTTACTAGGGACCGCTGTTAGACTGCACTCCTATAACTGGTAATATATATGTCATTTATTTCTAAATTATCTAGCATAACACAGCTCAGACCAATTGCTCGGAAATGTTTATGTGATGGGTTAGTTGATATCATATTCAGCAATATCAGCATTGATGGCCTGTCGCCATTCCTGGTTATTTGTGACAATTTCGAGAATCTGTTATCAATATTGTAGGCAAAAGCAAAGATGACATCTTGATTGAGCCTCCCCCACTGGCCGTGCGCTATTTACATAGGAATCTTGACTGTGGATTATATGTAACTTGACACTTGACGTTCTCCCTTAGTCCTTCTCTCAATGTTTCGGGATTGTGTCAATGACACCTGTGGATTACACAGGATATTACTAGTGACTTGTAGGCTAATAAAAACAACACCTTTCTAAATACTAGTTTTTTATATTGTTGCATCATGTACTGAGTGGGTGACTTTATAACCATTTCGGTGGTCTTGGGGGTCTGAGACATGACTACAGCGATTGATCTCAGAAAGAAGAGCCCAGAACACTCTAAAATCCATCATGTGGATAATAATCTAATTACAATATAGGCAGATCAAGTAGATGCATTGGAGTCTCACTTGTCCCTTTTAGCAAAATACTGGTTTTAATTTAAAGGGTTATTATGGGCAGTTGTTTATGCCTGACTTAGGGATAAGTTGAAGTCGGTGGGGACCTGTTGAGCGCTGCTTCTCCATCACACAGGACTATATGTCCCTTCCTTTTCAGCCTGTTTGTAGCTTAGTCCACAGTTCTTGAATAGGTTGTAATGCAATCTACACCACGGTGCCGGGGGCGTGGGCGATGTCCATTTCTTCATAAATTCCCATTCCCGCTCAGGGAAAAAGGCACCTACCCACGATTCTACCTATAAAGGTAGAAAGGTGGTAGGTGATGTATGGACGTGAGGAGGTCTTTTTTTGGGCTAATCCACACGTCCGGCTATCCTTTGTAAACTGTAATCCCGCAGTATTAAGCGGCTACTGGGGCGTAGAGAACCCGACATGAGGCTACAAAGTCGTTGCTATCAACGCCAATAGCTGCTTTACTCCTCTAACATGTCTCTCGTGCGCAGTTCCGGAGCTGCTGCACGCCCTCCTCCTAAATCCGTCGTTCTGCTCATTAAGCGCAGTAGCTCCGCCTCGGATCTATGGCCACATACCCGCAGCCTGCTTTCTGCGTCAGGCAGACGGGGCACTCAGCTACGAGGAGCTGGCGCCGAAATTACATTGTAGGTGAGGAAGAGGCTACTGGTGCATGGAGTAGCCGCAACGGTGCCTCATTCAGCTACTCCCCCCCAGAAGCCACTAAAAAAATTTTGGCCTATACCAGCATTAAAGTTTCTAAAGTAGCCGGGCTAGGATAGCCCAAAAAAGGGCTATCCGCACGTCCTTTCTCCACCTACCACCCATTCATCAACTTTTATAAGTAGAATCTGGGGTGGTAGTGCCCTGACTATTGTCCAGCCAGGGACCACTGATACTGGACAGAGTCACATAACTATGGTGTAAAAGACATCCAAGCAGGTTTTTGTTTCCAATGGCAGTCAGTTCCTAACAGTCATCTCGCCACCTCCCTCCGAAACAGACAAAGCGTAGGAACAACATCTCCAGAACCTTTTGGAACGATTGGTGTACCAGGTGGGGGCCCTATACCAATGGTTAAGATCTGGTATCTACTGTGACTAGTCGATAAAGAATCCGTGAAATGGAATCATATCTTTTTTTTGTCCAGTGTGAGGGTCGTCCCATCAAGTTCCCACTGAGACCCTACAGGCGGAAATTCAGGGTCTGCAGTACAGACATGCAGAAAACTTAATCCATAACAAATTTTCTTCTCTGCATATCATAGTTTCGATCTGTATGTTGACTGACAAGTGCTGCTCCTGCAGTTAGTAACTGCACGCTGCTTATGAGACAAGAAATAACCTTCTAATAAACCGATACATCTGATTTTTTTTTGACAAACTTTGTCCGGTCGATGCCTTTTTAGACGTCTGTTGTTCCTAGAAGCCTTTGTAGGGGCCTTCCTGACCGGCAGTGTGCGGGATTGAACAGCAGAAAAGAGCAATATAGCCAGCTAATTAGAGTGATTAGACGCTCCATCTGCCACTGTCTGCTCACCAATCAGCTGCTCTTACCTTTTGTCACTTGATACCATTACCTGGTCACTAGAGGTTTATACAACTTTGTGAGATAATCGCCTGCACAGAGCGGTCTACTTCTGTTGTGCTGATGGAGATCTCAAATGGAGACCCATAAGACATCATTTGGCTCATCACAATGATTGGAATATTTTTTAACAGTCCCTTTAAAATTGTCAGTTTTTGTATTACGGAAAGTGTACCTAGGGATTGAACCTGACGAAGCACGAAACCTTGTCCATATTTATTATTTGTGTCCTCTATGTATTTTTCTAAATCCTTATTAATGAGATTACTTTATAAGCTTTTTGAATTACATGAATAAATACTCGGTTTGCGCTCTAGAAAATTCTTTTTTCAATCCTGGGATCCATGAGAAGAAGTTTCTTCTTCCGTCACCTTGGAATCCTAAGGGGGGGTGATTGACCTGAGACAAGCACCCAAGCAGCAGGCGTTGAACGCGTTGTCCATTTTATTATTTTCCTCGATGTATCTTTTAATCAATATTAAATCAGAATTACATTTTATAGAAGCTTTTTGAGTACTCGGTTTGCGCGTAGCAAGTTTCTTTTTTCATCCTGGATCCACTGCGAGAAGTTCTTCTCCGATCACCGTGGATATCCTAAGGGGTATTAAGACGCCATGGGACCTGGCCTGTAGACTATTTAGCCCTACAATCAGGATGCACTTCCTACACATGGTACTATATCGGCTTCTAGGGTAATGACTCTTCTGGTTGGCTTTATCAAATCTTCAGTTAAATAATCTTTGGAGATTTCAGGCCTGAAATGGCTCTGTGTACATACTAACTCTGAGAGCAGAACAAATGAACAGGATTTTCATGGGTGGAAGTCCAATCTCAGATTATAAAATTGTTGGTTGGTGGTTTTTTTGGGTGGCCATGGCCCCATAGAAGACTTGGGCCCAGCTACCGCCCAATCCACCTATTATTGGTACTGCGATAGAATGTTATTACATGTACACTGCTAGGCTATAGTGATTTAAAGGGCAACTGGTAAATAATGTATGTTTTATTTGGGAGCCCCCTTTTCCCCCCCCTCCCTTCCTTCTGCATTTAAAAGTCGTGGGGAGACTTTGTTAATATACACCCCTATGTATATACACCCCTATGTGTATACACCCCTATGACAAAAAAGGTAACACCTAGTTCATGTTTCTAGACTCAAAAAAGAGGAACGGATGATACATCAATAAAAGAAGCTTTAGAATTTTTACTTCAGATGCAGGGAAAGTATTTACTTAGACATGTCCGGAGAGCCGACAGGTTCTTCTAAAATGTCACTGAACCCTGCAGTACAAACAAATGGCGACACGCACACGAATTCACATCAACTTTAAACATATTTTATAAAGGTAACCTCATATTTAATACAAAGAATTAAAAAAAGCTCCTAAAAACAGCACAATACAATGACTACAGAATAGAAAGCAGATATCTAACAACAGCGCTGCACATTCATGGAAAGATAAAGCAGCATACAGCAACTAAAATACAGAACGAAGATAAAAAAAATAAGCAAACTATAGAAAAGCTGGAAAAACACAACACTATGCATTACCGTATATACTGGAGTATAAGACACAAAAAATGTGCTGAAAAGCCCTAACTCAGCTCATACTCAAGTCAAGAAAAACCGCGTACTCACCTTCAGACGCCCCCCAGCAGGTCATCTTCGATCAATCGATGCTCCGGTATCTTCTCCATGTCCTGCATTGTCCGTTGCAGGGATCAGCGGCTGTCGTCACGATCCCTGCGACGGACGGCGTGGGGACATGGAGAAGATACAAGAACATCGATTGATCGAAGATGACCTGCTGGGGGGCGTCTGAAGGTAAGTACACTGTTTTATTTTTTTCAAGGCTACATACTACAGGAAGCTGGCAGGCTATATACTCTAAGGGCAGGCGGGCTATATACTCCAGGGGACTGGCAGGCTATATACTACAGGGGGTTCTACAGGGGACTGGCAGGCTATATATACTACAGGGGCTGGCAGGCTATAATACCTACAGGGGGCTGGCTGGCTATATACTTTAGGGGCAGGCGGGCTATATACTCCAGGGGACTGGCAGGCTATATACTACAGGGGGGTGGCAGGCTATATACTCCAGGGGACTGGCAGGCTATATACTACAGGGGGGTGGCAGGCTATATACTACAGGGGGTTCTACAGGGGACTGGCAGGCTATATACTACAGGGGACTGGCAGGCTATATACTACAGGGGGCTGGCTGGCTATATACTTTAGGGGCAGGCGGGCTATATACTCCAGGGGACTGGCAGGCTATATACTACAGGGGGGTGGCAGGCTATATACTACAGGGGGTTCTACAGGGGACTGGCAGGCTATATACTACAGGGGCTGGCAGGCTATATACTACAGGGGGCTGGCTGACTATATACTACAAGGGGCTGGCTCGCTATGTACTGGGGAGGCTGTGACAAATGTATTTCCCACACTCAGCTTATACTCGAGTCAATAGGTTTTCCCAGTTTGTGTTACTTGGCCTATACTGGGGTTGGCTTATACTTGAGTATATACGGTAACTAAATTCTAGAAAGCAGATAATGATCTGTAAAGTGCTGCAGAATATGATGGTGCTATATAAAGATTATTATTCGTATAAAACAGTTCTATGCGCTAAGCAAAATATAGAAAGAATTTAGAAACAATAGCGTTCTAATATAATACAAATGTATTTAGCAATAACGTTACTAAGATAGTAATTATCTGTGGTCAAGGAGGAGGCATCAGATGTACATTGCACAGATTTCTGATGTGCAGCTTGTGCGTCCTAATGATATAGAATGTGTTTTGTATATTTTGTGCAGTGACACGATGTTCTCTAGAGCCCAGGCCCGGCTGTTCTCCATCCATATACGCTATATACTGTGCTGGTTTCAAATGCAGCAACAATGAAGAGTTTGTAACATTGTAACAGTCTATTGTTTTAACAGGTCTTTTAAGCTTTACCTATACATCCTCATGATACAGAATGTGTTTTGTATATTTTGTGCAGTAACATTGTGTTCCATGACCCGGTGTTCTCTAGAGCCCAGGCCCGGCTGTTCTCCATCCATATACGCTATATACTGTGCTGGTTTTCATTTTCCCTATCCTGCAGAGCTATGACACAACAGGGCTACCTAGCAACTGTCTCTATGAAGGTTGTGATGGGAAGTCACCGGAATGGGAGGGGGAGCACCGTGTTCCATCACAAGCACGGAAATTCATGAGGGGTTAATACCCAAAGGCTCAAACCAAAGAGCTGCCGGGCCGGGCTACCAGTAGAGCATCCATAAAAGCCCCTGTGAGTCTTCTTATGTAAAACCATCGTCAATGACCTCTGCTAAGCTGCTCGTATACATCGAAGGCACCGGATCTCTGCTCCGCAAATATATATATATCTCAATTGTAGTAGCTAAACATGTTCTAGGGATCACAAGGAATCCCGAGCGGTTTAGTAGCTTTTTACCAGGACCATCCAGGTAAGTAACGACCTACTGACTACCCATTATCGTGTCCTGCCTATTGACCTTGTCCTGAACAATTATTGCACATAAACATCTATAATGGATGAAAATAAAACACATGACAGTCAGAAAAAAATTCCTATGAGTATTTTTGTACCATGGAACGTATACATTTGTTACAATTCATACAATAAATTCCCCGGAGTAAATAATCGGTTGTACGGCTACAATAGGCCCATTGACACCATTGCGACAGCAGTGCTGTAATGTACTGAGCTGAATACACCATCTGTTGACTTGCCTATACTACAGAAGGGTGTTCTCAAGTAACCGAGTCAGTGTGTTTAACTCTTACATGACTGGGGGTCACATTGCCTTCTCCAGCAAAAACAACATACAGCAACATTGTCATTGTCTATTATTTCTTTGTGCTTCCTTTGGGTATAAATTGTGCTGAATAATGGCGCCCGACATATCAATAACACAAATACAGTTTCTCTTGATTGTGCTACCAAAATTTTCATTTAGTTAATTTTAAATGACAGTTTTGGAAAATACTTGATAATATTTTCTTTTTGTTATAACTCTGCGTTTTCTCTTCCTCTGTTTTAGCATCTGAAAATGTATGAATAAATTGACACTAGATTTCCAAAGAAGTTCGCCTCCACACGGAGTTGTGTGAAAAGTTGTTCCTCAATTGTTGTGTAATCGGAAAACAAGTGTCCATTAAAGGGGTAGGTTTGTCCTTAAAGGGGTAATCCAGGATTAGCAAAATCTAGATAACCAGCCCAAAGGTGTGGGGGTGGATACCTTCTCCGTCATGTCCCGGGCCGTCAGCTGGACAACCCCTTTAAGTTGCATTTGTATGTAAGTTGGTATATTTTGTAATGCAGAATGGAAGTGAAGATCAGTAAATTACCAACATCTGAAGAGCTTCACCAGGGGTCACAGTGACAATTTGTAACTAGGAGTCGTCTGGCAGGTGTTCATAAGTTTGGGACTGTCTGTATGAAGGAGGAGGTGTCTTGAATCAATGTAAATTGTCCAATAAACATGACTCCAGCATTGTCTATTTATTAGAAAGATTATTTTTAAGCTCTATTGACACCGTACTCGCTCACGTGGTGCTCAAGTGTACACATAGTAACCAAGTCTCCTCATGTATAAGCAGAAAACCTGTAAATATTAATCCCAAAAAAGTCTCCTACATTGTGCACAAGTGGAAAAACAGGATTTGCCTCCAGCCTTATGTGTCTTCCCCAGTCTCCCAAACGGTGTAGTGATGCGATACTAGAGAGCAGTGGATATAGCAGGATAATATGTAGCGCACAGTGTGCAAGTATTTAGCAGATTAGTAAACATTTTTCACTGATAAATATTATACTTTTAAAATAAAATTATACTTTATAAATACATTTTATTTACATGGTATCTGTTTTTCCTGGTATATGAGAGACTTATTTTTGTTTCAGCATTTCAGGAAACCTGAGCATCTAATGTCATGTATCGGGGCCATACAGTCCTAACTGGAATCTGCCAAAAACAAATTGGGTGGTCAGGTTTAGAAGATGTCCAGTCATTTTAATAAAATAGTTAATAAAATGGGTGGCCACTAAGTTTATCTGATGGCAGCTTGCTCCTTCTTCTCTCTCAATAACAGACACATGCACACTCAGCTGAGCAAGTATGCATGTGTGGACTGTCATCTGTCATCTGAACAAGCATTTGTTCAGTGTGTTTGCGGAATCTGATGTCTACCGGTATTATATAATCCATATGTAGATTCCAACAGACCCCCTCTATGGTACTTTATTAGGATATCACAAGATTCCAGAACAACTCAAAAGCAGTTGCTTCCATTTTTGGGGACATGATGCTCAAATTTAGTATAGAGTTTACTCCTGTACCTGAGAAGGAACTGATTGTTTCAGCTCCCTGTCATATTAGTGGGTCAACCTGTCACCGTGACATCTAGATCCCTCTGTACAGACAACAAGCTATTAAAGCAAATCTACCACCAGGATAAAGGATTGTAAACCAAGCACACTGACATACTGGTGAGTGCCCCCACTGGCAGCTTTTGCTATTCTTTTAGCTTCCTAGGACCTTATTTTTACAATAAAAAAATGTTTCACAAATTATGCAAATGAGCCCCAGGGGCTCCAAACTCCATAGATGTCAATGGAGCCTGGAGCCTCGAAGGCTCATCTGCATAATTTTTAAAACCTCTTTTTCTTAAAAACAAAGGCATACAAAGCTACAAGAAGAGCATCTTCTGCCAGATGGGGCACGCACCAGTATGTCAATGTGCTTGGTTTCCAATCCTTCATCCTGGTGGTAGATTCCTTTTAAGCATGGACTGCTATTAACATTACAATATACAGTGTATTCCCCATAGAGTCCATATTTACTGTACAGTTTACTTTTTCACTGCCGCCATAGGGATATATGGAACAGAATATGGAATCTTCAGTTTTGTATATTTTTGGCAAGGAAATCTACAATTTTATATTAGTGATCTGGAGTCTAAAGCTTAGAAATAAGATAAGATTTTTATGAAATGGGGTTTATCAGCAAACGACCCCCCCAGAAATTCCCATAGAATACTTGTTGGATCCTGATGGCTGGTGACACACAAGGAGGGGCGTTCTAATATCGAAACATCTGCTACATAAACTATGGGAAAGTGTAAGCATCAGAAAATATCTGCTAAAGGTTAAAATCTGCAATATAAATCTGCAGTATAAACTGACGTGAATGGGGATTGTTTCATCCAGCCCAGGTTTCTCTGCCTCAATAGATTTAATGGAGTTGTCTAGAGATGCACATTCTGCAGTGGCTTGGGTAGCAAGGACAAATCAGGATTAATACATGACTTAAAGGGGTGTTAAGGTCCAGCAAGTACAGGCAGTCCCCTACTTAAGGACACCCGACTTACATACGACCCCTAGTTACAGACGGACCCCTCTGCCCCCTGAAACCTCTGGTGACCTCTCTGGATGTTACTATAGTCCCAGACTGCAATGATCAGCTGTAAAGTGTCTGTAATGAAGCTTTATTGATAATCTTTGGTCCCTTTACAGCAAAAAATTTGGAAACTCCAATTGTAACTCAGGCAAAAATAAATTTGTCTGGATCTATAATTATAAAATATACAGTTTCGACTTACATACAAAATCCAACTTACAGACAACTACTAGTTACAGAGGGACCTCATTGTGATCTCTGGTGAAGCTCACTGAATGCTAGAAATTTACTGTACTCAAGCCCCAGGCTGCAATGGTCAACTGAATAATTATCTAAGGTGTTTGCAATGACAATCCAAAATTTGGATTGGCGTACACTTAAATATACAGGAGGTCCCCTACTTAAGAACACCCGACTTACAGAAGACCCCTACAGACAAACGGCCCTCTGAATTTTGGTAATTTACTGTACTTCATCCCTAGGCTACAATAATCAGCTGTAACAGTTATCACAGGTGTCTACAATGAAGATTTATTGTTACTCCTGGTTCTTATGACAACCCAACATTTTTAAAATCCAATTGTCACAGAGACCAAAAAAAACTTTGCCTGGGATCACAATTATAAAATATACAGTTCTGACTTACATACAAATTCAACTTAAGCACAAACATGCAGAACCTATCTTGTACGTAACCCGGGGACTGGCTGTATACCTGTAGCGACTTACACACAGATACAGCACAAGAACAAACCTACAGAATGTATCTTGTTTGTAACCCCGGGACTGCTTGTACTTTTTGTATCAATTTATACGGCCGCTCAATGTCTCTGCTTAAAGCCAATCAATATGAACAATCACTAATTACTTCCAGGGAATTAAAACTGCTTAGATGATCAACACACAGATGAAATACTTGTTAGTACAGGCAGTCCCCTACTTAAGAACACTCGACTTACATACAACCCTTAGTTACAAACAGACCTCTGGATATTGGTAATTACTGTACTTTAGCCTTAGGCTACAATAATCAGCTGTAACAGTTATCACAGGCGTCTGTAATGAAGATTTATTGTTACTCCTGGTTCTTATGACAACCCAACATTTTAAAAATCCAATTGTCACAAAGACCAAAAAAAATTCTGTCTGGGGTTACAATAAAATATGCAGTTCCGACTTACATACAAACTCAACTTAAGAACAAACCTACAGACCCTATCTTGTATGTAACCCGGGGACTGCCTGTATGCTGGACCTATAATAATATAAATGGAAACATTGTAAATATTGAAAGTTAACAATAAAAGTCTCAATTGCATAAATGCAATTAGAGTTCTTGCAGACTCGAAAGAAGAAAGTCATTTCAAATATTCTAGAACTATTAATACGTTTTTGTTTACTAAGCCCATTATATGCCTAAACCAGACAGATAGACAAGTCGGGGAGTTGGTTTAACCTAAAAAGTAAAAACATATCTATTACTCTTAATTTACCCCTTCCTGCTTCTCCGAAAGACAGCTGCCTCTGTTTACATTACTCCAACACTCTGCAATACATTATTACCAGCTCCAATGTGAACCTACATATACAGTAGGTAGCAGGAAAATCATAGAACATTCAGAAAGTTTCCTTTAAAAGTAGAGAAGGATAGAAATAATTCAATGTTTATAGTCCAAGACCAACATTGGACAGACTTAGAGTTCAATACAACACCCAATGCTTGGACTCTTGTAATACCCAAGTCCCCATTGACGTCCCATTTAATCTGTTACTGGTTCTTGTATCTATTTTTTGGGAATAACGGCTATGACCCTCCTTAAAGTAGTATGATGTCATCCTGCTGCATTGTGATGTCACGCTGCAAATATAACTATGAACAGGATGACTTTAGAATTGATAACTTGATAAGAGAACTGATTCATCCGGCCCATTCTGCCAAGTAAAATTGCATTGATTCATTGAAGACTTGTAGAATGACATGAATCAGGTAACAAAAGCAAAAACAGCCGGTCAAAGTTAAACCGAAACATTATATTAACATCAGATAAAAAGGACATTTTGATAATTTCATGAAATAATGCGCATATAACGGATCACAATCAAATTCCAGAAATAACAAACATTCAAGTTCACGTGTAAATCTCGTTAATTATCTGCCCCCACAGTGGGGCAGCAGACAGTCCACAGGTATTTAAGGGTCCGCCATACCAAAATAATGAAAAGGCCACCAAAAAATGTCACCATGGAAGAGGCCAGGAAAGCCCACCACATGCGCTGCCCCCGACTGTCGCATGGCACCTCCACGGTCACCGGAATTATGAGGGACGGGTCCCCTCTGGATGCATGGACGGAGTCCAGGTGCAGGTTGTTGTTGTTGTTGATGGCGCTCATGGTTAAGCTGATGCTACTGAAGTTGCTTTGGGATTTGTAGCCACTTGCCATCGCTAACAGAAGGACCCAGGGAACCCTGAAAGCCGCACACGTCTCTGCCCCCAAATTCCTGGACTAGCCATATTGCAAAGGAAAGGGGAGGTCAAATAAATAGATGGGGCCTTCAGTGACTGCCTCTTGTGCATAAAATAAGGGCAGTCCTATGACACAGACATGGGTGACCCCAGCACCTTGTAGAGAGCTGTCATAGTCCTTGCATCAGTGAGCAGTCCTTCATGTCTCCCTGCGGCTGCTGCTGGATGGGGCTGATGGAGGTTCTGCTCACACAGGATTCAGCATGGCAGATCAGTGCATTGCCAGGGATGTCTGTGCCTCATTGCTCTGCATCTATTCCTATAGGAAGATTTGGCAGCACCTGTTCCAGCCCTTGTGTGCTGTCGGGGGGGCTCAGGCTGCTCCTCACTGTCAGCTCCTCTGGGCAGCCCTGGGGGTGCTGGTTCTGGTGCTGGTTCTGCTGGATGTGGATTGCGGTGTCCTCCTCCTGCTGCTGCTGCCAGCCTCCCTCCTACCTTCCCTTTCCTCCTTCTCCTCCGACTGTTCAGGGCTGTAATCCTCCCAGCTGATCAGTCGTGTCCCTCCTCCTCCTCCTCTGTCACATCCCTCTGCCAGGCAGAGATGGAGAGGGCACCCGGGGGGACAAACATGGGCACCAGCTCTACTGGGACTTCACTCCTTATTCACACACAAAGAAAAGCTGATATTTCCATAAACCTTTACATCAGGAGCTGACATCAATCTGAATAATATGTCTCAAAGAAAATCTTCCATCAAAGTCAAGCATGGATCCAGGCACCGTGACTGCGGTAATCTTCTTAGTGAAATCAACTTTTTAATTATGCTAATGAGCTAGAAGGGCTCCTGGGGGTGTTACCAAATCCCCTCCATATAGCACCTTGCAGGCTGTTACACTGGGGCACATTTACTTAGCCATCCCTGGAGTTCACCTTAAGTGCATTGTCAGTGTATAATTCCCTGTGCCGCGATTCACTAAGATCGGGCGTCCGATATCCCTCATGTGTCGCTTGGAGTTCACCTTCTTCTTCTTATTGCATGTAAGTACATTGGATTTCAACATAATTTGACATTTAAATCCTGCGTTCAGTTTGAATCGGTCGGATCATCCGATTTCTGCCGCATGGAATTCAGCGCAGCTGCGCCAAAATCCGATCGCGTGCGACACAATCCCCCTCTGATCTCTCAGCACTTCCTTCCTCCCTCTCGCCTTACCCGATCTCACTGCAACAGAAGAATTTTCAAAACACAGTGGGGGTGGAAGTGCTTGTGAATCTGCAGCATGGAGGGGCTCTGGTAACACCCCCAAGAACCCGTCCCTACACCGGCAAAAAGATAGGACATGTCCTATCTTTGTACAGCCACGGAAGGGTATGGTGCAGTAGGGCGCTGTGCGCCCATTGACGGCCTATGGGAGACGTATATCCCATGTATATATGTCGCTGTATATACGTCCCCCATATGGCCGTGTGAATGAGGCCTAATTCTGATGAAACACAGGTGTCAACCAACATGCAATGGATCACGGGACAGATAACACAATCATGTGACCATCCGAGAAGTTGGGAGAACCCGATCTACAAAACGGATGACATACGGATGACACGGAGGTCACACGGAAACTTGTTGTGGACCTACAGCTCAGCTTGTTCTGTCACACTGACAGATGGACCTAATGTTCAGGGACCAAACACAACACATTTTCGTGTTCAGAAAGCCTCAGGTAATTGTCAAAAAAAAATGATTGATAGTCTGTTCAGCTCTGCGCACGTCAGATGTTTTCATGGTCCAATGATCCAATCCCATCCGAGAAGAAAGCGGCACATGTTACACTGAAGCTCACCTATTGGGGCAGATTTACTTACCCGGTCCGTTCGCGATCCAGCGGCGCGTTCTCTGCGCTGGATTCGGGTCCGGCCGGGATTCATCAAAGCAGTTCCTCCGACGTCCACCAGGTGGCGCTGCTGCGCTGAAGTCCGCTGGAATGCCTCGAAATACACCGGCCTATCCAGGATGAAGGTGAGTGAAATTTTCGCGACACAAATTTTTTTTTAAATGCGGCGGTTTTTCCGAATCCGTTGGGTTTTCGTTCGGCCACGCCCCCCGATTTCAGTCGCGCGCATGCCGGCGCCGATGCGCCACAATCCGATCGCGTGCGCCAAAAACCCGGGGCATTTCAGGTACAATCGGCGCAAATCGGAAATATTCGGGTAACACGTCAGGAAAACGCGAATCGGGCCCTTAGTAAATGACCCCCATTGAGTCCGTGGGTGCGCGGATAAAAGTCAACCCCACTCAGATGCCTTCCTAATGCCGTAAGTTTTTAATGCACATGTATCAAGGTAGCAGCGCAAATCTGTAATAAATCGGATGTGAAAATCTCAGACAACCAGGATGACCATATGACTACAAATACGGATGATTGGATATCACTAGGATAGCCCTTGGTCATAAATCAGACTACAGGTGGTCCCCTACTTAAGGACACCCGACTTACAGACAACCCCTCTTCCCACTGTGACCTCTGGTGAAGCTCATATACACATATACAGCTAGTGACAGGTTCCCGTAGAGCCCTAATAACAAACTGACACCCTTCTTTTAGCTAAAAATTGTTTCCTTCACATCCCCATTAATCAAATTCATCTTATATTACCTGGCAAAAGAGGGGGCATGTCCTGCTCGGCCGATCCCTCCAATCTACTCCTCCCCATGCCCCATGCCTCTGCTCAGCATGTGACCAGAGTGATTTCATCTAAGGTCCTCTTACATTTGAAACATCTACCCCATGTTTGTATCTGATCACATGAAATCACAGCAGCTTTCATGGTTTGTGTAGTGTGATGGAGTCATATCAGGTAAGGTGCATATAAGCTTACAAACTGATTTTTTTTAAATTGCCGCCATGGAAAGGAACCATTTAGGGATAAGGGCAAAGCTTTTCATTGTTTGTAATGAAGTATTTATTTAGGGTGGGTTCATTTGCATGGCAGGTTCTCTTTAAAAATCCTCCCCATATCAGCTAAAATGATCTGCCACCGAGGCACAGTACCTTAATTACACCTGTTTTTCTGATATGCAAATGAGTATAAGTGAGTCAACTTCTGATCAGAAGAGTTATGTTTTCTCCAGGCTGATAGCAAACCCATCCTTCCTCTTTTGATTGACACTTCTGTGTCTCTTTAAATCTTGGCCTGAACAGAGAGGAAGTCCTCTTCCTGTCCACTTCCTGTCCTTGCCCGAATGCTATCATTCTCACTGCATGGTAAATTTACTAGTGAGCACTGTGTGCGGAAATGCAGATCTGCTCACAATTACACACATTCTTACAATGGGCGGGCGCCAATTGGTGGTGGGCGGAGCCACAATCCAGTGGGTGTAGCCAACATAGACAAAGGCAGAAAAAGTTTGGGGAATGATTGTATTGGTGGGAGGAGCCAGATTAAAGCTGAGACGTCTGCACTGCACTTCTAAACAAAGTCACAGTGGGGGGGGGGGGGGGGTGAGTAAGTTTTATTGTGCCTGTTCTTGATGACAGGTCCCCATTAAATTTGAGCTATTGCCCCCCTTCATTTTAGCCTTAATTGTACTACCTCCTATTCTGTGGCCAATCTACTCATAACCCCCCTTTTTACATATCAAAACAAACATAAAAATGGGCGTACAGTAGATGTGGACAGACAATAGGCAGAGTCCATGTCAAAAATAAAAAAGTTAAACCATGAGTAATGAGCAATTAACTTTTTTGTTTTTACATTTACAGAGATGCATTGGGGCTTATTATCTGCGGGAAAAATGTGCAGTTTTTAGTGGCGCCATTTAATATTCCATGAAGTGTACTGGAAAGCTTGAAATAAATTCCAAGTGCAGTGAAATGGACAAAAAAAAACCCACATTACTGGCGTTTTCTTGTGGGCTCTTGTTTTTGACGGGTTTTATTCTGCCCTCCAAATGACACTTTCTCTTTATTCTTTGGGTCGCTACGATCGCAGGAAACCAAATTTATATAGGTTTTAATAGATTTTTAAAAATGAAAACATTTTTGTACATAAAAAATATTTTCCATTTTGCCAAATTCTGAGGGCAATGACTTTTTCACTGTAGGTGTACGATGTCATTTTTTGGGGTATTAATTTTTATCTATTTGGGACCTATATGACTGTTTGATCATTTTTTATTCAAATATTCATGGATGGAAAAATGGCAAAAAAGTGTCGATTCGGACATTTGGGCGCTATTTTACGTTATGGTGTTCACGGCCGGGAATAATCTTTTTTCATATTTTGATAGAACGAGTATTTTGGGACTTGGCGATACCTAGTAGTTTATGATTTTTACAGATTATTTATTTTTATATGTGATCTAGGGAAAGGGGGGTGATTTAAACTTTTCCTATTTTTAAATTTTTTTTAGATTTTTTTTTTTACCATTATTTCAGACCCTCCAGGGTACTTTAACCCTGCAAGTTCTGATTTCTAATATTATATACTGCAATAGTACTGTATTTCAGTATCTAGCAATTTTACTGATGATCTCTTATAGCCTGCCATCTGCTGGCTATTAGAGATCATTACACATGGCAAGCCTATAAGTCTCAATGAGCCTGTAGGCTACCACGGCAATGATAAGTTAAGTGCTGAGGTCGGGTTCGACCGCAGCTCTTAACAGGTTAACTGTCACAATCGGTGCCAGCACAGACCGTGGGAGTAACAGGTGGGTGTCAGCTGTATTATACAGCCGACACCCGCTGTGTATGGAGAGAGCTCAGCCTGTGGGCTTTCTCCACAAACCCCCCCACATTTTCGTATGACCTGGTGTGAGAAGGGGTTAAATTGGCTCCAAGTGGATTCATGCCATATAAGGGCACATTTACTTACCCGGTCCAGTTGCGATCCAGCGGCGCATTCTCCGACGAGGATTTGGGTCTGCCGGGATTTACTAAGATCATGCGCCCGTTATCCAGCAGTTGTTGCTGCTGCGCCGAGGTCCGCTGGAGTCCACCTTCTTCGTCCCGGTGCATGTAAGTGCTGATCTTTTGACACAAATTCTTTTTTAAATTCCGCAGTTTGTCCAACGGCCACGGCCCCCGATTTGCCGATACGCCACAATCCGATCGCGTGCGCCCGGCGCAATTCAGTGCAAAACTACGCATATTGGAAATTCCCAACAGAATTGCGGCCGCAAGACCCTTAGTAAATGTGCCCAATAGTGTTTAAATGTGTATGGGGCTTTTAAAGAGGACCTGTCACCCTTAAAAATGGCACAAGGATATGTTACTTTAGTTAGCAGCTCCTATTGCTAAAACAAACGCAGCAGTGTTACAATGATAGCGTTTCAGAGGTTTCCGATAACAAACACTGCTGCGCTGTATGCTAGAAACGCCAGACCGCTCTCAAAGTGGTCCGGTGTATTCATGAGGGGGCGGTCCAGGGAAGAGGCCTCTCCGTAGGCCGGCCGTCACCGCCCCTAATCCCGCCCCCTCATGAGCTCTCAAAACGGTCCGGCGTTTCCAGTGTACAGCGCAGCAATGTTAGCGTTATCTGAGGTTTCTGATAACGCTAATATTGTAACATTGCTGCGTTTGTTCTAGCACTAGGAGCTACTTACTTTAATAACATCTCCCAGTGCCAGATTTCAGGGTTACTGCTGCTCTTTAAGACTGCCAATCTAATTATGCCTCATCCCATAAAAGTAAGTTTTGGGTTTTTTTTTACAATATTCTAACATAGGAGAATTTGGCTTAAAGATTGACGTAATTTACAGAAAAGCTAAAGAGAAGGCGAAGGGTGGAATAGACTGGACACAATCATTAATACAAACCTCGTAATAATGTAATAATGACACTATCCTAATATAGGAACATGGATTAGATCCTCCGTAGGACATGGTTCTACATGTGTGATGTGGCTGGAGATTTGGCATCTTTTGCTTCAAATGCAGCAACAATGAAGAGTTTGTAACATTGTAACAGCCTATTGTTTTAGCAGGTCTTTTAAGCTTTACCTATACATCCTCATGATACAGAATGTGTTTTGTATATTTTGTGCAGTAACATTGTGTTCCATGACCCGGTGTTCTCTAGAGCCCAGGCCCGGCTGTTCTCCATCCATATACGCTATATACTGTGCTGGTTTTCATTTTCCCTATCCTGCAGAGCTATGACACAACAGGGCTACCTAGCAACTGTCTCTATGAAGGTTGTGATGGGAAGTCACCGGAATGGGAGGGGGAGCACCGTGTTCCATCACAAGCACGGAAATTCATGAGGGGTTAATACCCAAAGGCTCAGACCAAAGAGCTCCAGGGTGAGGACACTTTATTACAACAGAGCATCAGATAAAAAACAGGTAAAAGGTGCATTTATACAATAAATCACGCTAATCCTAAACGTCCATTATATTGTTTTCTCATCTTTCACATTATATATCTGCTTTGTACTATAAAAGAAGGTTGTGGGCTAGAAAAGCTAAATGCTACAAAGCACCGAGAGCCCCATTGGAGAAGCAGTGTTTAGCATCTTTGCTTTAGAAAAGAGCCAATCAGCATGTCTATTTCAGGGTCGGACCGGCCCACCGGTGGAGCGGTGAATCCCCCAGTGGGTCCCTACATCATAGGGGCCTCTGTCCTCTTAGGAGGAACTTGCCAATAATAGTACTTGTAGAGGCCGAAATCAGCGGCTCGAGTACTAACACTGTAGCCAAAACAAATAATGGAATCTACCTCTTTAAAAAGCAGAGGCCATTTTCAGTGCAAGTGTGATGCGACCAGGGAACTCTCCCGGTGGACGTCGCACTCTGACCCTGGATGCACGGCCCACGTTATGAGTTCTTCACGTGACCGCACATCCTATTCCCGTACATTCAACTGCGGCAGTAAGAAGACGGGGGAGAATACGGTAGGTGGGCCCTGTATACATCAGACATTTTGGGGGCCTATATGTATATTTTTGATAGGGGCCAATATATATATATATTTATTTATTTATATGATTATATAGATTTAAAGGCCTATATGGTAAATTATTGATTTAGGGCTTATACATATATTATCGATTGGGGGCCTAAATGTACAGTATATTATTGATTAGGGGGCCCTATATGTTACAATATATTATTGATTAGGGGGCCCTATATGTACATTATATTATTGATTGGGGGCCCTATATGTACATTATATTATTGATTGGGGGCCCTATACATACATAATTGATTGGAGGCCTATATGTACATTATATTTTTCAATGGGCGACATATATGTATATTATCAATTGGGGGCCTCTCCATAGGGATCCATTGAGCACGGTGCGTAACACGGGGAAAGATACGACATGTTTTACTCCTACAATGGAAGAGAACAACTGTTGACAGTATTATGAACCCATCCTAAGGCTACATGCACTGGAAGGACGTTTTGGACCCCTTGTCTTTCTATGAACTCACACACATGGTATTTCTACAGACTTTAGCCTGGGCCCCCAATTATAGAACAGTTCCTATTCCTGACCGAGTTTGCAGCTTGGAAAGTCTTTTCTATTTTCTCTATTGCCATCGACATGAGTGGAGCTCACCCGCCGGTAACACACAGGCAGCATACACCAGACCACAGGACTGTTATTTGTGGCCCTTGAAAAGCACACAATTGTATATATTAGGCTTGGTACACATCCCGTTTTGTGCCATACTTTGTAAGGACACGTCAGGAGGATACATAAGGCACAGATGTGTCCCACTTTATGCCTATACAGTGGGATACTTCGCCCCCCAAATGTGAGGGGGAAGGTGTACATCAGAGGCAATGGGGTGTTCCCCCAGTGATGTCACTGTCCTAATATGGACAGTGACATCACCGGGTCCTCCCAGCTGCTGAGTGATGAATGCGCTTGATGGGGCTGTGGGGGGATATGCAATATATGCTTTGCGTATACATTGCTCCGGCGGAGGTTGCAGGATGAAAAAACGGAGCTCGCTGCATCTTTCCATCCTGCATTTTTTGGCACGGGACCACGGGAGGAATAGTGGCCATCGGAGGCAACAACTATCCCTCCGACTGCCACTATTTGTCAATGGTTGAATAGCAATTTTACTACAGTCGGCAAAACTATGGAATAGAAGTTTATGGTATTAGGATAATCAAAGCTCTCACAGAAGGTCAAAAAGTCATCAAATATATGTGTTTTTATATGTGTATAATTATAATACAGGCGGTCTCCTACTTAAGGACACCCGACTTACAGACGCCCCCTAGTTACAGACGCCCCCTAGTTACAGACGGACCCCTCTGCCCCCTGTGACCTCTGGTGACCTCTCTCTGGATGTTACTATAGTCCCAGGCTGCAATGATCAGCTGTAAGGTGTCTGTAATGAGGCTTTATTCATAATCCTTGGTCCCATTGGAGGAAAAAAATTTTGAAACTCCAATTGTCACTGGGGCAAAAAAAAAAAAAAACTTGTATAGAGCTACAATTATAAAATATACAGTTTCGACTTACGTACAAATTCTACTTTAAAATTCAGCCCATTAATAGACAAAAAATAAAGATTGGCAGCACATAAACTCCTTTTTTCCCCCAAGTGTTCATGCAATGTTTCAGCTCCTACACACTCGAGCCTTTCTTAAGACAAGTGCTTGGAGTGCTGCCAACCTTTATTTTTTGTTCTGTATGTCTGTGTATATATATATATGTATATAGTATATTTCCCCATTTACATATCATATGGTTACATTATTTTTAAAGATTTGTTTTTGTCTGAGTGGTACATACTACATCCAACTTTATTAATTTTCGGTGTACTAATGCTAGGGTCTCATGTCAGTGTTGTCAAAATATGGGCATGTGTATTGGAGGCTATTTTACCAGTAAAAAAATAACTAAATAAAAAAGTCTATCTTCTATGGCACGCGTGGCCTGGCACAAGGTCAGCACCATGTAATTATTCATGACAGATTCAGACAAATACACTCACAATAACAAAATAACACATTCTCTAATACATTGTTATTAACAAAAATACAGCATTTGATAGATATAATTCCAACCTGTGTCTATCAGTCCTGGTTTTTAAATTTTGGTTGTCCCTGGATACGACCATAAACTCCTGACTATGGTCGGGCAGATTCCTCTGATATGAATAGCAGGGGGAGGGGCAGAAGGCAGTGGCATTTCCTGTCCAGCAGCAGCATGCAGACTACAGACATAGTAAGGTCTTCATCCGAGGGGAGGGGGGCAGAGCAGTGCTGACTGTGCATTTTATTGATTAGGTGTGGGAGCAGAGCTGGGTGTGTCATTGTGTCTTATATCCATCTCATGACTCTGATCTGTCTCATCTTAATTTTTCTATGTGTTAGATATCAGTAGAATCTTGAGATGCTAAATTAAAGTGTAGCTTACATGTAACCTGATAATTTAAGCACATTGACAGCACACAGCATTTCACGGCACAGAGGAATCATGAAGTGTCTGCTCAGCTAGAGCCCACCCACAGAGCTGAATCTTATACTGTCAACCACTGGTAATAAAAAACAGTAATAAAAATGACTAAAACTGCAAAGTAAGGGGTTAAAAATGGTCTTTATTGTGTAAACATCACTAGGGGATAGAACTTTCTATCAGGGGCCAACCCCTTTAAAGTTTGGGAGTCTTAGAAGTACAAATGTGACCAAGTCCGACCTCTTTTAACCATTTAATTAATAATGCTATGAGCAAACTCTCAAAAGACGGGGATGTGATGCTTAAGGGGGCCGTACTCCAATAAAGTATCACATTTAAATAATTTAGGTTGTGCTCATCTATAAAAGGACAAAATATCCTTATAATAAAAACAAAGATAAATAGATAAACGCCACCCAATAATTACTAAGGACCCAACAAATTCTGTTAAACTTTTTACTCCATTGACTTGTTGGTTGTAAAATGTAAAGGTTATATCAAAATTGGAAACACAGAAGCATTTAGCGTCAATGACTAATTTTACCCCAAATCTTTACCTTTTACATTTCTTACCAATAACAAAGTCAGTAACCCAAAATCAAACTATAAATACAAAACACATTCAAGTTCACGTGTAAATCTCGTTACCTTATTCTTGCCCCCACAGTGGCAGCAGACAGTCCACAGGTATTTAAGGGTCCGCCATACCAAAATAATGAAAAGGCCACCAAAAAATGTCACCATGGAAGAGGCCAGGAAAGCCCACCACATGCGCTGCCCCCGACTGTCGCATGGCACCTCCACGGTCACCGGAATTATGAGGGACGGGTCCCCTTTGGGTGCAAGGACGGAGTCCAGGTGCAGGTTGTTGTTGTTGTTGATGGCGCTCATGGTTAAGCTGATGCTACTGAAGTTGCTTTGGGATTTGTAGCCACTTGCCATCGCTAACAGAAGGACCCAGGGAACCCTGAAAGCCGCACACGTCTCTGCCCCCAAATTCCTGGACTAGCCATATTGCAAAGGAAAGGGGAGGTCAAATAAATAGATGGGGCCTTCAGTGACTGCCTCTTGTGCATAAAATAAGGGCAGTCCTATGACACAAGAACTGTCCCCGTTCTGTCTTTACAATGCAATAAACTAGGGGTTTCCTCAGGAGCAAGGTGACCCCAGCACCTTGTAGAGAGCTGTCATAGTCCTTCCATCAATGAGAAGCAGATCCCCAGCAGTCCTTCATGTCTCCCTGATGCCTTCTGCTGGATGTGGGTGATTCCGGTTCTCCTTAGAGAAGATTCAGCATGGAATATCAATGTAATTCCTAGCGGTGCTGCCAGGGATGTCTATGCCCTCATTGCTTTGTGTTTGGGAAGCCTACGCCTACTGGAGATAAACCTTCTCGAGCACCTGTTTGCAGCCCTTCTTTTTCAATGTAAATAGGGCAGTTGCTGATTTATTATTAATAGGTAGTCCACCTCACTGTGAGCCCCGGCTCCTCGGCTCTCTGGTAGCCACACAGTGGAAAGCCGTAGGAGTCACATGCAATGGAGAGGATTTGCCTGCTGATGAGGTCTTTGAATCAATATGATCTTGTAGTTCACCAAGGCATCTTTTACCCCTTCTTCCACTGGAATAGATTTGTATGACGATTGCAGCGTTCTCCTTTTTTTCTCCTCTGTGCCTTCCCTTACACGCCGCCTGCCTGCTGGATGGTCTCCCCTCCTACCTTCCCTTTTCCCTGTCTCTCCTATGACTGTTCAAGGCTGTAATCCTCCCAGCTGATCAGTTGTTTTCCCCTCCTCCTCCTCCTACACCAGTGCTGTTCCCTCAGTTATATCCATTTAGGAAGCATAGACAGATAAAGAGGATACCCTACAAATCCAGCTGTGGATGAGAGAAGCATTTAGAAAGGCCAGCCTTACAGGTAGCATAAAGGAGTAACTACTAAACTCCAAAAGCCACCAAATTCTGCATTATCATGGCCAATAATCCATGTCAACCTCTTACTAGTAGAATCCTTGGCTATAGATGCCACATAGGACACATACCAGGACTATGCAATTACAGTGATAAGGTAACATAGCCAAATAATTATGATATAACAGGCCATATTATATAATATATACTATACTATATAGTTTTTTTTCGATGCATTTCCAAATACAAATTCTAGAAATATTCTGTACCAATGTGTATATTTTCACAATAACCCTCGTGCTTCACAATAGGTTGACACTTTCTGTTATGTAGAGGTCACCCCATTGTCATCACAAGCAGAATGACAGTCTAAGGATCCATTATTAACAGTAGCTTGTAGAAACAGCTCCTCTCCCGCCCGGTATAATATCATTTAGCAGGACCACAATTCTCTCCCATAGAATTCTTTTTCCTGATGAGATTCTGTGTCCAAAATCCTGTGGGTGCTGCAAAGAAAGTCATAGGGGCAGATTTACCGTATTTTTCGGCCTATAAGGCGCACCGGACTATAAGGCGCACCTCTAATAAATGCCTGCTAAGACATCTAGGTTCATATATAAGGCGCACTGGAGTATAAGGCACAGGATCAAATGCAGTACCTAAAAATGACCAGCAGGTGGCAGACCTGTGCACAGTACAAGCCAGCTACACTTCCCGGGAAACTTGTCTTCAGCTTGTCAGAGAGCTCCGATCTCAGAGAGGTATGGGCTGCTGGGGGTTAATGCAGGGTGATGCAGCAGGGGTTAAGCGGTCTCCCTCTGCCCCTTCTCCTTCCCTCCTCAGCCAGGGTGTTATTCCTGTGGGGTTCCCTGTGGCTCCTTCTCTTTCCCCTGTTACAGGGCTGTCAGGTATGGGGGATTTCTTACTGATGATGATGATTGCCTCATGGTCGGCGCTATGGCAGCTCCGGTCTCTCCGTGCTAGGGGAGGGCAGGATGGGCACAATGTTAGTTGTGGTGCCAGGGCACTTCAGGAGCTAGGGACCCTGTGTACAGTGTGGGAAGGTGCAGGATGGAGCTATTAAACACTGGTAAATGTACAGTACAACTTGTCTGTAGTACATTTCTGTATAAGTTCATATATAAGGCGCACTGGCCTATAAGGCACACCTATGATTTCTGAGAAAATTAATGGATTTTTGGTGCGCCTTATAGGCCGAAAAATACGGTACTTACCCGGTCCATTCGCGATCCAGCGGCGCGTTCTCTGCGCTGGATTCGGGTCCGGCCGGGATTTAATAAGGTGGTTCCACCGCCGTCCACCAGGTGGCGCTGCTGCTCTTAAAAGCATCTGAACGCACTGGAGTTCACCGGCTCGGGCTGAGTGAAGGTAAGTGCGTCCCGAGCGACACATTTTCAGTTCTTAAATGCGGCGGTTTTTCCGAATACGTCGGGTTTTCGTTCGGCCACGCCCCCCGATTTCCGTTGCGCGCATGCCGGCGCCGATGCGCCACAATCCGATCGCGTGCGCCAAAATCCCGGGGCAATACAGGTACAATCGGCGCAAATCGGAAATATTCGGGTAACACGTCTGGAAAACGCGAATCGGGCCCTTAGTAAATGACCCCCGTAGTATCATATTAGCATCATAAGTCCTTCAAGTCCAACCTATTGTC
Source organism: Engystomops pustulosus (assembly GCA_019512145.1). Classification (NCBI taxonomy): domain Eukaryota; kingdom Metazoa; phylum Chordata; class Amphibia; order Anura; family Leptodactylidae; genus Engystomops; species Engystomops pustulosus. The sequence goes on along the minus strand of CM033651.1, from coordinate 69,584,432 downwards.
CTAATGTGTTCATCCAGAAGAATGCAAAATAAAAAACCCTGTAAAGCTGATGGCAGTTGGTCCATAGTTGGGGAAAAATCCCCCTTCCTAACTCCAAATAAGGCAGTCAATAAACTCCGTAGATCAAAGTCAAATTTTTCTTGCTATTTTTGCTCTTTTATAGATACCATCTTGAAGATACATCATGCTGCGGCAAAAACCACCATAGTCTCACTGCTCTTACAGTAAAGAATCCCAGTCTATAGTGATGGTAGAACCTCCTCTCCTCTAGGCGTAGAGGATGCCCCCTGTCTATGGTGATGGTAGATCCCCCTCTCCTCTAGGTGTAGAGGATGTCCCCTGTCTATGGTGATGGTAGATCCCCCTCTCCTCTAGGTGTAGAGGATGCCCCCTGTCTATGGTGATGGTAGAACCTCCTCTCCTCTAGGCGTAGAGGATGCCCCCTGTGAAAGGCTAGGCCCCGGGGGGATGTGCAATGGCGTCACGAACAGATGATACTTTCTGTCCTTAATTAAGGCATTAAAGACTTTCCTTTATTCAGACTGTGCTGCCTAACCCTGCTGCCATCGGGTTTAGGCCAGTGACGGTGTGTTCTGGAGTGAACTGTGTTAATGCTTGCCACTGCTGTCGAGCGCCGCTCCAGCACTCAAGAGGTTAATCACTGCAAGAACTGTAACCGCTCTGCTACATCCGCTCTGCCGCGCCTGAATATTTTTTACCTCAGAAACTGTTGCGCAGCAAGTAATTCCAGCCCGCCAAAACCTTCACTGGCGGAAACCCAGACGACACAATCAAGCTCCACCCACGTGCGAAGGGCGCGAACCCCGCCTAACCTGTGGCGCATGAAACTTAAGGCCCGCCACAGCCCCCGCCTCAACGAACTCCAGAACTCTGCGGATTCTTGGACAGTGAGGTTAGCACATGTGTGTCCTCCGCCATTCGCCTTCTTTGGAGCGTCCGAGTTTGTTGAAGTCTTGGAACCATTGTTGTATGGTCTCTGCGCTCCGGTCAGAGGCCCGTTAGCGTGGCACGGAGTTGCATCAAAGGACGTGACCCCAGCCTTCGTCCCCCAGGAGGTATGTCTCAGACGGGGAGACGGAGGACCAATTACCACCCGGGCGGTTCCTCGTGCCTCGCCGGTTACCCATGCCGGTACCGCGGACCCCACTTGAAGGCGACCAGTGGGGAGGCCAACTCCTGTCGAGTCCAGACGACCTGGGCACTGCTGCTGTGCCACCTGCTACAGCCTACTGTCCCTGTGTTCGGCCGCTAGCCTGCTGAGATGGTTCCCTCTGATCCCCGACTCTCCTGCTCCTGCCCGTACAAACACCTGAGATCACGAGGCCTGCCACCGAGCCCGATCCCCAAGCACCGCACCTCCGCAGCCCGAGGCCGAGTGAGGCATCCGCGAGACGACCGGACGTGCTGTTCTAGAACAGCGACGCCTGAGAATGAGCCGCATTACATGCCGGAAGTCTGCTGCTGGGCAGGTCCGGTGTGGAAGAAGATACCGCACCACCGCATGGTCCGGTTCTTCGTAAGAGCACGTGGCTTGGCTCTTCGCCCCACAGGACTACACGCGACGCGGAGTGTATGTCTTTCCCCGAAACGTCTGTCAAGAGCGACTGAATTGCAGACGCGAGAAGCCAAGCAGACTGAAGCGGAGTCAAGGTCTCCCTGCAGGGAAGGGCCCACAGAGGAGCAGCCGGTCGGTGGTGTGTCCGGATCCGCACCACTATATCCTCTTCCTCGGGCGGTCCCGCGGCGTGACAACCTAGCTGAATGCTCCGTCCTCGGTAATCGTGAGGTAGCGGGGTCCCATTGCCATCCCTGGGGCCGGGCATGATCAGGGCGACCACCCCCACTGTCTCCCTGCCGGGAGCATTGACAGTCTTTCTAGGTGGGAGAAAGACCATCCCAGGCTATGACTTGTCCGGAGGGTTCCCGACGAGGCCCACTTCCCACTGCCGAGTTTCCAATGAGGGTTATGACCCGGCCTCAGGAAGACCGGAGATAGAAGGAGCCGGGCTGCCCGGCCGCCTATTATTTACCTGCTGGACCCTCTGTGGTCCGGTCTCAGTTGAGCCCCCGCGCGACCAGACGACATCCCGGGATATGCGCTCCTTCCTGAAGGGCCAGATGATGTGCTCACCTGCAGACTACACGCTACTGTCCACCGGGTGTCCCCAGCCGGCACTTCACCCACTGAGGAGCACAGGATCTCCTGCACATATGCGGATCCTGTCCTCTGCTAACCCCACGATGCAAAGAGTAACCCCGAGAAGGGAGTGTAGCCCACTTCAGGTTATGTAACAACGTGGTAGTATATGTTATCTATTCCCTTTTCCACTAAAGCCAGAAAACTGTCCTGAGACTCTACCTTATTTATCTCAGTGAGAGATTGTCCACTCATTATGTGTCGTATGATGAGCCCCATTCTCTCGCCACAGCAGAGATCCTACAAAGCGACTCTGTCCTCTACACAGTAGCGAGAACCCTTTGCAGCTGTATCGCACTTTTCCCACATCAAGGGCTGTGGCACAGAAGATGGACTTGCCATAAGGCCTTCTGTGAGCCTTTTGCAACCCAGTGAAAAGTTGCTACTTTATGACTATTTTTACGCTATTGCACTTAATGCCTCGTTTAGTATGGCCATTGCTGCTTGCACGTTTATTGCCTTTCCTTTTAAACGACGGAGCTTTTATCCCTGGCTACCCTGAGATAGCCGTACCTCTGTAACCGTTATGTACCTTCGAGACTGTACGACCCATTGGGCTACTAGCCCAATGCTGAAGTTACGGTACTGTTTGCACACTGTCAGAATAATGCCAGTAGCTGCTTAACCCTTCATAGTTTTAACAGGTTGTAGTGTTGGCGTTGTGTCGACCGTCTTTCTGTGAAACACTGACGCTACCTTAATCCAAAGCCGAGGTTTGCACAGGCGGTAGTCAAACTGCAGGTCCTTCGGGGCGGGGGGTTACAGAGTTAGCACTGGATGCCACTCGGATGTTACTATGGCGAGGATGTCAGTCAGGACGTACTCGTGTCTGCATATGCTATTGCAATTTGCAAGAATAACACATGTATATATTGTGCGCCAGGGAATAAGGGTTTAATAAACAAATACTACAGCCCTGGTGCGCAAGGACTGGATTACAGGACAATGACCAACACCTTTCCTACGTACAGTTTGGTTTAATGGCGTTAGCGAGACCCAATGTGCATCTTCAGCATTTACATATCGTGTCTTATCCGTACACCAACCCAGGTGCCCCTGTCTCCGGACCATGGGCGTTGTCCCTACACTCACATGCCTGACTTCCCAAATGCCCCTGATCCACCTCTGCGCCCCCAAACATCGTCGTCCGAGCACGAGGGCGGCTCTTCAATTGCCCCATGGGGATGAAACACCCTCGCCGATGCAATGGCGAAGGAGGATTGCAGTGCCCCATAGCATGTCACCACATCACACAGGGTACAGTGCAGTGTTAATCCTGCCGGCCAAGCAGAAGTGATTATCGTGGTATGATGTAAAAGTCTAGTATCCAATGTGGAGAGGAGGTTCTACATCACCATAGACAGGGGGCATCCTCTACACCTAGAGGAGAGGAGGTTCTACCATCACCATAGACAGGGGCATCTTACACCTAGAGGAGAGGAGGTTTCTACATCACCATAGACAGGGGGCATCCTCTACACTAAGAGAGGAGGTTTCTACATCACCATAGACAGAGGGCATCCTCTACACCTAGAGGAGAGGAGGTTCTACATCACCTAGACAGGGGGATCTCTACACCTAGAGGAGAGCAGTTCTATCATCACATAGACCAGGGGCATCCTCTACACTCTAGAGGAGAGGAGGTTCTTCATCACCATAGACAGGGGGCATCCTCTACATCTAGAGGAGAGGAGGTGTCTACCATCACCATAGACAGGGGGACATCCCTCACACCTAGAGGAGAGGAGGTTTCTACCATCACCATAGGACAGGGGGCATCCTCTACAACTAGAGGAGAGAGGTTTACCATCACCATAGACAGGGGGCATCTCTACACTAGAGGAGAGGAGGTCTATCATCACCATAGACAGGGGAAATCCTCTACACACTAGAGGAGAGGAGGTTCTACATCACCATAGACAGGGGGCATCCTCTACACCTAGAGGAGAGGAGGTTCTATCATCACCATAGACAGGGGAAGGGGAAATCCTCTACACTAGAGGAGAGGAGGTTTACCATCACCATAGACAGGGGGCATCCTCTACACCTAGAGGAGAGGCGGTTCTATCATCACCAGAGAAAGGGGGCATCTCTACACTCTAGAGGAGAGGAGGTTCTACATCACCATAGACAGGGGGAATCCTCTACACCTAGAGGAGGGAGGTTTACCATCACCATAGTTGAGGCCTGGAGTCAGCCGGGGCCCGCAGTACCTGAGTGGCTGGCGGTTGCGGCCTAAGCACGCTTGTGTCACGGTGCTTGGTATGGGGAACCGGAGGGCTGTCCTACAGCCTGGCAAGTCTCCAGCAGGGTGGGGTTGGCAAGAAATGATGAGGGAGAGGCGGCTATAGCGGATCTCCCTGGGGCAACCCTTTGGTGTCTAGAGTATGAGTCTCTGTGTGGTGGACAGGGTGCCCGTGATGGTGACAGCCGGAGTAGCAGGGACCAGACGGAGGCAGAGGTTGAACAGAAACACTTACAGTTCTTTATTGGAACCGACAGGAACATCAGCAACGTGCCTTTAACAAGATGGTGGAGTACTGGAGAGGTATTTGGAGGAAGCCACAGGATGTAGATCACCAGCCTGGATGCAATGGCAGGCTGGGAGGTAGCTGTGTCCTGGAAGGATGCTTCAGCTTGATCCTGGATATCTTCAGGCATCACCCTTGAAGGTAGGATGATACCCCTTTCCTCACTAACTAACTAGCTATTAGCTCCACTTCAGGCAGGGGCTAGGCTCTTCCTGCTCTGGTCTGGTGTGCTAGCTGTACAGACTCCGAAGAGTCTGTACTGGAGAGACTCCAGTCTGCTTCTGAGCTACTGCTCAGCTAACTGCTCTCTAGAACATTCTTGGCCAGGGGTTTGATTATCCCCCCTTGGTCAGGTGGTGGCTGCTCCTCCAATTACCTCTCAGCTCACAGAGACAGGATGTAACACAGATCATTGGATACTAGACTTTTACATCATACACAGATTAACTTCTGCCTTGCCAGGCAGGATTAACCACTGCAATGTCCCCTGTGTGATGTGGTGACATGCTATGGGGCTTATTCGCAAGCACTCCTTCGCCATTGCATCGGCGAGGGTGTTGCATTTCCATTTTGTGCCGAATTGCCGGCTTGAAATCGTGGCCGTCTGACAACCCGACGGATTCGGAATTTAAAAAAGCGAAATGTGTCGCAGGATCAAGAACTCACATGCACCGGGAAGAAGAAGGTGAACTCCGGCGGACCTCGGCCCAGCAGCGACACCTGCAGGAAATTGGACGCACGGACCTTAGTTAATCTTGCCGGACCCGAATCCTCGTCAGACAACGGACCGCGGGATCGCGACAGGACCGGGTAAGTAAATCTGCCCCATTGGTACTATATTGGCTACCATGGGGGTCATGTTACTATGGGGACACTGTATTAAGTTTGTTATAAGAAAGTAGAGGAGATAATGATGGAGTAAGGAACACAAAATGTATGTGTTATGTAATCTACATGGATGAGTCATGGTTAGAAGAAGCTAACATGGTGGTTTACATAAAAGAACAAAAAAGAAAGAGAACTTCTATTAGCATAGAGTGAGTCGCCAAATCGTAAGTGCTGCTATTGGGAATAACAGAAGTATATCCAGAATTATGAAAAAAGTGATATTTAGAATTATAATTTCGGGGAATACAGTTATTTATTGAAACAGCGGTGATGTCAGATGTAGATTTTTGTACTGTGACAAGACAGAAAAATGTCCATGTAGTGACACCCCAGCGCCTGTGGTCCGGCTCGAGCATCCCACCAAGGTTCCCCTTCCTGATCTAGCTGACCTCACCAGCATTATGTCTCAGCAGTCCTAGCAGATTGCCATGCAGGCTCAGCCGCTTAACCAGCTTACCACCATCATACAGCAATTGTTGGCCACCCAGCAACAGTGACCAGTTCCTGAGGCACCTTCCACTACAGCATCTTCCACAGAACCAAGACTGAGGTTGTCTATTCCATCCAAATATGACAGAGTGCAAGTGTAAGTCATGCAGGGGATTCATCACCCAGTGCTTAAGAAAGGAGTGCTAGTCATTTCAAAGATGTTCTGTTGGCACGGGACCTGCCATCTTTACCGAGCTACCTCATCACCCTTGCCACTCGGATTGACATCCAGTTCTCGGAACATCTGGAGGAGCAGAGCCTTGAACAAGCGCAGATTAGGATCGCGTCGTCTGCCCCGCTTGGCTCCTGTCTTCCAAAAACCACCACAGCCGCCCTCCTTGTCTGCTGCAGAAGAGGCCATAGAGGTGGATAAAGCCCATCTGACACCCTAAGAGTGCTCCAGACGACAACAGAAGAATCTGTGTCTCTATTGTGCCAGTCCAGAGCACTTTCTGGGGACTTGTCCACTCTTTCCACAGCGTCCAGGCAACGCACGCACCTAGGGTTCCTGGGAGAAGCGACCCTAGGTGACAGCAAAAACTTCTCCAGGTCTGAATATTCCAGTCCTACTCAGCTCTGAAATAGGTAACCAGTTTAAAGTTTCTGCCTTCCTGGATTCCGGCTCTGCAGGAAATTTCTTGAATGCTGCCCTGGTCTCCCAGCATCATCTTCCTGTGGCCAGTCCGCAAAGCCGCCAGTCATCTCGTCCTTCAGTGGGCAGATTCTTTGCGATTCGGTCTGGTACCGCGCCAAGCCTTTGTGCCTGCAAGTTGGGGCGTTGCACAAAGAAAGTGTTGTTGTGAAGACCTGATGGTGGCACTTCATCCTGTGTCCACCATGTCTTCTCTGGTGTGTCCAAACCCTTGGTGGGTCTTCCTGTTTCTTATATGGACTTTGCTGATATGTGCCCACTTTCCATGCCTGAAACTGCGACTAACTCTGCCTATGTGAAGGAGAATCTGCAGAAGGGGTTCATACACCAGCCCTCTTCTGCGGGTGCTGGGTTTATCTTTGTGGACACGATGCATGATTCACTCCTTCCATGCATTGTTGGACACTTCGAGTATCTTGTCATGCCGTTTGGACTATGTAATGCACCATCCGTATTCCAGGAGTTCCCCAGTGTCCCCAGTGGGACATTATGCCATTCAGAGATTCATGGGCTTCGCCAATTACTGCTGGGAGTTCATTCTGCATTTCTTCCGTCTCGTGTCTCCAATTGTGGCGCTGACCGAGAAAAACGGCAATCCTAAGCACTGGCCCCTGGCGGCTAATAAAGCTTTCTCCAAGCTTAAGTCTGCCTTTCCCTGTTCTCCTATACTCACTCGGCCTGATATGGAGAAACGGTTCCTGCTAGAGATAGATGCCTCCTTGGTAGGAGCTAGAGCCATTCTCATCCAGAAATGGGCCACAGGTCGAACTCTCACTTGCAACCTTCTCAGACGCAGAGAACTACTCCATAGGTGATTGGGAACTTCTGGCCATAAAACTGGCCTTGGAAGAGTGGCATTATTTTCTGGAAGGAGCTTGTCCTCCAGTCTGTATCTATACTGACCATAAAAATCTCCTGTATCTCCAAACCGTTCAACGCTTCAATCCATGACAGGCTCGTTGGTCCCTCATTTTCTCTCACTTCAACTTCCTGATCCATTTTCATCCAGTTGAGAAGAATGTCAAAGCCGATGCCCTCTCTTGTGCCTCCGATGTTACTGGGCATGAACCAGCTCCTCGACATGTCATTCCTCCTGAACTACTTGTTTTTGCCGTTCCTGTGGATCAACTGCAAATTCCTCAACTGCAAATTGACATCCATGCCTACCTTATTCCTCTCTCCCATCTGGGAGCAAACTCGTCAGTCTCTACTTTGGGCATCCGCCCCGCACTAAAACCAGGCCAACAAGAGATGGAGGCCTCCCCAGTCTTCACCCTGGGTGATAAAGTGTGGCTGTCTGCCAGATATGTCAGGCTGAAGATTCCCAGCTACAAGCACAGTTCTCATTTCCTGTGTCCATCTGAGGTGCTGAAACACATTAATCCTGTGGCTTACAGGCTTTGCCTTCGTCCCACCATGCGCATCCTGAACTCCTTCCACGTCTACCTACTTAAGCCTGTAATACTGAATCACAAGTGGCTCTTCCTTCTCCACCAATGTCTCCACCAATGTCTTTCAAGTAATGAGGTCCTGGACAGAAGTTAGAGGTAAGTGGTTCTCCCTAAACGACTGGAAGGGGTAAGTGCCAGAGGAGAGATCTTGGGAGCCTGAAGACAACATAGTAGACCGCAGTGTTCTTCAAAGGTTCCTTCTGGCCAAGAAGTGGGGGAGGTGAAGGGGGGGGGGGGGGGGGTGTCATGGGTGCTTCTGTGACCCATGCCTCAGGTTGCAGGTGCACTTGTGTGCCCCCGTGTGACACCCCAGTGTGACATTTTGACATTTTAAGCTAGAATGACAATTTTTGAATTTTTTGCAACAAATAAGTAATTTTTGGGTTATTTTTTGGTTGTTATTTGGTTTGGTTGTTTAAGCAAATTTCAACTTCATGAACATAACTTTTTTTGTCTGGGTCACGATCTCTTCTTCTTTCTCCTCATCACTAATCTGTGGAGAAAAGAAACATTTTTTTTGTCTTAATCGTTTTTGGCTATTTTAGTTTTCATTCAAATTTCACACTTATTTACCTTGTAAAAATTTTCTTCATTTGGTGGCGTGGGGTCAGCCCCATGCCCTGGCATCTTCCATTCCTTGCCTGGCTAGGAGTGAAAACAAACCTTACTGTGTGCTCCTACATTGTCCTCCATTTCCAATATTGTTTGATGGTAAGGTGTCTAATGTGTGGCAATCCTCCTATATGGTTCCGGTTTTGAGGGGAGATTCCTTTCTTCCTCCTCAACCACCATGCCATTTTTTAAGGCTAACCTTTGTATCTTTTACCCATCCTACAATGTATATACAGTACAGGATGTGTATTTGGTCACCCATTCAACCCCCCCCCCCCCCTTTGGTGGGAGAAACACCTCCTGACATGGAGGTGTGAAGTGTCTCTGAAGTTGGAACTATTTTCCCACAATAAAGGAATGTGAGGTGGCTTTCAGCACATCCTGAGTATAGGAAGCAGGTGGGCATTTTCCCAGGGGAAAGGAATATGAGAGAGGTGTCATGGGGGTCGCAGGCGCACCTGTGTGCCTCCCTGTGCCCCCAGGGGCATTCTGCAGCCTCACTTACCTTCCCTCGGTCCAGCAGCGGTCCCCAAGCTCCAGCGCGCGTGTCCTCACCTCCTAGTGTGCGTGTACGCCGCCTCTGTAAGATTTAAAGTGACCCAGGAACCCATGCAGGTGGATAAAGCTCGGCTGAAACCCCAGGAACACTTTCTTCAGACTTGTCCAGTCCATTCTCTGTGCATGGGAAATGCACACACCTAGGGTTCTTGGAGGAAGCGTCCCTAGTTGAAAGCAAAGCTTCTCCACACCTATACATATCTGTTTTACGCAGCTTGGGGACAGGTAGCCAGTTTCGGGCTTCCTGGATTCTGGTTCTGCAGAAAACTTCGTGGATGCTGCTCTTCTGGTCCCTCAGCATCACCTTCCTGTGGTCTGCCTTGAAAAGCCACTGGTCTTCTTGTCTGTCAGTGGGCAGATTCTCTGTGACCCGGTCCATTACCGCACCAACCTTCTATCTTTGCAAGTTGGGGCATTGCACAAAGAAAGACTATCATTTTATGTGCTACCCCTGGTCCACATCTTCCGTGCTCTTGGGCCTTCCATGGTTGCAGCAACATGCACCTGTCCTCGACTGGCAGTCTGGGAGATTCTACATTGCGGACCAGAGTGCCAGTGCCGTTGTCTCATGCCTCTCTGCTCTCTGTCCGGTGTTCATCAAGTCCTCTCCAGAGTCCTCCAAACCTCTGGTGGGACTTCCCACTTCTTATATGGACTATGCTGATGTCTTCTCGGAGAAGCAGGCAGAGATTCTGCCACCACACCGTCCCCACGACTTTCCCATAGAGCTGCTGCCGGGCACATCTCCTCCATGGGTTCAGGTGTACCCACTATATGTGCCTGAGACTGTGGCTCTGTCGGCCTATGTCAAGGAGAATCTACAAAAGGGATTCATTCGCAAGTCCTCCTCTCCTGTTGGTGCTGAATTCTTCTTCGTGGCCATGAAGGATGACTCTCTTTGCCTTGCATTGACTACCGCGTTCTGAATAAACTTACGGTGAAGAACTGCTACCCCTGATCATGGAACTCTTTGACCGCCTCCCTGGAGCCAAGATCTTCACTAAACGGAACCTTCGCTGGACATATAACTTAATCCGCATCTGTACGGGTGATGAATGGAAGACTGCCGTTAACACTTAGGATGGCACTTCGAGTATCTGGTCAGCTGTGTTTCAAGAGCTTATCAATTATATCTTCAGAGAATTGATTTATACCCATGTTATGGTCTTCTTGGACAATATTTTGGTGTTCGCTGTACCTCGAGTCCCATCAAGCGCATGTTCTCCGGCGCCTAAGAGCTAAGCGCCTATATCAAAAACTCGAGAAGTGTCAGTTACACAAGAAAAGTCTTCCGTTCCTCAGATATATCATCTCTGACAAGGGACTACAGATGGATCCCACTAAGTTGCCTGTGGTACTTCAGTGACCTCGCCCAGTGGGACTTCATGCTTTCCAGAGATTCCTGGGCTTCGCTAACTACTACCGGCAGCATACCGCATTTTTCCTCCCTCGCGTCTTCTAATTTGGCGTTAACAAAGAAAGATGCTGATCCTAAACTCTGGCCTCAGTCTAATGATTCTGTACCTCGCCTTGGCCACCACCGCAAGCAAAGTCGTGAGTGTGGAGCGACCTGGTGGCGCTTTGTGGTTTTTACTTAGTTTTTTTTCATGACATGTGAGACTTTAACTTAATAGGATAGTTTTATTAATTACATATTTTTTTATAAAATTTGCCAATAATTAACTACAAATTTGAAAAAAATAAGCTAGTAACTTTTATCAGAATATGTTATAAATCTGTACAGTGTTATTCTATCACCTTTCCCAGGTTCAGCTACAGATGCAGAGGGTGCAAGTAATTCTGCAAAGTGAAAGTCTCTCCTGCAGCTTCTTCCATATTCTGCCTTCAGCTGACCGGCAGGAGGGGGCACCGTTCAAACACCTAAATCTCCTGAACCCTTCCACATAGAAACACCGTCCTAGTGTCAAATTAAACAGGAGAGTCTCATCTTCAATAATATCAAATAGAAAGCTGTACATCAAAATATATTTTTTTTTACAAGTTTAAATTTTACCATCGATACACAATCCATTCATCATATTAAAGGGGAGATTCCTCTGATTAAAACGACATAAACATTAGGGGGCATATTTATCAGGACCTCTGGCTTATTGCTAGCACTTGCGATTATTTGCCCCAATCCGCCACCTTCACGCCACTTCACTTACTGGCGCCAGCGACTTTTCATATGTGAAAAGTCGCCGGCTGCGTTTTTTCCTATGCCAGGCCCCGCTTCGCAGCCTCCCTCCCCGATACATCAAGAGGCAGAAGCCTCTTGATGTATCGCGTTGCAAATATGCAGCGGTGGGGCTGTCATACTCTGGCGCACGAGCGCCATTGTATGATAAATATGCCCCTAGGTCTCTAGGTGTTTCTCCAGGGTTCAGGAGAGATGGTCACTGTCAAGACGTTTATAAATGTCCTTTCTTCACTGGAAGGAGTTAAAATTGATGGGAAGATATGGGACCATTCTGGAAGAAAACCTGTTGGAGTCTCTGAAAGACCCGAGATTGGGATGGAGATTTATCTTCCAACAAGACAGTGATCCCAAACATAAAGCAAAATCTACAACGTATCCAGGTGTTAGAACGGCCGAGTCACATCCAGACCTGGATCCAATGGAGAATCTGTGGAAAGAGCTGAAATCTGCTGCTCACAGACGCTTCATCCAACCTCCCTGAGCTCCAGAGGTTTTCCAAGGAGGAATGGGCGAGAATTTCAGCCTCTCAATGTGCGCAACCGGTAGAGACCTGAAACCCCAAGTGACTTGCAGCTGTAATCACAACAAAAGGGGGCGCTACAAAGTAGTAACTTAAGGGGGCCTGATACAATTGCACCCCCCCACACACACTTTTCAGTTTGCTATTTTTTTTTTACAAAAGTTTAAAGTATTTAAATTCTTCACCAAAAAATTACAGTTTTATATCTTTATGTGTGAAGCCTGAAATGTGGCAAAAGGTAGAAAAATTCAAGGGGGCGAATACTTTCACAAGGCAATGTATGTTTCTTATTTGACAGGGGTTTCAATGCAAGAGCTTAGAGGGGTGAAGATCAGTAGGATGAGCTCACTACACATAGGGGCTCATTTACTAAGGTCGTGCATTTTCGTCGGGTTTCCCAAATTTTTCCGATTTGCACCGAATTGGCCCAGGATTTTGGCGCACGTGATAGGATTGTGGCACATCGGCTCCGGCTTTCACGTGACATAAATCAGGGGGCGTGGCTGTCGAAAAACCCGTCAGTGTCGCAAGAATAGCACTCACATACATCGAGATGGAGGAGGTGAATTCCGGCGGACTTCAGCGCAGCAGCTACACCTCGTGGACATCGGGCGCACGACCTTAGTGAATCCCGGCAGAACCCGAATCAGCGTCAGAGAACGTGCCGCTGGATTGCAGACTGGACCGGGTAAGTAAATTTGCCCCATAGGCACGATAGGAATTGTAATCGCAGCATGTAAATAAGCCCTGCAGACAAAAAAGGGCGTGCAGCCATCAGAGAAATAGGTAGTGTGATGTGAATTAATCAAACACAGAGGCATGACAATGTAATACAAGAGAACACCAGCTCATAGCGATGAATTATTAAGGTCCATCCCGCACTCCCAGGATCACAACAATAGGCGCCCCAATCTGTCCATGCTACTGTGTAGTACTGCATATTATAACATCTATATGTTATCCATCCCTCTGAAGAGCTATGAAGGGCACGAGCAGCGCAGTAAATCTAGTCTTAGTCTTGCAAGCTGAATATAAGACTCCACCTGGTGGATGTTAAGGGGTAAAGTACAAGCGCCTCCGCTGCCTAGAACAGGGGCAGGGACCGGCGGCTCGTGATGTGGCTCTTCTGATGGCTCGCAGACAGATCTAATAAATAGTGATTGGGGCTGTGTGACGTAGATGTAGGCAGTGATTATACTGATGCCTACGTTCTTTGTGTGACCCAGGGGCCGTCACTGCCAGCACACTTACTGTATGTATGGGCGTCTATACACCGCCAACAGCTTTTAGCCGGATCTTCCACCCCCAATCTACCAGGCACTAACAGGCAGAATGTGCTCGTCTTCTCATTAGGGAGAGGGGTGTAAGCCATTAGCAGTGATATTCCTTGTTTCCAGAAGGAATATCACTTTTTTTTTCTCGATGATTATAAGGCAGTGATGAGGAACCTTTTAGAGACCGAGTGCCCAAACTACAATGAAAAACTAACTGCTTACCACAAAGTGCCAACATGATCCTCGCTCCCTGCTCTGTATCAAATACAGTAGAAAAGGAGAAGAAACTCAGATTAAGAAGAATCCTGTGATCACCCAGCTCTGTCCACCTCCTCCAGTTCCAGGACGCCACGGATGTGATGCTGTAGCACTTAGTCCTGGACTTCCTTTGAGTCCTGTCTGGTGAACTCTGTGCTGTGGTAATGGCCTGACTGCCCAATGACAGGGCTCCGATGGCCACCTCGGGCACCTGTGCTAGAGGTTTGCCACCACGGTTATAGCGCCTGCCATCATCTAAGCTTATTTTATGCTCTAGAAACCAAATTTAACAAAAGGGATTGGCCACTTATATTAAAACTTTAACAAGCCAAGTTAAAAACTCTAAAACTGGAAGTTGCAGGTCACGTGCCCACGGGGCAGCAGGATTCAGGACTTCCTGTGATATCCTGTGTCCTGCTGGCTTCTAGTGGATGGAGAGGCTCATGCAGTCATTACTGTCTGCACATCTCCTCTGTCATTAACACTACCACATCAGGGGCTAGAAGGGCCTGCGGATACAAAATACTACATCAGAAAACAGCTAGACCAGAAGTTCATGTGTAGTGAAGTGAGAAAGTCGCGGTCAGCTTATCTGCCAAAAACAAAAGGATCTGCCTTTTGAATGTCAACTTGACCTATCCTTAGCTTCCCCTATATCTGCCACCTGGTAAAGTCAGGAGACTTCACAAACATTACATGTTTAGCCAAAAAAAACAGGTGATTTGGATGATTTCCATATAATCTGTATGGGAGGGAGGGGGAAGGCAAGAAAGCGGCCGGCACAGGGGTCCACCACGCTGGAGCTCCAGAAACCTCCTATGAGAAGCTCCTAGTATAATAACGATGGTACAGCATGTGATACAACTCATAACTGGAGGTCGCTCTTACACCGGGGAAAACCTAGTCCATTGGACAATAATTGTTATTAAAATAGAACATGGATCACACATTATTGGAATGTGCCGAAAGCCACATCACTGCCTCACTAAGGAAATGTATTGCATACGGTGCCACGAGGCGTGGAGGATACACAACGCCCGGGCACACCGCTGGAAATTCAGGGCGTGCTCTTACTCCACAAAATATTTAAAAACTGGCATATTTCAAGAATAAAATTCCCCCCCAAAAAAAGAAAAAGTGCAGTTACTTGTAGTGTCATTTAAACTGGTCTAGAGAAACCATTTTGGAGCGTGCCACGGTGCCCCTAATTCAAGTATCAGCAGAAGCGGGTCACTGCCAGTCACCTCTAGGGGTAAGACTCTTTATATACTACATGACCCACACACAAGTTTACATAGTATATCAGCTGTTTATGTGGAGACCCCCTGCTCAAGTACCTATGATTAGTGTGTTATGAAGAGACAGAGGCTCTCAGGGCGATTTGTATACACTAAAGATTAACTGAGCACTTGAAATGTCCACCAAGTCCTTGATGACGGTGCTGATCATTTAGTCTGTTCTCCATGTACTGGGACCAGTCCATATTTCCACGGTCCTGTACGGTTCCTCTGTTACCTGTCTGCGTTTGCCAATTTTTCAGCCGTTTGATCCAATTTTCACTTTGTGTTTTACCATTAACCGCTGCACTTGTTGACATAGTAGCAGCGTCGTGGCTTCATCCATTCACTGTGTGAACAATGACCTTCAGCGAAAATTTCAGTGACCATTAAGTTGCAGGTAGACAGATTGGCAATCGCCCTTTACTTCATTGTGATATGGAGGGACTTCACAAGGCACCGGCCGGGATCCACAGGGCTTTGTTCTGTTCTTGATCCACAATTGCAAGAATCTGAGTGCAAATATTAAACAGCGCACCCCCTTGGATTACAGCTGCAATAAAGTTACAAAAAAAAAAGAAAAGAAAATAGTTAAAGTTTGTGGTTAGAATTTTTTTTAAAATTGCAAAAACGCAACACAGAAAAATGCAGAAATTTTTTTTTTTAACCCTTTAAAAAGGACCCGCCCATTTAATTTTTTTTTCTTTTTTATACCTCCAATTTGGAATTCCCCATCTTTAAACATCTATTCCATTTTTCCCCATTTTCTGTGCAACTAATGACACTCCCTAGTAACATTTCATATTCCGTGCCGCTTACTGGGAAGCTGGAAAAAATATTCCAAATGCAAATTGGAGAAGAAACGCATTTGTGCCGTTTTTTTGTGGACACCATTTTCTACTATACGCTCCAAACGACCCTTAGACATTACTCCATGGGTTGATACAATCACGGGAATACAAAATGTAAATAGGTTTTATTATGTTTTAATAGATTTTTTTTAAAAAAATGTAAACCCTTTTGTACAGATAAATAAAGATCTTAATTTTGCCCTAATCTGACGTGAATAACTTTCTCACACTTCATCGTACGGATCTGTGTAGCATGTCCCTTTATTGCCTCCATTTTCAGGACTGTACAATCACTTTTCATTACATTTATATGTAACGGAATAAAGCTCACATGAAATATAGCACTCCACAAGGATCCATATCAGATATACGTATACAAATACTGATGTAAAGAAGGCACAGACATATTACAGTGCGGGTAAAGGTATAGTAATATCGTAGGAGTAGCAGAGGGGCATAAAGCGCCAATGACACAGGATACAACACCTGGAAGACTCATGTGGATACACAAAGTGTGAAGAGTCAGGTAGGAGCTACTCTTATCATATTACTGTCCCTTTACCTGATGCAAGACGTCTGTTTTATGACACATATACCTGACATGGCGGAGATGATATATTTCATGAGCACGGAGGTTGAAGAGTTAAACCCTACATACTTTTTAGATACTTCTTAGCCATCCATTGTTCCTTTATTTGTGCAATAAAGCTGATTTTTGTAGTAACTCACCGGTAAAATACTTGCTGTATTCTTGTTCTATTTTCTGTGCAGATTCAAATTGCTCTTTGGAATTTTTCTGGGTTACCTTGTCCCGTAAAAAGATTGGATCCTTTTGTTCCCTATTGCAAAAAAAAAAAAAGAAGAAGAAGATATAATGAAGGAGAATACAAACACCAACTGGTTTATATTGCGCGAAAACTATATGAAACATTTTCCAGTGATTACAAACCCTCTTTAAATGACACACAGTTTACGTTACTTTGTTGATAGCCCCCAACATATCTATTCCTTCCCATGTACGCAAACGCGTTCAGGACAGCACACTAGTCTGTTTCCACGGGCCAAACATAGTGCAGAGGATGGGGCTCCTTGCATCATAAAGAAATATGATGCAAGGAGTCCCTGTTTGCAGATGAACAGCAGCACTAACGCTCTTGCAATGTGTCCAATGTCCAACGCCTGTTAAGTTAAAAGCTAAATATTGCTCACACAAGGCTGCCGTAACGGCTCGAGTGTATTCATGCGGCTGCTGCCCACAGTCACCATTCACTAGTAAGAGAGCACTGGGTCAGAACTACATGGACTGTTATCAATATAGCACAGGATACATGCTGTCAGCAGGAACACATAGCAGGAAGTGGAAATCCTTGCATCGGATGTTCTTGAATTGGACATACGCAATATATAAATACAGACACATTTATGTCACAGCAATTACCGTACGTGAAATACACCATAGAAATCACTTACTTTATCTGTTTAGTGCTTTTGTACCGGATAAAAAGGACAATTGGATATATGTGGACACTATGAAGTCTCTCGATGGCATGAGGAGCGATGTCCAGGAGACAGTGACAGTTCTAAAAGGTAACCAGAAACAAGTCAGGTTTTCCCAAGAGATTAGACAATTTCATAGGTTTCTTTCAAAGGTTAGGTACAGGGTTAGGCTACATTCAGACACACATGTTCCGGCTGTAACGTAGCACGGCGGGTACACGCCGGCACCAGGGAGAGAAGGAGGCTGCGAGGAGCGCTGCTCACCCCCGCCCCTCTCCATAGTAATATATGGTGCAAGTTGGGTGTTCTTAAGTAGGGGACTGTCTGTATACCCAAAGTCCACAAAGTGCTTCTACCTTAATTATACTTACACTGTCCTAAGTGTGGAAGTGTAATGACTCGATGCAATGTGTAATGCACCTTAGCGTTTATATAATGTAACATCTACGCGTCTCCTTGGTCTGCACTTTTTAGGTTTCCTTTTTATATATTCCTGCTCTACTTATATTTTAAGCATCCACAACTTGTTCTATATAACTGTGTAGGGTCTGATGAAGAGGGAAACATGTTATCGCACCAGGACATATCAGGCCGTCTTCATGCGAGTTCCTCCATCTGTTTGGCGCTCATCCGTTCCATTCTTCCAAATAAGTGATTTTTACCATTTTTCCAGTATATTAAATAAACTAACATTTCAACATTATGGCTGAATAAAATGTACCTTCTCTGTGATCTCCTTGATTGAAGCCACTGTGGTGACATCAAAATGGCCGCTGCGCCTCTTGTAATCTATGAAGAGGCAGTCCTTGACACCTCGCTCTATGGCCTGCTGGGAGGCTTTCATCACCTCTGCAAACACAAAAACAATTAAAAATATAAACCACCAGCAATCATTACTTATCATACAGCGATCCATGAAGGGAAAGACTCCACAGATTATTATAGTAATACAACTACAAAAGAAAACAATCTTACCAAGAGGGCACCTGCAGAACTTCCCCGGAGACTCTTTGACCAACATGTCCTTCACAGCATCAACTAATGGTCCTAAAATCAGCACAGGGCGCGGAGCAGTACAGTCCACCCTCTGCACTCGCTGGTAAGCCAAACTCATGGATTCTGACCAAAGAGATGAAGTATAGAAAGATGAATAAATAGAAAATAATACAATGGTTACTATTATGCCCTGCACTAGGAGTTTAGAGGGCACCTGTCATCAGGTCTGTGTCACTAGTCCTGTCACCTCTACCTGTTGGAGCAGATCACAAGGATCCCATCCCAGCCTTTATCTAGTTATTTCATACATTATTCATTGTAAAATCATCTATTCTTTATCATGTAAATGAGGCTGGTCACATGGTCAGAGGCAGTGATGTCACCCCTGTTACCCCTCCCCTCTCCTCCCCCTGCTCATGTCTGTGTGTAATGTATAGTAAAGCATGGCTGGTGTGTGTGCTGCATCTGCTGACATGCTGCATCCTCCTCATACACAGACATCAGCTACACAAGTACCTGACATGTTCTGCTGTAACATGGCTGCAGCCTGGAGCTGCTGTATCTCTCCTAAACACACACACATGCACACACAGGCTGCAGGGGGCGCCAGCACCAGGAAGCACATCATTATACAGCCTCACACCATTATACAGGCTGTCAGTCATGCACTGGGGGTGTGGCTGTACCTCCCACTCATGAATAAGCTGGACAGCTTGAATATGCTAATGCTTCATTGGACGTTTCACAGGTCATTTGCATACAGCTTTAGGACCTCATTGCTTAGGTTTACAGGCATGTAGAGGGACAATGAAGGGATAGAGGCAATGCTCTCTAATGGCAGTTTATGAAAATATATTTAGTTTAGGGGGGTTATTTTGCATGACGGGTTCTCTTTAGGAAAAAGTTTGGGAAACCTCTTTAACAAACAACATTTTTTTGTTCCAAGGAAAGGAAAACCATGGTTAGAGTATCTGTAATGTATTGGCCATCCAGCCACCCTGCAGGTCTCATTAAAGGGAACCTGTCAGCAGGGACCTCATTTTCACTAAAGACAGACAGTAAAAGCCCATGACACCTGCAGTGCACATCTGCCTCTCTGCCTTTTCTAAGCATTTGCATTACAATATAATTGTGTGTTATAACTTACAAATATAACAAAATCCTGGGGTAGTCACAGGGGTTGGGCTTTGGTTTGGATGCATTCAAAAAAACAGGTGACTTGACTGAGCTGCAGGCTGCCTCCATGTTTGTTCTCCTGTACAGCTCCTCCATCCCCACCGATGTCAGGCTGACCAGGCTGTGACCTCTGAGAAGGAGCAGGAGGAGGAGCTGTACAGGAGCACAAAGGTGGGGGCTGAGATCTGAGGAGGGAGTAACACAGACAAGTCACGTGTTGGTTTTTGAAATGCATCCAAACCAAAGCCCAACCCCTGTGACTACCCCAGGATTTTGTCAGGGTGCAAGGTAAGTTATAACACACAATTATACTGTAATGTAAATGCTTAGAAAAGGCAGAGAGGCAGATGTGCACTGCAGGTGTAAAGGGCTTCTGCAAACGGTCTTTAGTGAAAATGAGGTCCTGGTGACAGGTGCCCTTTGCCTTCCTATTCCTCTGGCGTGCTGACTGAACGGCGGGATCGAGGGGTGAAGCAAAGCTCCCGATCACCCACTAACGACCTCTCCTATTTTCCATTATCACTATACTGTACAGGACTCCTGATTACACCCGGCCTCCATACATTTTTTCTTAGGTTGATTCAGAAAAATTCCCTCACCGTCAAGGAAGGGGATAGAATCGGTGCTGATGGTGTCCAATCCTTGGAGTTCCTTGCCATCGCGAGACCCACTTCGCTTGTGTTTATTTTTCCTTCGAAAAAAGGACCTCCTAGCAGCTGCAGACAGGGTTTTCGCTGCCCCTCCTTCATCTCGTACTTCAGAAACACTGAGACGACGCGAAAATTCTTGCTCCATCCTAGAAATTGAAGTTTTATCGTGTGAATGGGGAATATAGATGGAGAGAACACGTTAGGCCGGCGGCACACGTGGCGTTTGGAACACGTTTTTGGGCCGTTTTTAAGCAGTCCGTTAAAAAACACATGCTTTTTTGACAGTTTTTCCAATTATCTTAATGAGGATAATTGGAAAACCGACAAAAACAGTCAAAAAACGCATGCGTGTAACGGACTCCTTAAAAACGCGTTCAAATCGACACATGTGCCGCCGGCCTTAAAACATCTAGCAAGGAACAATTCAGCATTCAGCTTGGTGGTTACACAGGTAGTTTCCATCTATATTTACTGTAGCTCCGGGCTTTTATAGGCTGAAATGAGGTGCCTACGGCATAGAAAAGCCATCCGTTAACTTTTGACTAGCCCTAGGTTAAAGGGAACCTGTCACCAGGAGAGCCATTTTTAGCGCTCCCCCAGTCCCCACAGAGCATAGTACATACACTGCCAAAGTGTTTTTTTTATAAAAAAAATAGGTTTTACAGAAAAAAAGATGTTATATTGTCCCTTTCATTAGCATCTGCTGTGCTGTGTAGTTGCCTATTGGGAGGGGCTGGAAAGGAGCAGTTGGCCCCCACCCTTGGGAAACCGCTCCTCCATGTGACCTTTTCAAATATATGAAAACTCCCAACACTGGGCTTAGCGACGCCCCCTGCTCCTCTACAGCCAATCCAGAGTGAGGGGAGTTATTCATATATTTGAAATGGTCATGTTTCACATGGGTGGGGGGGGACTGCTCCTTTCCAGCCCCTCCCAGGGGACGAGTGCCTAGTCACACAGCAGATGCTAATATAACATGTATTGTGTATATTGTGTACAATGTAACATATCTTTTTTTCTGTAAAACCTTTTTTTTTTTTTTTTATACAAAAACACTTTGGCAGTGTATGTACTCTGCTCTGTGGGGACTGGGGGAGCGCTAAAAATGGCTCTCCTGGTGACAGGTTCCCTTTAAATGTTTGTTAAGGTAGCAAAAAAAAAAAAAAAAAAAAAGTGTTACTTTTTTTTTTGCCTTTATCTTGATAGAACCTAAAACATGGAAAAAAAACAACAGCAAGAAAAAAACAGTAGAACTCACATATATTTACTGGGAATTTGGCCCCTCTCCAGTTTCTGTGCATTCTCATCGAGCTGCCATCCCATCCATGTACCGAAAACTCCTTGGGGGAGCGTGTCATCTACATATAATATGTCATCCTTCTTGAAGCTCAGCTCCTGGGGCTGCTCCGCTTGTCGATCATAAAGTGCTCTGCAGGGAAACACATTGCGTACATTTATCAATCCCTCCAGGACACATAACAGCCCACAGATGCATCACATTTATCAAGAGCTTAAGACATTATTAAAGAGGTTTTACCATTTAAGCAAATAATTGATATTTTTTGTATGATGAAAAGTTCTACAATTTTCCAATCAACTTTCTCTATCAATTCCTCATGGTTTCCTAGATCTCTGCTTGCTGTCATTCTATAGTAAATGTCATTGTTTTCTTCCAGTGGACAGAAATCTGACCATGGTCACACAGGTGCACAGCTCCTTATATCACACAGGTGCACGGCTCGTTATAGAGCACACAGGTGCACGGCTCGTTATAGATCACACAGCTCTGATTACTCTCTATGATACTAACGAGCCGCGCACCTTGTGTCAAATTTCTGTCCACTCCTATGAATCCCTGCTGAATGCTCAGGCCTCCTATGAATCCCTGCTGAATGCTCAGGTCTCCTATGAATCCCTGCTGACTGCTCAGGCCTCCTATGAATCCCTGCTGACTGCTCAGGCCTCCTATGAATCCCTGCTGAATGCTCAGGCCTCCTATGAATCCCTGCTGAATGCTCAGGCCTCCTATGAATCCCTGCTGAAGGCTCAGGCCTCCTATGAATCCCTGCTGAAGGCTCAGGCCTCCTATGAATCCCTGCTGAAGGCTCAGGCCTCCTATGAATCCCTGCTGAAAGCTGATCCGCACTCTCTGCTGCGCCTCCCTGCGCCTGCGGAAGGGAGAAGCGCGTGCGCTGGCGCGGGTGGAATGCCCAAACGCTCACTGTGCATGACAGCGGCAGGCGGCCTATGCGCGTGAGCGAGATTTCGGCGAGACCACCCAAGTTGACATTCAGGTAAGGGAGTGGATTGAGGATAACTGATGACTGCTTCAGGAGGCGGCTTCTAGACTCGTGGTGGTGATAGTCAAGTCCCGACTCGCTGGATTCTCTGCCTGGTTACCAAAGCAGAAAATCAGAGTTCATTTTCTGCACTTGTGACCAATGATCAAGTTAGTTATAAAACGGGGGTGCCCTTAGGCACATAAAGCTCTATGGGAACCCGTCTAATGCTCATTTTTTCAAACAGCGGTGACAGGTTCCCTTTAAACCATTAAAAATCCATTGCTGCCGCTCTCACTTCTCACATAATCTTTTTCGGTTTCCTGCAGTTTAATGGTATCAATCTGAGGAACGCCACGGAGCAGCAAGCGCGGCTCATCATTGGACAGCAGTGCGACACCATCACCATCCTAGCCCAGTACAACCCGCACATGTGCCAGCCCCTGCATTCACGATCCAGGTACCATCTGCAGCCATGGTTTCTATTTCGGTACCACAATACTTCGCATCTTCTACACTTCTTTGTGCGTTTCATTGTCTCGTCAGCTCACGTCTGGATGCCGGTACTTCTCATTCCACACCTCACGGCAGCGGTGCCGCCACGCCGGACAATCATTCCGTCATCGATACTGTAAGCGAGCAAGATGAGGGGACCATGACTCCACCATCAAAAGAAACCACCCCCAGTACAAGTCCTCGCGGCTCCCTCAGGTAATGTCTCCCTCTGCTTTTGTCATGTATGATTTGATGATCTGACTCTTTTTGTAGTTTGGTTTATAAGTTTGATGTCTTTCATGTTGTATTTTGTATTTTGTCTATTAGGACGCCAGTGGAGAACATGAAAAAACATTCTGAGGTGCGCACCGTTACCCTCTCTAAGTCTCCTGTGGAGCTGGGAATGCAGATCTGTGGTGGGAACCTGCATGGGATATATGTGTTGGATCTAGATGAGGACACTGTATCTGGAGGACTGGTGGGACTACTGACTGGAGATCTCATTACGGAGGTATCTCACATGCACCAAATCTTGTCCACTGTAAACTTGTTTTTTGTTTCCATCTGGATCTTGTCTTTGGAGCGTTCTTATTATACATCGGCTGGTCGTGAAGGGGAGTATGATGGGGGCTCACAGATCGAGCCCTCTCCATACAGCTGACATTTAACCTGCGTGGTGGAACTGACCGTGGCACCTAACTAGTCTGCTACTGGCCACCAAACTAAAACCATGAAACCTTACACATCTCTGTACACTGAAGTATGAAATAAATTACAGGAGCCAGAATGTGGCAACACAAGGTTCTCTCTTTTTTTTAATGCAAGATTTTTGAATTTTTTTTTTTTTTTTATTGCAACATTACTCAGCTATATAAATTTGGTATCACTGTGGACGCACCGATCCAAAGAATAATGGAGAGGTTTCTCCTTGACCACACATCGAAAACCATATAAAGCTCATCAGAACACGGCACAACAAAGTTTTTTGTTTTTTTTTTGTTTTTTTTGCCAACTCCACCACATTTGGAAATGTTTTTCTAGCTTCCCAGTACATGGCACAAAATATTAAATGGCGCCACTAGAAAATAAAATTTGTCTCCCTAATAGCATTGTAAAAAAAAAAAAAGGTAAAGTTTGTGGAAGGAGAGGAGTGGAAAACAAAATCAATAGTCCGGTGTTTGCAATCAATAGTCCGGTGTTTGCAATCAATAGTCCGGTGTTTGCAATCAATAGTCCGGTGTTTGCAATCAATAGTCTGTGTTGCAAATCATCGTCCGTGTTTGCAATCACATCCAGGTGTTCAATCAATAGTCCGGTGTTTGCAATCAATGTCCGGGTTTGCAATATGTCGGCATCAATAGTCCGTGTTTGCAATCAATAGTCCGGTGGTTTGCATCAATATCCGGTGTTTCAATCATGCCGGTGTTTGCATCATATCCGTGTTTATGTTTTCTGTCCATTGTGTGACTAGTAATATTTGCTTTCTAGTCACTCTTCTCTCTGCAGTCTGGATCTTAGTTTCTGGTGGGTGGCGATCAGCCTGCTGTGACTCACTGCTCCCCACTTGAGCATCCTTAGGTTGCGCCCACCGTGCCACTAGTGCTGCGTTTAAATGCAATGCTAGCGCACAGGGGCGGCCGCCGGCTTATTGATTATGCGATTCCATGAACGTATGCAATTAGTAACCAGCACCGGTTGTCTTGTATTGTTTGCTGGTTTATGAGCACATTATTTCCATGAAAAGCAAATGTGAGCGGCTTTCGTCCCGTCCTGTGCACTAGCGGCATGTCTGAGCATAACCTAAGGATACTCGAGCGGTGAGGAGTGAGTCACAGCAGCTGATTTCCACACCCAGCAGAAGAGGACGCAAAGTAAAGATCAGACTGCAGAGAGAAATAGCTACTAGAAAGTAACGAGTGCTAGCGGCACATGTCCGCGTCATCCTTAGAACCACTGTGTTCCTTACACCTTGGAGGCTTCAGTCTTAATCAAATTATATCAGCAATTTTAGATTGAAAAGCAGATTATAGTCCGGATAAGAGACAAGGAGGAAGAGGCCCTTTGCTCTAGATATATCACAAGGGCAGAGTTGCCTCACAAATGTGCAGGTGTGGTGAGATTTTGATACTGCCGCACGGTCTCAATTATCTGGCGCACCCTGCACTTGGAAGTGTGCACCATTTTTTGTTTTTTTTCTATAGCTGCATAGCGTGCGCCCCTTTAGGGTGGACAGCATGCAACCGCGACACAAAACGGGCGCAGACACTACTGAAATACATACGAAAGCTCCAAAGACATTATTCCTATTGTCAAGTCAGACAGAAAACTGGCGCAGCCGGAATAATGAGATCTGATCCAAACGGCTTTTATTCACTTGTACTATTGATTTCAACGTATGTTGAATAGGTCAATACGATTTCACATATGAGGAACAGGGTGCACGGCACCGTATGGCCGAGATAAGATTGGGACATGTCCTATCTTTTCACAGGTACGAACATGGTGTGCCGCACAGTGGTTGCACTGTAACCGCTCCCATACGTGCACTGCTCTGCGGCTCATGCTGGCTATGGGAGACATGTATTACGTCCCCCCATACCCCGTGTGAATGGGCCTTCTCTGTAGTTGACATCCTGCAGTATGCTTCTCTGTGAGGCTGTTCATGTTACACTAGTTCTCTCTGTCTCTCTCTTTAATTTCTGCATTAGTGATGGCCTGTTGACATGAGAACAAGACGGCAGAGGAGCTACCTAGAAATGCTGAAACCAACGGAAAATGTCAAGTTGAATTGCAGCAAAAGTGGATGAGTTCACAACAAGTAAAGAGCAGCCGGGGATATGGAGTTTTACTTAAGGTCAGTGCCTTCCCATAGGTCATCCAGGAGATTGGTGCAGGGAATGCTTCCCCACTGTCACTACATTTTCACATCCACAGGAACAAAGGTGTAAATCTCCTGCCGTCCTCCGCCAAATTTAGTGGATGGGACTCAAAGATACCATGGGTGCTGCCAGTTATTTTTGGACTTCGTGGAAGAGATGGGACAAAGTTACCCTTTAAAATACCAAAAAGGAGTAAACAAGAGAAAGAACAAGGCTTCAACACAACTACACGAACATGTAATCTTTATTAGCGACAACAATAAAATGGTATAAAAAAGACTGAGAAGCAGAAGATACCAAGAAAGCACCCAGGTAATACGTCCTACGACACATAATCTAGACACATGATATACGGTATCAGAGACCCATGAATTGTAAGCAGACGCTTCTCATCTTTTTATACTTTTTATTGTGTGTCCACTAATAAAGCGATTTACCTTTCCGT